>OX377206.1:13709136-13787122 GCA_947396885.1 Heligmosomoides polygyrus polygyrus
AGGATTGGTGCAATAACACCATTGCTAGCTGGGGCACGTATTCTCTCTGCTAATTGTAAAAATTTTAAGTGAGTGACATGAGTTTGCAAACAGCTATCGCATTAAGATCACCACATTATCCACTACTCTGTTCCGTATTTCCACCCTAGTGAGTTTGTGTCCCAAATCACACCAGATCTACGAGCGTTTCTTCTCCAACGAAGTTTGTTGAATATGCTTATTGTTTTGCATTCAGTTTGCAGGCGGTTGAAAAGCCAAAATGTGGATTCAAAATACGAAAAGAGAATTAATTTGGAGTCGAACGTCAGTTCTGTTTCCTTTATTTTATGTTAGACACAGTGTTTGTATTCACCACTGAAATCGAAAGATGCTTTTTTTTCGTGAAGGCTTTCACAAAACCATAAAATTGAGTCTTACAAGGGAAGGGTCTGAAGCGTATTTCTGAACGGAGGGAGCGAGTCATATAGGGAGATGTTTGAGACCGTCTCTGTATTGGAAATTTTGAACCCCTTTGCTGAAGTCCATTCTTCATGCTAACAAAATCGTCGGAGAATGCCTACGTAGGTCGCAAATCGTTTTTAAAGGTCTCGAATTACTGAGTTGAATTCGAGCGATGGAACGCAGCAATTGCTCAAGAAATTTCGATCAATTTTTTATCGATTAATCGAAAGCTCCAAATCACTATTGTTTAAACATTCTTCAAAAATCAAACAGCTCAGGAAACTTAGATCTGAATTCAAACAGTCGAGTTTGCTCTTCGATCATTGCTCAAACGTTTGGCGTTCCAATTCTACTGCTGTGCAGAATTTCGGCTAAATTAGCAAGCGTACCGTAAGCCGCAATTGAATTTCATATTCGACATTTGAAGATCGTTTGTTCAATATATTCTCGAAGAGGTTTGTTCTCGATTGTTCGAAAAATCCATTTGCTCATTCGTTCCATTATTCGAGAATTCAAAAATCGATCTATTTAATCGATTCTTTGAAAATTTAAGAACCGATTTATTTGTTAGTTTTTTTCTCGATTACTCGAAAAATCAAAAATCAATATATTTATTCGACCATTCCATAATTTAAAAATGTGTTTATTCAGTCGTTCGATTAGTCGCAAATGTAGAAAGTCATTCGTCTAGCCTAGACAGTGAATTTGACAAGACAGCCGGCATATGTGCTTGATCTACGATTTCGAACCTTCAAATGAGGACACCTACATAGCCATTAACCTTTAATGTAATCAGGTTACTCTGTCCATGGAGTGGGTTAGCCGCCTGAACGGTCACTTGCTCTCTGATCGCACAGCAGCTAAATATAAAGAATAAAGGACGGCGTTATCCAATCCCTTTGCGGAATGCGCCATGCATTCTACTTCTACGGGATGTCGTGGAGGAGATTTGAATGCATATTTGGCCTATACAACGACTAGCAGTGGCTAGCTGATAAACAATTCAGTGATAAATCCTTTCCACACAAGTATGGTACCGATTCACCGATCCGGGGAATCGAAGTGTTGGTTGTCCTAGGCGGGAAATCTAAGCCAGGTCCTTGGAATAAGATGCACGCGACAGCCAGCGCCTTCTCCGAGTGCGCTACCGCGTAGCTGCAGCATACTAAACACTTACCCAAGTATGCACATATGTTCCTGAGAAAATATCCAGCAATTATGTTCACTGAGCCTCTTCAAAGTTTTTCCAAGGCTATCGATAAGTTCTGGTTGAGAACTAGCATGAAAAGGTACACTGAGAGCCACTTAACAAGAATATTTACCTCCCAATGTTTACCACAGTTTGTACCACCACAGTACCACCCATTTCGTGATAAAAATGAACCTAACGCTATTGAACTTTAAACCATATAAGCTGCAACATTTCGGTGTTCCTTACGTTCCACGAGCTGAAGAGTGCAACCAACTCTGTCTAGAATGAAACCTTCGACGAATTCCGGTTAGACATGGCGGCTCCACTCCTTACACAAAAGAAGTTCATCTTCGTAAAGTTGAGGTTTTAAACTTTTTCGAGGGCTCGAACGAAAAAATGGTTTTTGAAATCTTAATTTATTCAACAAACGAGTAAGTGAACTTTCTACATTTGCGACTAATCGAACGACTGAATAAACACATTTTTAAATTATGGAGTGGTCGAATAAATATATTGATTTTTGATTTTTCGAGTAATCGAGAAAATAAACTAACAAATAAATCGGTTCTTAAATTTTCAGAGAATCGATTAAATGGATCGATTTTTTGAATTCTCGAATAATGGAACGAATGAGCAAATGGATTTTTCGAACAAACGAGAACAAACTTCTTTGAAGATATATGGAACAAACGATCTTCAAATGTCGAATATGAAATTCAAATGCGGTTTCCGTACGCTTGCTAATTTAGCCGAAATTCTGCACAGCAGTAGAATTGGAACGCCAAACGTTTGAGCAATGATCGAACAGCAAACTCGACTGTTTGAATTCAGATCTAAGTTTTCTGAGCTGTTTGATTTTGAAGAATGTTTAAACAATAGTGATTTGGAGCTTTCGATTAATCGATAAAACATCGATCGAAATTGCCTGAGCAAGTGCTGCGTTCCGTCGCTCGAATTCAACTCAATAATTCGAGACCTTTAAAAACGATTTGCAACCTACGTAGGCATTCTCCGACGATTTTGTTAGCATGAAGAATGGACTTCAGCAAAGGGGTTCAAAATTTCCAATACAGAGGCGGTCTCAAACATACCGTAAGGGAACTGAGTGGGGAAACACCGAGGTAAGATCGACAGCCACCAACTGCATCGTGTTCCCCTCGATGTCATCACTGCGCTTGTAAACAATGAAAAAGATAAAGAGCGGCATTAATCAACCCACTCTGGGATGCGCCACGCATTCTGCTCTACAACGGGATGTCGTGAAGGCAGTTGTTGACACGTATTTGACCAGACCTATCCTAGTGGGGGGGGGCACTTCACCTCGGGAAAAATGGGAAACAGACTAATTCAAAAATGAGATCAAACTGAACGAGAACATTTCGCAATTTCCTAGCCGTAAGAGGTCAGTTTTGTTTCGCATCTCTATATGTGTTCTCCCCCTCCGACTGGGATAGATCCATTCGGCTTACACAGTGATCTGTGGTGCCAGCCGATACAAAATCGGTGATCTTTCTTTCCCGGACAGGTTTGGTACCAACTACAGTTGTACTCAAATGACCTATTCGAAACATCGCGTTCTTCAAATGTACTCGAATTCGAATATTCAGAAAAACCACTTCTTTCGAATCTTTTCAAAGTCGAATATTCGAAATTTGTGGGCATTCGAAATCATTCGAATATTCGAAAAAATTTCGAGAACTTAACAATAGTACCAAATATCGTTGTGCTCATGAATTTTTTTCGAACATTCGAATGGTTTCGAATACTTAAAAATTTCGAGAATTCGAATATCTTCGAAGAACGCATTTTTTGAATGTTTCAATTCGAATACTCAAATTAGAATGAAAATCGTTCGAATACCTATTCGAATAAGTCATTCGAGCACAACTATAGTACCAACCCACCACAGATCCCGGAGGAAGGCTCGGTTGACCAGTGCAGGAAACTCCTGCCACGAACCTGGAATCGGGCCGACTTCACTGCAACGCGCCTGTTGCTGCTCTTAACAGTGAGAATTTGCCAGTTAGGTTTAGGTAGAATGTACTCTAATCAATGCAAGTTCCGGGGGAAGGTCAGCGTCGAGCCAAATCCTACATTAGGAAGACGAGAATCATAACGAACGGACGAATTTCTGTCCTATTCACCTCCCCTCCGAAAGCGCCAACAACTTGTACACGGGCCGGAGAGTCAACATGACGACAGTCTGGCGTCAAAGCTAAGCTGAAAGGGCGAATGCTATGGAGAGCCTGGAAGAACGTTCAACAGCGCTGAAGAAGACCGGGCAAGAAAACAGCGTCCAATAAAGCGGTACGCACAGGACGTTATACGCTTCACGGAAGTGAGAAAGGCCGTCTAGTGAGACTCGTGAACGTCCGAAGATCAAGGACGCTGTCGCTTCGGCCAAGTCGTGCAGATTTAGTACTGGGCAGGTAATGTGCTTTGGCGACAATCGTTGGACGAAAGCCGTAACAAATTGGGTTTCAGGGTTGTCAAAACAACACCAGGATGCCTAACATCACGCCTCGGTGGGGCTTTTCTGAAGCAGAACTTCGACGCCTTCATGCCCTTCTGGAATAAAAAGCCTGGATAGTTTCGGTCTACGTAAGATATAAATGAAGACGTTGTTGGTAACCTCTGGCAGAAATGGACAATTAGCGAGATATTCTTCCAAAAACGACCAGCCTCCAAAAAATGAATGCATAAGTAAAAGTGTTTCTGCTCAAGACTATTTTCTGAAAATTAAGACCTTATAAAAGCATTTAACTATTTAACAACTATTTGACAAAAAGTATTATTTTCAACACAAACAATCAACAATTGAAATCACTAAAATAGTGAATATTGTTTAGACTCGTTGTGAGTGAAATACAACACTTCTAAAACAATCTAATAAATCTTCATTGTTTTAATGATTTCAATTGTTGATTGTTTGTGCTCGTTATATTGGTCTCAATGAAAAATTCTAAGCAGTAAACTGTTGTAGCTCATTTTGAAAAACAAAAATATCAAAAACTTAGGTACGGTCAGCGTTCAGATTGAGATGTGCACAACCACAGCAAGGCTTTAGGTTTAGTTTATTGATTGTACTACTTAACGTGGGGGGGGGGGTTAGCGCAGTCGGAGAAAGATCCGTAGAGGTAAAATGCGTGGCGTATCCCAAGATGGATGCGCCACCAACGTCGTCCTTTATCCCTTTTTCTCCTTTATTGCTTAGGGTTTCTCAATAAAGATTGCTTTGCTCAGTTTCCTGTTCAACCTGAAACTTGATTGACTAGGATCGTTTCCAAAAATTCTAATAAGACGGTATGGTCGCAGGTTCAAAGACAACCGGTGCTTTTAGGTCATCTGAACGACTGGCAAGCTGTGTTTTTTTATTTCAGAAAGAAGTTTCTTCTTCTAAACGGCCATGGAACTTTCTTAGCAAAAGAAACTCACAAATTAAGTTACATTTCGTTAATTCTGCTCATCTACCGTCGATACAGAACCAATCGAGGAAGGTATAGTCACAGGTTCAAAGACACGAAAGACGACAGAGCTCCATGGCATAATTGACGATTCGTTATTGTCACAAAGGCTATTTCGGTTAAGGAGCTTATTTCTTAGACGAAAAATACGCATCTTGCGAAATTTTAGTTTTCGAAATTCTTTCAAGGTATCAATTCTGGCTCATGGTTTTCCTTGCAATTAGGATCAACCAAAACCAAAATAAGAGCTCAGGATTGATAAACGCTGAAATTTACTTAATCAAAACCCCAGGTAAACGGCACTTCCACTACCAATCAAGTAAACGTCGACCCACAGAGCATGACTGTATGACTCGATCACTCAAAACCCGCGAGATTTTTCGCTTTTCTTCTTCAAAATGCGTCACAAACCTTACTGCAGCTAAAAGCCTCGCAATTTTATAACCATTGAGGGAATGAATAGATTTTTTTAGAGAAGCACTGTATTTATACCATTTTCTGTTGAAATTCAACGTTTTTCAAACCAAATTCAACGTTTTTCAAATCAAATTCAACGTTTTTCAAATCAAATTCAACGTTCTTATGGAATCTTTCCCGTATCATATAAACGGATCCCTCCACTCTTTCTTATCATTGGGCAATTTGCCAAGTTTGCAGGCAACATAAGCAACGATCAACAAGACGTTCAACAGAACCAGCGACGCGGCCGATACAGTCAAGTGTCTCGGAGTCAGAAGGAGATCTTGGTCAAGCTGGTGTTCGTCAACGGAAGGACCACACACGAAGCTGCTCAAATTGCTGGTGTCAATGAGAACATTGCACGAAGTATTATCAACTCGTACAAACGAAAAGGCGAAATGGTTGAGAAGTCGAAGTAGAAGACAAGGCGAAAAAGTTCTAATTTTCTTCCTTAAAAAATCGTTCCAATTTTCTAATAGTTCTAATAGTAGAGAAGACCAACTAGCTCTAATTTTCATTGGATAGCCTTTTTCTGCTGGATAGCCTACAGTTCTTATTTTCGTTGGATAGCCTTCAGTTATAATTTTCTTTCTTAAAAATTAATTCTACTAGAATCTAGTAATTAATTCTACTAGAATCTCTAGTCTAATTTCCTTCCTTTGTATGTAGGATAGCCCTCAATTTTAATTTTCCTCCTATAAAAAATAGTTCTAATTTTCTAACAGTTCTCGTAGTTGAGAAGGCGAAATAGTTCTAATTTCCGTTGGATAGCCTTTTTTGACATGCTGGAATTTTTTGGGAAGAAGTAAACATTGAAACGTACAACTTGCAAAAAAGACGAGAAATTTGACTCGAAGGTCGTTGAATTTGATTTGAAAAATGTTGAATTTCAACTGAAAATGGTATATCAAATTGTGCACCTTTTAAGTTCGAAACAGCGAACGTCAATACCATAATAAATATGACAGATTGTGACTTTAAAAAGATTCATGAAGGTAATGAACCGGAAAAAAACTAATTCCGAGCGAAGGGAAATTCCAGTGGAAAACAACAACTGAAAACGTGAAAGGGAAGGGGCAAAACAAATAAAACTGAATGCGGAAATGGTAAACGAGCGACAAAAAGAAGCAAAACAAAAAAAATGAACGCAGAAATGATACAAGTGAGCGATAAACTTACATAAGGTGCAGAAATAAACAAAAGGAATAATCATGTATTGTCTTTAAATAATGCTAAAAAACTCCTGGTAGCATTAATCCCCTAAGGATACGTTCCACCCGCGGAAAATTCGCGTGATATAAATTAGAGCTTGAAGCTGCGACTTTTCCAGTGCGGAGTAGCCAAACAACAAGCAATTTGGTGTCCTGTGCGCTCATGCAAACTCAGTACTAGTGTTTTAGCTTTGAAACTATAGAGAGCCAGCTTAGAAAATAAAAAAATAATAATATACAAAAATGAAAGACGAATTAAGTGGACCAGACGAGTGGTACCTACCGTTGAATCCGGCACATACGTCCAGAAGTTTAAGTAGGTGCAATGCTTAGAAATGACCATCTTCTCGAAATCTTTAAAAAATAGCGAAAATCGTGAAATGATATATAAAGAATATGCAAAGATGCGGAATCTTGGAGTGTTGAGCACCAGTGTGGAAAGACGTAAACGAAATATACATGAAGCAAACCACGTGCGTGATCCTATTAGGTGACGCTCATCTGTTCACATGGGAAAGCGCGGATGATTCAGATTTCCTAGAAAATATAAATAATCACTCAAAATGTAAAAAAAAAACTACGAAACACTTTGGCATATGTCTTGCAGGAAGATGCATGTAACAGGACAGCAAATTTCAGAAGAGGAATTAAGGTTTGCTTTACTAACTAAAAATAAAAATGTCAGAATAAAAATAACCCGTGTCAGTGCTCCTGAATATGCGAGTGAAAAGGGAAACTAAAACGTTGAAGCGACGACAGTAGTATGAAACTGCAAAACAGAAATCAAAGGACAAAATGAAATCTACCGCAAGGGTTGCTGATCTAAGTAAAAAAAAAGAGAAGGTAAAGCAAGCCTTGTTCGTCTTTTCCGTTGTTATGAAAGGTTACCTGGCCATTGCAACTAAAAACCTAAGATAAAATGAAAAATACAAGCTAAATAAGTAAAGCATCCTGCTGAAGAAAAAAGCGCTCCTGGAGTCGTCAGCTGAGCTGAGCCCTACAAATCCCACTATATACTTATCCTATATAAAGCAATAAAAGGACGAAAAGAATGTTAAAATTAACTCGCTTTTAAATTTTCTAAAACAAATATTTCAATTTCGTTTCCAACCGGCGCGCAGAATGAAGTGATTTAAGAATCTAAATAAAAAGAAAAACAAACAAAAAAAACGAAAATCAATAAAAACACGAAAGAGGGAAAGGCAAAATCAAGATCAATAAAAAACGGAAACAAGCGGAAATTTCAGCACACATAGTTTAATGCTGAGAGGAAGTACATAAGACGATAGAACAGGGAAAAATAGAAAAATGAAAAGAAAAACAATGAGGTAAAACTTGTGTTTAAGTTAGTTTAAAGTTAAAGTTAAAGATAAGTTTTTTTTTAAGTTTAAAGTTTTATGTCAAAACCATAGTGCTACGATTTAAATCGGCAGAGGACGACCTAAAATTACCAAGTGAATAGCAAAAAAATGAAATAGTAAAATAAAAATAAACGAAAGTAAAATTCCAAGGTAAGAAACAAAAGCAAAAATACGTCGTGCAATACGTCACACGGAGTTGACGATAAGTGAAAAAATGAATTTAGAATGGTTCCTCACAGATATAAAATCATGAAAATGGGCAGCAATGCTCTCACATCTATGAGACCCGGAGCGGTCGCATCAGCAGGCTTCAGAGGCACTAATGTTTCTTGTTTTCTTTCTTAGACCATAAGTCTTATTGAGTATTACAACGATAATTACAACAACCTTTCCGAAAGGAAAAAGTTAGGCATTGCGTCTCTGACCGCTTTTATCTGCTTCTGAGTGCACTTGCTGAACGGATGTCATCCACTTCCTGATGCATCTACATGCAGCACCACATTGACAAGCAGTGTCCGCAGAGTCTCGCAATTTCAATAGGATTTCCACGATCGGAGGGCGGGCGTTTCGAAAAACACTCGTGATGAAAGTCGATTTCATTCCCGACAAAGCACCGCCACTGGTGGCTCCCTGAGCAGACGAAACTCGACAAACGCAAGCACAACAATGCCATTAGACGGGGAGCATTCTGCGGAGGCAACGACAGAAGAGGACCTTGAGCGACGTCTGCTGAAGTCGAAAGTCTCGGGGCGTACATTACGCACGAACAGCGTCATCGATGTAACCACAGACGACTTAGCATCGCCAGTTTCCCAATTCAATCGCGAGGTAGCCTTTTTCGTCTAGGGAGACACTTAACTCGAAAACTGCTGAGAGCGTCGTAAAAAAAGCCAAACGAAACGAGCGCATTACCCATCACATACAGCGCGGGTTTGACAGCAAATCTTGCACCTCTACGAGATGTGAGGCAACAAATGGGTCTCCGAGAAGTACTGCTGCTTAACAAGTGTTTTTCTTGGCTTTTCAACCTCTCAAGGCCGATCAAGGTGAGAAAATACGGCCGCTGATAACGCGACACTGATAGGAGTTTAAGTTCCACCCATTTCGACCGATGGCAGCACGATAATATTCATCTTGAACTGAAATGGGTAGTGATCTACCCCACTGACCAATGTCTCTTAGCTGTAGGACACGAACGAAAGATGTAGATCACTACGACAAATCTTCTCTTTTCTCACGTTGTTCTGCGAAATATCCAGCACAAAACAGATCAAGAGCAAACGATGCAGGGCTTGAAATCCATTTCAGAACCGGGAAGGAGCAACAACGAAGGCGATGAGTGGCGAGGTGAAAAAAGTGACAACACGCGAACGAACTGCGGCACACGGCCTCGTCTGGGGCGTGGTAAACACGACGAACGATGCCTATGCGAGCGAGGCGAATATTATTCGACAAGTGGACGCAGGGACATCAAAGAGCAGCGGAGTGTTTTGAGGCACTCGACGGCCGCCAGAAGTACAAGGTGTCTGGAACGTGTGTTGCCAATCTTTGGAGCACCACACAAGTTCTTTGTTCACGACGAGATCTTCGGGTAATAAAGCTCACACGCATCTTTAAGCTGCTGATACAAAGGAATCTCTTAAATGATCTTCTAAGACAATATGGGTCCGTGTGGAAAATGTGGGCAGCATTGTGAAGTGGAAGTGCGCCAACCAATCATAACCAAGTAGAGCACCGAACGAACACACCCCAGCCTACCAGGCTACCGACCAGGGGTGCATATTTTAACGATTCAACGAATTTAGCGAATTAACGACATTTTTCCTTAAAATGTGGCCTAAGGAAATGATAAAAATTTTCAAAAATTTCGCGTAATTTTTACGGCCTTTTTCATAACAAAATTACCACTTCAGATGTTAATCTGTTGCAGACCTCACTCTCACGATTAGGAATGCTCCTGAATAACTACTGAAATCGGCAAGAATAAGCGAAAGAATTCATTCCAAAGCCATAAATGATGACAGGATATCGCGCTCCAATGCTGTTCGATTTTGACAAGCGTGCTCTACGCTGTTTTCATCGAACGTTAAAATTCTGCCGATGGCCTTTTAATAAAATGCAATCTTCATTAGTTCTTTCGGTACTTAGTGAATGGGCTGATGAAACTGACCACCTGACAAATTGCTGCTAAGAGCGTGAAAATAGAAAGTCACAATCTTCCTCCTATGATCCATTATCAGCTGTTTTATAAATGTTCAAAAATTTTATTATCTTCCTCCTATTGTTTACTTGAGCTGTAGAGAATCGAACCTAAGCGACAATTACAAACCTAACACCTTAAGTCTAACCGATTAAAGGACACAGGATAAACTACGGTATTCGCAACTCTCTTTACGGGATACGCCACGCACTATCTCTATCGGATGTCACCTGTATCACCTGTATCACCTTTCGTCCCGTTGATCATCGACTTGCTCGAGTGGGCGCCACCAGCGTCTCCATTCGTCCCTTTCGCGTGCCAGAGTGGTCCAATGGATCCTCCTCGCTCGAGGGACACGAAGAGCGTCATATCGGTCGTTCAGGGCTTTCACAAAGAAGTGCGACATGAAGGTAATTTAATGCGTATTTGGTCTGCATTGAGTTACGGTGGTCATAATGGCAAGTCAGTGTTTTATACTTCCCACACAAGTTGAGTAACAATTTGATAAGTCAGTGATTTATTCTTTCCTAACAAGACAGGCACGAATTCACTGACCCGAAGGGATGGAAGACTTGGTTGGCCTGTGCAGGAAACCCTAGCCAGGAACCTCGAATCTAAGTGCTTACCCTTGCTACAACCTGTGCCCCATTTCCTTTTCACTTTCAGGGTCCACATGCGTTCCTCGAAACTTCGCTAAGAATTAGACGGTCATTATACGAAAAGCTCTATTGAAATCTGCTAACTGTGAGTGTGTGCAGAGCGCAGTCGAAAAAGGCGCCAGCTGTTGGGTGCGTCCTAAATCGATTTATGGTTCGAGTCCCGCCCAGCTCAACAAATCCTTCAATACCTCCGAAGTCGGCTAGTTTGTATCAGCCTTGCATTTGGAACGGGAAAGACACCGACATTGGCGCAGGGTTGGTACGTCATCTAAGCTAAAGCTAAATCCCTACGATATCCCGCAGAAGCAGATCGCATCTCCTTGTATCCTCCACTACTAATTTGCTCCATAAAACCGATTAAGTCCAATGTAACACGTAATAAATAGATGTCAAGATGAAGGAGCAAGCAAAAAAGCTATAATAATAAGCAAGTGCATTCAAGGATCCTGAAAAGAACGATACTATCCTAAAATGTAAACATTTGCCGGAAGCATGCCAGACAAACAGTGCGCTGCAGACATGTCTAGAGGAATACCGACGCGAATTATAAACGACAGGTCCATTAGCTCATTAGTGGAAGAAATGACTAAAGGTACTGCAGAAAGGAGGTTGAACTTGCGCTTCGTATCAAAATGTTGCGTGGGATGCAATCGTGAGTGTTCAACAGCTTCTTCGGCAGGCAGCTTAATAAAGAAGAAAGGTCGACATCAACAACCAACGCTGTGGGATGCGCCACACGTTGTGCCTCAACATGGAATGTGTGTTTCATCTGAGCAACTATCTTGCAGATGTCAGTCAGCAAATATGGTAGACTTTAAGCTTTTCCAGTGCAACATGAATTCAATTCAATACTCCTGTCGTGTAGAAATGTTAGGACTTAGATGAATCGAACCTCGTCGAATCGATTCAGGTGGAGCACTGATGCATACAACATCAGGGCTCCACCTGATTGCGCCATTCATGTCTTCATATGTCACTGTGAGTCACGTGTACTTCAGAAATGATATGACCTGTGAAGGCGCACTTAATTCTAGATAACTAGGAATACCTTTGGACGAAAGACAGCTTCTCGATATCAAGGACAACAACATTCTCACTTGATACTTCAAGCAAAGAGAGGAGACGAAGTGGCGGAATCAAAGCAAACCACGCCCTTCTTCTTAAATTGGCACCAGATCTGTCCCAGAAGATAAGAACGTCTAGTCAAGTGAGCAGTTGCCCGCACGAGTTGCAGCGTGTAGGCCGAAATAACCAGTTTCAGCCACTCAAAAACGTGAATTTCGCTGTGTTTCATTTGAAACCAAATCCTTTTCTTCATCTGCAGACGTACAGATGGCGGAGCTCATACGACCGCGATCCAATGATGCTTGGCTCGATTCTGCACCAGCGCATCTAGTCTGATCTTTTCGATCTTTCCGATTCTGTTAGGATCTCTAGAATATTACCTGCGAAAGATCATACATTACTTCTTTCGCTCTACCGGTTCCAATCTCTCATTAAAATTTAAAAAAACAGTGCAGTGTTAAAAATAGGGGCCAGAATTCTTTAGCACACGGATAATCTCGGTGATTTGTTTTGCCTCTACTCTCAATCGAACCTTACCTTATAACATTTGGCATCAGTGAAGCGGGGAGATGTTGTACAAAAAGAGTGAGATCAGAACAAAACTACAATCAAACAACAAAACGGAAGGACAAATTGGAGAAACTCGTGCACTACTCAACTGCCGTTGTGAAGAAGCTCAAACATGGGTAATTGAATATCACCATGTCATTGAACGGACCGTATACGTAATTAAAGCCTGCACAATATAGTGTTGGAACAGATGACGTGGCGCATCCTAAATAAAATTTCATTTCACTAGCTTGCTCTCTAACCCACTTCACATGCCTTATAATCTTCTGATCATTCTAAAACATTGCTTAATACTGTACCTAAAAAAACTTTTTGAACAATCACAAAACTCCGATGGTATACTATTTTCAAAAAATACCAAATAAAACGCAAAAAGTAGGCCAAAAAATGATAACTGTGATGCAGTGTTGAAAAACCAATTACACCGGAGTTGGTTGCTTGAATGCGTATTTGGCTTATACAATGACTTGTGGTAGCCAATTCATGAATAAGTCAGTGTTCCAAGACAAGCCGAGTGCCAACTAATCGAACCCAGAAGGAACGAAAGGCTTACTTGTCATGTGCAGGAAATCCGAACCAAGAACTTGGAATTGAGTGCACGCGACAGCCGGCGCCTCCTCCGACTGCGCTATCACGCGCCCTACAGAGTTGCTTAGCTCATTAGGTGGTATGCTCCTTAAAAACCTAATAAAGTTCCTGATGTCAACCGAATTCAAGCATGGAACTGGATGAAGGATAAAATCTAAGCACTTCAAGTAAAGAAGAGCTCAGAAACTCACAGGATCACACTCAGATCCATGGATCCATCTTTCTAGAACACGTGAACTAGTCGCCCTACCTATTGTTCGTTGAGGATATCTTAACTGGTTGAAAAAATCTTGCGTAGATTCAAAAACAAAAAAAAATTACCAATCGAACTAAGCAATCAGCGGGGAAAAGAAAACACTAATTCTCGACGGATTTCGTAAAAGTGTGCGACACGTTTTGCGGCAACACGCAATAGGGCACAACCGGTGGCAATTAAACAGGAATTCGCTGACGATATGGATTAGACGTCGGATGCCAATTTTTACAAGAGTAAATTCGGATAAATAACAGATTTTAAGCGTTATTGATCTCTCATGGCCGAAAATATTGGAGATCACAAGTGGCCAGTCCACTGCGGAATGGACAAGCTGGACTGAATATTGGACGGATTGTAGTGCTGCACCAGCCTTCCTTAACAGCATGGACAATGCGACGATGTGGTGGTGGGCATATCACAGGATTGCGGGAAACATTACCGGTATAGGTGACGATGCGTCAGAGCGATAATTGTACATTTGCGTTGCCGGTTGCCGAAGGCCGCCCATGTCTTCCATTCAATAACCACCAGCACTTCGAGCGGCTGGCGAAAAAACTCAAACTGATTGCCGTTGAATTCGCAAACAACCGCGCTGAGTGGCCAGCGAGCTGTCGCGAACACGGACACCGCGAGTTCGCACTTCTGGGAGAGAGGCACCCCAGGTGGGGAGACGTCGCCACGGCGTGCGGCCGTTTTCTCGCTGACAGGCGGCCTTCGGCGTGTTATCAGCGGCCGGCTTTGAACCGATGTTGCAATGGCGATCAAAAACTCTCGTAACGCCTTCCACAAGGCGTCACCGGGGCCGAGCTGTTCGACCAAAGAGCTCCAAATTCGCTTTGACAGGCATCGCTACGTATTCAATCCAGTCAGCAAACACGCAGTTTCAATGACTAGAAAACAGTCGATATATTCCATTTTCACGTCCAACGGAATTTCATATTTTATGAATTTGAAATGTCCTGCCACTCGTAGGTAGTGGCGTATCCTCAACGTCACCCGTCCTCCTCTGTCATGCCTAGTTTCCTATGTGCTTCTTGGATACAGGCCGTGTCCTTCAACCCACTTCCTCTTACAAGGGAAGGGTTTCGACGTCCCATGGAACTTCAAGTTGAGACCAGGATCATTAGAAAGAGCTCGGAGTGCTGATTACGAATATGGATGTAAAAATTGCAAAATGAAACTTCTGAGCGCGTTATAACTACCGAAGTTGGGTCGCCTGACCACAGGCTGGTCGTGCGAAAAAGGTGGCGCGAGAGCGATGAGTCATAGCGGCTCCGTAAGAATGGTCGGCCGGCTGGGGTGGTGGCGCAGAGGTAGTGCTCCTAATCGTCAGATGTGACATGGTTGGTTCGGTTCCCATAACTGCGGATTTCTTTGCACTTCATGATTTATCTTCGAAACAACCTTTTATTCTAAATTATGACACGTGTTTGATTAAATAGTCGGGAATACGATCCTACACCTATGTAAAAATGCTTGAAGACAAGCAACTGCTATGGTGACACTGGTGACACCTCTGGACGTTTTTTTCTTCGGCCCTATGAAAAACTTTAGGAGATGGGTCGGGTCGCTTGCCATGGTAAATAGCGTGGAGTTCAATATGACCCAGAGAGACTACCTACTGAAGGTTCTATTTATTTTTATTTTTTTAGGCATAGACAACAGTCTAGCATATAACAGCGTTACAACACAGTACGGTACAACATTTAATCATAAACGAGTCGACAGAAAAAACAATATTGAATCATATTTCCTTTTCTCTAATTCGTTATAAACAACTTACAAGCATGCACAGAGAGCCTCGTCAGATCTTCATACTTCCCAATTAGCAAATTTAACTCCTTCAAAAACCTATAGGTTAGGAAGTCACACCTTATTCGCGATTTAGCAACCAAGACGCGGAATTTGAGCTTTCCTCTCATGGATCTTGTCAGTACTCCATCAAGGATATATGTTGGATTGATAGATAATTTACAAGCGAGAATTCTATACAACATAATGAAACTTTTCTTCTATTTTTTCAGCGAAGAGAGGTAAAAGTTTAGTGCCCTCTGAGGTCCGCCTGGAATTGTACTGTAATCCGTCGAAAAACACCTCATCATAAGCTTCCTGGTGAAACTGTTTTGGACACTTTCTTGAAGGTTGATATCTCTTTTCTTAGTCGGGTTGAATACGGTTGTACCAGTTTCCACAATAGAGCGCACATAGGTTTTAAAGGCACGGATGTAAACGTCCGGCTGTCTAGATTTCAAAACCCTGAAAAGATTGTATATGAGGTAATTGTCCTTTTTCACCAAGAGTATGTAGTGCTTAGAGAAGCAAAGTTCACTCGCTATGGTGTAATCAAGACCACGGACTTCGTCGACCTTTTTCAAAACTTGACCATTAACTTTATATTGTGGCGAATGAGCCTGGGTTCTCAGTCCAATCATCAGAAAGTGTGTCTTCTCAACTGAAAGTGGCAATTCCCATTTCTCCGCCCAACAGATGATAAAATCAATTGCTGAATGGAGTGACTGAGAATCTCCTACAACTTCCATCGCAGATTCACCGTATGGTTGGTGCCCCTAGGTCTTCGAACTTTTTGACATACCCATGGCACAAGACAGGTCACATCAATGATCACCCAGGTGTCTTTGTCACACGTGGTGAATATTTGTTTGATCTTGCTACAGCTGACTATTTTGGTGCTAATTGTACACAGGTTGCATGTATTAGTCGTGTAGTGTGTGAGTAACATGCCTGCTTCACAGCTTTTTTGCTTTGTTCCATGAAT
This sequence comes from Heligmosomoides polygyrus polygyrus, assembly GCA_947396885.1. Taxonomy (NCBI): domain Eukaryota; kingdom Metazoa; phylum Nematoda; class Chromadorea; order Rhabditida; family Heligmosomidae; genus Heligmosomoides; species Heligmosomoides polygyrus. The sequence continues at coordinate 13,725,379 of OX377206.1, forward strand.
GCCAAGGTTGTTAGAAACACCTCCAGCTGTTCTATATAAGATTTCGACACTGTTTGTGCAAAATCGTAGATAAAAATGTCACCATAGCAGTTTTTGCCTTCAAGCATGTTTACATACGTATTGAATCGTTTTCCCGGCTATTTAATCAAAAATGTGTCATAAGTTAGAGTAAAAGGTCATTTCGAAGATAAATCATGAAGTGCAAAAAAAAAACAGCAGAAACGGCAACCGAACCAACGACGCAGTGCGTAGCAGCCCGCACATTACCGCGTCGCCGGCGACGTCGCCGAGAGCTCTGCAGGGGGTATTATACTTCCGCCGCCGACGTCGCCGACGTCGCCATAGACGGGCCGACGACGTCAGCGTCACCGACGCCGCCGACGTCATCCAAGGGTGGCAGAAAATGCGCTCCGATGCAGTGTTATGATTGTGGGTTGGTTCTTCGTTTCCGGAAATGCCATCATCACCACCCTACTTCGAATTACGAAATCGGAAAGTGCAAAAGATGCCGTCTTGTGAACACAAAAAGTGCAATTCACTAGGACACTGAGTGTTTGGGAGGGAGTGGGGCCCTAAACCTTAGCTCCCCTTCACTTTGTCACTTTTTTCCTTTTCGTGTCCTCCTCAGCCGTTCTGTTAGCATTTTCTAGGCCTATTTGCTTCCTTGTAGAGCAAGTAATACTAAAAAGAACTGTGTAGAAAATAAGAAGTGTTTCCTCGCTTTCTGAAATGGTAATGCAAACCTATGCCAAGAGCTTTTTTGAGATAGAAATCTTACTAATTAAGAGTTAAATTTTCTTTTGAACTCCGAGAATTCTGCGTAAATTTAATTTAAATACGATTTAACGAAAAAGGTCTTTGCTAAACCGAAAATGCTAGTAAAATCGTTAAATTGGTAAACCCGTTCATACAAAACAAAAATCATCATCAAGTCTCGAACCATGTTAAGAAACGCAATGTAAGCAAATTCGAGGCAGATGTGATCATCTAGCGTTTCTGGTTACCAAATGATGACATTGAAAACGCGCTGCGATGCTAAAAATGTGCTCCGATGCTCTCTTATTGACGACGTCGCCGCAGAATCTATCGACGACGTCGTCGACGTCGCCACAGACGCGTCGACGACGGTGACGTCTCTGGCGACATCGGCGACGTCGCCAGCGACGTTGGCGTCGGTGACGGGCTGTCGGTGACGTGTCGCAGCGTCGGCGACGACGACGACGTCGATGACGTTGCGACAGTTCCATGGGAGGTTGAAACCTTTCCCTAGTTAGTGGGAAATCACCTCTCGGTACGTTGTTCACCTAATTCTGTTATTTCAACTCTTCGTCCATGAAATTCTTATTACTTGCCAAATTGCTGTTTTTTTGGTTTTGTTTTAAGCGTACTTCTGGTACAGGAAGAAATAAATAGACAAATAAATAAATAAAACAGTTTTCAAATCAAATCGGAAACTTTTCTAAGCAAATTTGATGCTTCCGAAATCAAAGTGAGCGTCTTCTAAATCGAAACGAGCTTCCTACAACTCTTACAACTACATATTCTCCAGGACGAATGATTTTTGGTTCAGGGAAAATTTGGTACAGCTTTCTTTTGAATTTTTCTAGTTAAGCTGCACGAATAAGTAGATTCGTTTTATAAAATTGATGTTTGTTGAAAATAAGAGAAATAGGAGAAAATAGGAGAAAATAAAAATTAAATCTCATAGAAGTGCTGATCGAGTGCACGGCACGATCTATTCTTGAGATAACCCGGAAAAGTGCCGAAATTCTGCACCTTGCCATAGGCATAAGACTATCATTTTTAGAGAATAAATACTTTACAAGAATTCAAACAGTATGGCCTTCTTTTGGGGGTGGCTGTATAAGAGATTTGTAGAGAAAACAGAACAAATTTTCTGAAATCACACTTTTCGAGACGTTTCTAGTATTTGAGAGTCTTACACATCCAAACGAACCACTCATGGCAGCACAAAATTTCCTAAATTACGTCAGTACGCTCGATTTGATATGAAACCTCAGTTTGATTTTTAGACTTTTCAACGAGCTCCATTTTCGTTGAAAAAAACTTGTCCAGTTAAACGTAGAAATATATTCTTATACGCAAACCTAGAAACAGCGGCAAAACGAAGTACAGGAGACCACCGGCACCAAGACTTCTGCGAATGTGGAAGAAATATGCTTCATCGGGATGTGATCTCCTTGGAGATTGTCGAATTCTCTGCAGACGGTTGACCAATTGGAAAAATCATACATCCAGACAAATTGTTCAGCGCAGCATAAATTTCGAGTTTGCATTGATAGTTAGTTAATTTAATAGCAAATTAAACTTTGCACGTTATTGAAGGACACCTAGCCGAGGAAGGGGGGGGGGGGAGGAGGGGGCTCATTCGTCATCTATTCATGCCTCTTTAATGGCAATTTCACGCCAAGTAATTGTTGACTGCATAATCGCCTGACGAGGCGGAGTATTCAGCTGCAGAAGTGTAGGGTATACAACAAAGATCTATGTGAGTATGCAAGAGTATTTGTCAAGTGCAGAGAGTACCTATGCGATTGAATTTCAGCATCCGCAAAACTTCAATCGAAACAGCTACGTGGTGTTCTGCTAATCAATATACATATAATATACCGGGTGTCTCAAATGTATACACTGTTTGAAAGGTGATAACTTTGCTCACAGTAAAGGAACTGAAGAATTTAAGAACGCATATGAAAGCAGAAAGAAATGGAAATTTTCGGACATATGAGCGGTATAGAATGCGCCACGCACTCATCTGAAATGTTTCGTTTAACACTCGATTGATTGTGTTTCGCTTGAATACTTGTTATAATTTCTTCGCAAAGTGGCCGAATCGACTGATTTGGGCTTCTTTTAAGGTTTAAATCTTGAAAATACACGACGTCGTGCGGAAAGTGAGGGGTATCCGAAAAGATGCAGGTACTGTTTGAGGTTCCAACATTGCTGCTAGTGAAGCTTTTGAAGATGGTTGAGACCCTTATGAAAGCACAGGGTAACGAGATTACTGATGAGTGCAAATAGTCAAGATTGCGCCATGCTCCCGCCTGAAACCTTGAATTTCAGACTCGATTGATTATGAATGGACTGAATGCCTATTAAAACCTTGTTATTACTTGGTCAGATTAACCTGTGCTGTACTTTTTTTTAACGTTTAGAACTTGGAAATCACGTGAAAGACACGTGACATTCGAGTTTATTGATCGTACGATTTAAGTGTGAGCACGAGCTCCATTTTACAAGACGGATTCTGTGGACTGATGAAGCAACATTCAAACTGAATGGAGAGGTTAATCGGCATAACTGCAGCTACTGGGCGATGGAAAACGTTAGTAGATGCACAGCACAGATTAATGTGGCCAAGTATTAGCAAGATTGTAACAAGCATTCAGCCCATGCACAACCAATCAGTCTAAAATACAAGGTTTCAGGCGGGAGCATGGCGCAATTCTGACTGTTTACGCGCCGCAGTAATTTCCTTGCCCTGTGCTTTCATACAAATCTCAGAGATCTTCAAAAGCTTCACTAGCAGCAATGTTAGAATCTTTCACATAGTGCCTTCATTTTGTCGGATCCCCTGCATTTTTTGCAAGCATTGGAGTGTTTTTAAGTGCGAAGCCTTAAAAAAGCATAAATCAATCAAAACTGTCACTTTGCGAAGAAATTATAACATGCATTCAAGCGAAACACAATCAATCGAGTGTAAAATCAAAACTTTCAGACGAGTGCATGGCGCATTCCATACCGCTCATATGTCAGAAAATTTCCACTTTCTTACGCTTTCAAATGCCTTTAATTTTGTCACTGCCTTTACTGTGAGCAATGCTATTACCTTTCAAACTGTGTATAAATTTTTTCGAGACACCCTGTATTCGATGGAAAGCTTTGTTTTCGAACTAGTAGCTACTGTATAGTCAAAAAAGTAGCGAAATTCTACGAATCTACGCCGACTGACCATCATTAATGCGGCTCGCAATGTCGATCCCACAGGCCCTCTCACTTCGGATCCTATTCTCGAAATCAAGGAAATTCTTTGTCAACCTTCAAGTAAGATCTACCACTATACAACTGTTGTTTTGGATCTATCCTTGTGGGCGACGGGGGCAGGGAGGTTTCGCCAGAAAAGCGAAACAAATGTAAATAATGTGGTATCTCCTCGCAAGGAAATTACAAGGAAAGGTTTTCTCTTACAAGGGAAGGGTCTGAAGCGTATGTCTGAACGGGGGGAGCGATTTATAGCGAGAATCCCCACCCCTCAATCAGTATAAAAATGTGTCTCTTTCCTGCCAAGTCGTTAAACCGAAAAAGTACGGGGTTCTTGAAGTTACAATGGAATATGGTGCACCACGAGTTCGGAGGTCTTGTACGTTCGCGATACCTGCGCTGGCAAGCGGCTCGGAGCGCAGTGGAAATGACGTCGCTTCGCGCAAGGGAGGTCGGGGGTTCGATTTTTCCGCGTCGCTGCAATTTTGCATTTCAACTGACTGATTGAGATTTGAGGGATTCTGACGTCCATACCATTTTCAGACGTTTTCTGCGCATTTTTTAAAGATGTTTGCTGCGGAGAGTAACTTTCTTGCGATTTGCTTATTACTGACCGTTAACAAGGTGCGAGCAGAGCAGTGGAGTCGAACCCCCGACCTCGCTACCGTGAAGCAATGACAACTATCCACTCCACTTGCCGGCAGTAGCATAGCGGGCATCCAAGACCCCCGAACTCGTTAGGCGCTGATTTCATTGTAACCTCAAGGACCCCCTACTCCTCGGGTTTAACGACTTGGCTAAAAAGTTACGCATTTTTATACTAATTGAGGGGTGCGGATCCTTCCTATATGACTCGCTCTCCCCGTTCAGACATGCGCTTCAGACCCTTCCCTTGTTAAATCAGTTTACCTTTGTCTTTGTAAACTATCCTGTTACAGTGGACAGCCCTACCTAGTAGAACAGATCATTTTACCTTCGATGGTTTTTATGTGTTGTTGGAAAGCTTCGACGTATGTGAGCCGGGTGTTCCTCTGAGGTTTATCATGGGCGATTATCAATATTAGGATGATCGAAAAGTCTTGCAACACTAGAACAACAATATTCAAATTTGTCCCTATTTGCTAAAACAAAAACTCAGTCCATGATATATTTCCCATCCATGTCTAAGATCCTGCCCACTTTTCAGGCAGCCTTTCAATTCTTCTCCGCCAGAATTCCGAGGGATGTGAGGAAAAGAATTCAGAAACGTCCATTTCCAGTTGACGTCGATCATCGAACCCTCTACTTTGAGGAGCTGCTCCAGAGCTCTGAGCAGGTGGTAGTCAGAAGGAGCGAGGTCTGGAGAGTGCGGTGGACGGGGCAGAACTTCCCAACCTAACTCCTGGATTTTCTCTCGACTCACTTTTGCGACATGAGGACGCGCGTTGTCGACCAGCAGGTAGACATATCCCCGTTCTGGACGTATTTGGCGCATGGCGTCAGCCAAGTTCTGGAGCTGGATAGCCTAGTGACTGTAGTCTCACTACCCAGCATCACCCAGCAAAGCATGCCTTCTGAGTCCAACAGAGGGGCGTATGGAACGAGATTGATCTTCGAGAGAGATCTCCAGCCTAGAATTCCTGGAGCATAAACATTCACCGGTACACCTTAAACAAGGCGAGATTCTTCTTGGTACAGATGACTCAACCGATGCCTCTGTTGAAGTGGAGCAAAGGACGTCAACAGATAGCCTTCGAAATGCGTTCCGACAAATAGAAGAGAATATTGAACTCTCAACACGGGATTTATTCAGGCGTTTAACAAGGAATGTCAAAGAACTTTGCGAACTTCAAAATTTGGAGTATTTCAAAGTGAGCTATTGAGGCTTGTAGGGCACTGTCTGAGGAGCACCGTAATGGTTTTCAAATTCAAGATAAGATGGAATTGAAAAAGGTAAGACATGAATGGGCGGCCATTAATTTCGCTGAGTAACACATCCTTCTAAAAAGAAAATCGATCAGTTCTAATCATCCAGTTGCTATTATGCAGCCTGTAAAGTGATGCCAAATCGCATTACAGAATCTTTAATCCACCTAGGTGAGAAATTTGATGGAAGCGGTGCTGCTTCATAAAGAACCGAAGGAAAAAACAGAAAAAGACGCCGAAGAGAAAAACACTACCTCGATTTTGTTTACCGCCATCGATTTGGCATTTGGCACACAACAAAACGTCTATGCATTAAGTATGACTAGATGACTAGATAACTAAACAACGAGGGACGTGGTCCTCCATTATGGGTGGGGTGTAATCTTGAGCTGGAGGGTTTAAGTGACGCATTGGGTTCCATTTCAGGAGAATATCGCCGTGAACGAGAGTGGTAAAATCCAGACACAGAACCGCACAAACAATCGATGACGCTGTTATTTCAGCGCCTAATGAGAGTAGAAGGAGCTGGAGCATTTGTGCGGGGCGAGGGGGTGAGCCTGAACCTGAGCGTGACGAACGGCACCGGTTCGTAGTCGCAGGCTGCAGCCACCTCAATTAGCGTAGCTTCTAGAGCTTTTTCTCGAAATAATTACATCGAAGTCGATGCGTCAGCGGAACGCAAAGGACCTTCTATGTAGCGCGAATGACTAAGCTGAAATTCATTTCAATTGATATCTTATGAGCACTCGTGCAGCTGTGTTTGCCCAGAGAGCAAGGGCGCCGGACAAAACCCTCCATCTCCTAGTCCACTCTTCCCCATAGCAGCGGCACTTTGTCTGAAAGGTTGAACCGCGGACGGACGAAAACACGATTATAACTTTACGATGGATCAATTCGTATTCAACGCATGGAATTTGTCAGTCATGGAGCCATAGCAACGGATGAACACACACATACACACCGATGGCATTCAATGCATCGCCACAGGGCATGAGGGATATACATAGACGGCCCCGAGTGGCCTACGAAGACTTTGCCGATATTAGGCCCAGCGCTTACGTACTAGCGGCAGCGGCATGCACCTCGACACCAATCTACGAAATTGCTCTCGTCTCGTCATTCTTGGCCACCTCTGAGGCGTATGTAATCGGAACCGCTCGCGACTACACCGGCAGTTGACTAGGAGACACCGAGTTCGGTGACAAAAACCTGCTCCGACGCCTTAATTGATGTCGTTCGCTATCGAAAGCCGTTTCTTGTCGCGCTATAATAGCCTCAAGTGTTCGCCGAAACGGCCTGAAAAGTATCGCGCTTTGCTCAGGAGTTCCAGATGGAGGGAGTTGCAAGAGGTGTACAGTCCTCTCTCGTTCAACTTTCATGCTTATTGGGCGCCATCATCCCGAAAATTGCTTCTTCCACTTTGCCGTTTACATGCTGCAGAGATCAAATTCTATTCGTGACTTGGGAATTGTGTACTACCACCATCCAGCTTCAGATGATCATACTATATAATAATCTGCTAAGCGATGAGTCATATATCGATCTGTGCTGTCGCAGAAATTAGTAATAAATTAGTCATAAAAACGGAGAGGGGGGGGGGGGGGGGAGGGAGGGGTTGGGGAATTAGCCATAAAATAGCGGAAATACCCAAACGTCTTCAACGAGCCTGGAGATTTAGAGTACGTGCCAAACACCTAACGTGCCTAGGGATTCAGAAGATATGCCGAAAACGTCGTTCAGCGTGTCTGGGGACTCACAAACCCGTGAATTTCCCGCGATGATTCTCAATGGGACCTACATGGTATTGTAGAGCCTCGGACAAGGATCACAGAACTGTTTCATTTTTGCTATGGTCCACTGGGTGGCCTGAAAATGGCAAAAGCTTAGGTCACTTCAGAGCGGGCTGATAAGGTATAAGTGACACCTGGAATGGCCCTGTCGTGCTCAGAACTTATCCTACAAAAAGTTTGGAGCTCAAATCAAAGTTTGATTATAGTAACATGATAATTTCCTACGCTTCCTAGACGAAGCTGCACTGTACATTCAAGTGATTCATTTGCATCGTTGCTGGAAGCGACTGGATGGCCGAGTGGATAGCGAGTCGGACTTACGGGAGAGGGGTCGAGGGTTCGACTCCGGCTGGGCTAGGTGGTTTGCTAGGCGGTCTATTTCCAATTTTACAAAGGAAGAGTACATTTTGGCTTTGGTAGGATACCGTATTATAGGGTAGAGGTGAAAAGAGTGGCGAGGTCAAGGTCACCGATTTCGCCCTGACTTCGCATATGGGAATTATTTAAGCCGGTGACCAAGAATCTGTCTTTTTTTTTTCTAAATTTTCACTATCTTACACTACTTTGCATCTTAAAGTAGAAGGTTGGACATTTACATTGGAGAAGACCACATTGAAGAAGAAAGCGATTCTATTAACGTAGACAGCTTTAGTCACGCATATCAACCGTAACCTACCGTAATGGACCGAAATTTTAAAAATGGATATCATATCTGTGATCAGCACCCAAAGTAAACCCCCTGAGCGATGTCTGAGCGAAAAATTTTCTCTTGACCTCTCCTCGACCTTTGGAGTCATGAAAGGCAGTGCCGGTTATTCTGCGTATACTGCGTTACTTACATACCCATGCAACCTCCTGTAATTTATCGTTTCACCGAAAAAAGTTGCCAGATTGGTGTTCTGCCTCCCAAGTATGTACATGAATTTGGGACGAAAAAGTGTAAGTGTATACGAGAGCGGTGAGAATGAAACACACAGCAAGGCGAGTAATCACACGAGGTGGATAAAATAGGCTGTACTTGGTGACAGTTAGCTGAAATAGTGAAAGTCTCGAGGACAATAGGAAGCAGTCTACAAAGAAATCTGGAGGGAGATGAGCGAGCATGTCTTGATGAGGGGTCAAGTCAACACTTGTCGATCGCTAATGAGGTGACAGCGAGAAATACTTCCAAAACCAAGTTGAGAACATTCCAAAGAGATCATATGGGACAAGAACTAACGGGACCTTCCTCAGCGAGACAAGCGTGGTTTAATAGCCGCATCACCCTCTCGACAAAATCAGCTTCTTACACATCTGACAGCATGTTGAAAGCAGGTTTAGGAAGCGAATACGGTATCCTACCGAAGCCAAAATGCACTCTCCTTTTGTAAAAGTGGAAATAGACCACCTTGCAAATCACCTAATCCCTCCGTAGTCAAGCCCTCGACCCCATCCCGTAAGTCTGACTCCCTATCCATTCGCCCATTCTTTGCCATTTTCGGACCACCTAGTGGCCCATAGCAAAAACGAAACACAGTTCTGTGATCCTAGCTCGATGACCAAGACCATATAGGTCTCGTTGAGAATCTTTGGGAGAATTTCATGGGCTTTCCTTGTTAGTGTAGGAGAAAATAGCTGGTTTTCTAGCTGGCTCTGAAACGTTTTAACCCGTCATTTTTCCTAGAAAAATAAAAAATTTCATTAGGTTTCAAACTCTATGTTACCTTTTTAGGAGACATTATTACAAATTTTCTATAAAAGTAAGTCTACCTGAGACAGGATTTTGCGCCGACTTCATCAGAGAGTCTTGTCTTCTTTGTTCTGGAAACGCTCTTTTTTGATTTGAAAAACGTTCAGATTAGATTCAGAAGTGCAAAGCAGGTTTTGATAATTGTCAAATTTACCATGAAAATAGTAGAAAGAAAAAAGAAGCTGTCTGCTGCTGAAATAGCAAATGAAATTTCTAGATGCTGCTTTCGACCATTGTTCAAGAACTGAGGCACTGAAAAACTTGAGGATTGGCTTTGCTCACGCGCCGTGGAAAAGCGAAGGGTGCATTTATCTCATCCATAATAAACATTTCTTAAAAGTAAAAGCAAAAAAATGAAACAAATTCGGTGTTGATCATTTCAACAAAATTTCAGTTAAAATACGCCACGCCCTCCAACCTTATTTTCTGTGGGAAGTGTGGCTATTGAAATGTGTATGTACTTGGTCTACACAAAGGACTACGTTGACCGGTCGGAATGGGAGTTTCGTGATGGTGATGGCCTCTGGAAGCGCTTCACAGCATGAAGAAGTTTCGATCAGATAGTCATTATCGATCGATATTGTCGTTCTTCTGAACGTGATATTGAAAATCTCTCAGATGCACTGGAGGAAGGAAAATCAATCTTCTCCTACTCCTTTCACGTCTACCTTCAATTCTGCATTTCAACATACCCTCACCCTCCACAGCCTCTCAAGCGCAACTCCCCACGCTGCCATCGGTAACCACATTTGCCTCATGTGGCCGTTGACGTAGCCGACGTCGCCAGAGGGCTCCAGGACGTAACTCCAACGCGACGTCGCGCGATAGCCGCATGCGATGTCGCGGCGCTGAAACGCGGACGTGCGCTTGATGACGCATACCTAGCCGCGGAGCATGAAATTTTGCCAGTGTTTAAGCGCCTAAATTAGTTTTTTGACATCTATTGCTCCACCAAACACCTTAGTTACCTTAGCATGTTTAACACCTCCTAGTTCCACCACAGGGAGATCCAAATGAAATGAAAGAGGAACTCTCTTGGTGGAGGGGCTAGGAAGAAAAAGAAAGCAGTAAAATGCCTCTGCTTCTGCATGTAGATTGGAAAAACACGGAGGTCCTTAGTATTTGCCAAAGGGGTGCTTGCCAGTGGTATTACACGTGAACTATGACAATGAGTAGGTGACTGGATTTTTTTCTGGTCGAAAGAAGTGCTGTCTCTCACATTCATTCAAAGTTCTTGGTTCGGATTCCGTCAAAGCCAGCCAAGCCTTCCATCCCGGCGGGGTTTTCGAGTCGTTGAGAACGAAGAAAGGGAAGGAAAAAGCGCTGAGAAACGCTTTGCGACAACAAAGCTTTTAGTAGGAGTTTCGCACCACACATGCTGTAATTTGAAGCACTAAAGCCAATTTCTTCCGCAGTTGACATGCCCTTGGTGAATTTCGTACGCCATCAAATCCCTCACCGAAAAAAAAAACAATCCTAGGAGAGACTTCCGTTCTCGCGTGTAAAAAGAACTTCAGAACGTGGCCGGTTCAATGTATTCGTGCAAAAAAATTGGGGTCCTTTTCCATGCTCATTTCAGAAATCAATGAGCGTGTTTTCCGTTAACGACCCGAAACTCGTACATGGAATCTTACATCAACGGCAATGCACACATTCCTAGGACCAACGGCCAGCAATGCCCTCGCATCCTCACTTTTCTCGCTTTTGCCAACCCATTTCAGCACCAGTTCACGTTGCCGCTGAGATATGTACTCAACCAAGGATCCCCATTCGGCGCGAGCTTATATAACCCAGTGGGCGGAGCCTATTGCTAGAGACGCAGAGGAAGAAAGGAGCGGAACTGGCACATAATCAGTTTTGTGAATTATTTTAATACACTGTGACAAAATTTTTGCCCAGATGAAATTGCCCCCACTGGTACTCTCCAGAAGCAGTCTGAAAGAGATGGAAATTGCCGGAAGAAGCTCGCCTTGCATCTAAAAAAATTGCTCTATACTTAGTCAGTACTGATGACGCTACTGTGCGTGCTACCGCTGAAAACATTTTACTACGGATTTAGATTTCCTTGACAAATTTTGATGGTGCGCACATCGTTGGTTTGGCGCAAATAGGGTCGGGGAGAGGTCACCTTATAAAAAGTGTCACTAGCACGAAAAAAAAAGAGGCAAGACACACTGATAGTAATGAAAACAAACAAACAATGCTATAGCTCTGTTCTGTGCCAGAGCACAGATTTAGGCAGGGAAAGTGACTTCAGGGTGTGGCTCGATTGACGCACCCGTGTTAAAATTGCCGTCATCCTAGAATTTCAAGGACGGTCAGGAGGTACACCCACCCCCTGCTGGGGTCGTGCGAACTTCCTTTCATCCCTCTTGCTCACCCACCCCCAACCCCCTAGGCTTCACCGAGAGTCTAACGGCTGCCTTACGAAACCTTTTTTGACACGCAAAACAAAAGTTTCCGGCCCGCAGAACAGCGGCTGTACCTCCTGACGCCACGCCCCCCAGCAGGGGTACGGGTGCACCTCCTGTCGCGCTGCCTAGAATTCCCTCCATTACCCGATGCGAAAGGAAATAAGACGCGGATCTGTAGTCGAAAAGAGGAGATAAGACTGCATCTACATTCCATGTATGTAGCTACTGACTACGCCAGCCCGCGGCGGCATGTAGGGGGGGGGGACGAGCGTTCTACCCCCTCGTCCCCCTGGCCCGCCCACCCCAACCCCCTGGGCTTGCTCGAGAGTTCAGTGGTCCTTAGATAGTGGAGACGTAGACATTTGCCACGCCACGGTTTAAAGGGCGGTGGTAGAACGCCACTCCGCCGCATGTATGGTGACCCCTCCCCCGCAACTACAACGCTGCGCGAACACCTCAGGATGTCGCGACGAAGTTGGACGAGTTGTCGCGGTCCGAATTCTTCCGACAGGAACGGCTAGGGCAGTTAAACTCGCGTGGTTGCCGCGTCTTGTTGCTGGGCGCGCTAGAGCGCGAAAGTATGTTCCGGCGACGTTGACCGCGTAGAAGGAAGGAGACATGAGGTGAAGATGACGTCTCCTGGTAGGGAAGTGGGAGCGGTTGTTAACAAAGTGCGGTGAAATGACAATCAATCCATTTCAAATGAGTGAAGGGAAACAGTCAAGGATCCGGTGAGGAAGATTCGAAGCAAGAACTGGGATGGAATTACCAACTAGAAGTTCCGGAAGCAAGTGTTTGTAAGTTTTTATTGTGGGGGAGGAGGATGAGCAAAAACTTGAATACTCTACTCACATTCTCTGGATTTATAATTGATAATCTTTACAAGAAAAAAACAGGGGCATATGTTAACCGTATGTTTCTAAATTGTATAAATTCGAACATCATGAACTGAGGAAAAGTCGGGAGAATCGGGGAAAAAAGGTGCGGTCCAGATAAGATTTTGAATCAGTAGGTGGAGAACAATCCTAAAAGGAGAAAACAGAATGAAATCGCGACCCAAGAGAGCCTCTTATGTTTAGAGCGTCTTTTCCACGGGTCCTCTACCGTGTCACATCCATTCGGCGGTTCTTTCTAGTTGAGAAGCTTGAAAACTGGCAAAATTTCATGCTCCGTGGCGAACCATGCGTCACCGAGCGCACATCCGCATTTCAGTGGCGCGACGTCGCGTGCGGCCAGCTCTCGACATCGCGTTGGACTTACGTCCGGAGCCGACCCCCCCCCCCGACCGTGTTTGCGCGGTCAGTTTCTATCGGGAAAAAAGAAGCGCCCTTAAGGGGAACGTGTGCTCCTGCGCGCAAACGGAGAACTTCAGAATGTGGTCGAATCAAGGTACCTGTTAAAGAATTTGGAATCGTTTTCCTTGCTCATTTCAGAAATCAATCAAAGCCTTTTCTTCCACGCGCCGGGTGGACATTTCGCCACGTACTTCCCAAGCAGTACATGACCCTATCTGAACCACATGGTTAGTGCATAACAACTCAAAACATTCTTAACGCACACAGTTGTAGCTAGCATAGGTTCCATTAACAAGGTATAGGTTTAGTCTGAGAGCTTCTTCTTTAATTTAAATAAATGACACTAAATAAAGCCATTATAGTTTGAAATTAAAATTCAAAAACGGCGGAATATTTCGGTTCTACCTAACAACTATGACACATGAACCAGCATCACCTTCAATCATTAGGTCAGATGAAGCGCTCAAAACGAAAAAGAGCCAGGAGACATAGGTTGAGAACTGTTCTTATTGATGGGATCCACTCCATATCTATGTTGTAGTTAGATGGTAACTAAAGATAGGTCTTTACCTGGCCTAACGAAAGATGTTGGTAAAGATTTCCTGGTTGTGAAGAATTGGGCAAATAGGGTAAGATTAGGAGAGGCTTTGAGTCTCGGCTTACATTCTTACATCGTTTTGCACACGGTTGGATTTCCATCTCAAAATTTCGGTAAACAAACGCTGCATTGGCGGCGTCATTGGGGACTACGCAGCATCAGCGAGAACTGTGAACTCCAAGTTCTGCAGTTTTCACACGACGAGTATTCTGGTGGGTCAGGCCACCCTTTATCCTTGATACTTTATCACAGCTTCGTTTCAGATTTTCACTAGCATCTACAGCCTTCAACCTCTAGCTTGCTTTCTGAATACCCTTATGAATTAAATCAACTACAACAGAAGTCCAGCATTTTTCGGAGAATAATGTGCTCTACCCGACCTGTGGCCCAAACTGAACATAGTAAAACAATTAGTATAGTATAACTGTAGAGTTTTGAGGAGAACTTGCAATAAAAGTAGACACGTGAGAAATCATAGAAGTATTCTGTATTCGAGTGAAGCTCCAGGTTGTTAAATGCGAACTAAAATAATGAAATGTACTTTAGCGCATGGAATAATAACTTCTCTGCCCTCTCTCCCCACCTTGCGCAAGCCCCGCCCCTCCGGGTATATAAGGGCACCGCAGCGTGGAATCAGCAGTAATCACTTCTTGCTCTTAGTTTGGTTTGGTTGGATAATCAAGCCAAAAAGGTCAGAGTAGCCCAGCGAAGAAGGCCTCGTTAATTGAAGGAGGGGTGCACCAGTATTTCCTTGGTAGTTATCGGTGATTCTTCGATAGTTTGGTAGTCATCGGAGTTGAGGAGGACGGAGAGGCTGCCCCAGTCCAACGCAAATGGCAGGAAGTAAGAATCTGCACTAAAGGAAGGAGACTGTCCACCAAATTGGACTGGAGACTAATGAACAAAGCTATGAGCTGCGTTACACCGGCGCAATTAGGGTCGGCAGAGGGGGGAGGGGGGTCACCTCAAAAGCGTCACCAACGCAAAAACAGACAGGACACACTGATAGGAAAGAAAAGAAACAAACAATGCTATAGCTCCGTTCTGTGCTCTAGATCTGGAAAGGGGAAGCGACTCCAGGGTGTGGCTCGAGTGACGCGCCCGCCTACATCCTGGAGTTTCCTCCCTTGCCCAATTCGGAAGCAGATAAAATACAGATCTGTAATCGAAACGAGGAGATAAGAGTGTATTAAGATTCGTTGTACGCAGAAGCGCACAATGGGTGCGAGCCACGGCGCGGTATGTTGTCCCCCACCCCGACCCTATTTGCGCCATTATACCTTCTATATTCGAATGCGACTACAAAATCGATATTTTCTTGTGAAAATTCAAAATTTTTTCCCATCCCCGGTGTCTCCGGTGTCGTGTCACGAGGTCACGAGCGTATGCACTCAGAAAGTGTGTAGCAGACGTCATGCCACGAGTACCTAGACTCATGGTCAGAAGGCGCGTCACAGACGTCGTTACCACCTCAGATAAATTTGCGTTTGAAGCCGTGAACCAAACGTTTTGAAACCCGTTGGTTAGTAACCGTCCACGAAAGGGCTTGGAACCGAGCATGAAAGGGCGGCCATGCCCCTCGCTGCGCAATAGCAACACGGACGGAGAGTCGTTGGATACACCGTCCCCAGAAAGGGGCGGGGCGAGGGGCGCGGCGAGGACAAGATGTCCGGGTTCCTGCCTTCACATGGAGGCATCGCATTTCTAATCACTTCCCTTGGCCCTGCAGCTCTATCCTGAACTGATTTCATTCTTGAGAGAAGAGTCAGAATCTTGTTCACCATATTTGAAGGAAAAGAGTTTTCAGCTGCAGCGCCAAGGCTTTCTTCAGGTTCCGCCACATTGCTCAGTACTAAGGCGTCGTCCGCATTTTCCGACAAGTAGAGCAACATCTTAGCGAGCGAACAACACGACCATCCACTAGAAAGTTCTTCAACACAAGGAAAATTGTCTGATCCTTGGAAAGAGAGGACGGTGAGCCGGTTTTGCGCACAATCACGGATAAGCCTTCAATGTAGAACTCCTGACCGGAAACACCCATAGTCACTAGTTGAGGAGAAAATTTAAAGGATTGTGGTGAAAACTGAAAGAATCTAGAGAGAAGGGCGACGTTCCCCTTTCCTCAACTGCCTCCATAGCCGAAACGAACTAAAATGACTTCAGAGTTCCCCGAGATGCGCTTGCCAATCGTCTCCTATCAGCTGTTAGGTTGTTGGACGACGTCACGCCAATTAACGACGGTTTCGCGGGCAGCAAACTTGTCCAAATAGGGCGGCGCTTGCAGGGCGGGAAGTGGGCGTTGATGTACCGAACGACTGCCCCTCCCCCTTTCATGTTTCATGGTCGGTTACTAACCAACGGGTTTCAAACGGTTGGTTCACAGTTTCAAACGCAAATTGTCCTGAGACAGGCCGATTCACCTTCCTGCTACTCCCCAGGCCAACCAAGCGCTTCTGCTCTTCGAGATCGTTCGAACATAATGGAACTTACCTGAAAAGAGCGAAACACTGGATCTATCATTGGATGGCTACTGTAAGTCGTTTTGTGGGCTAGGTACACATCCAAATTGCACCCACGATATAGGAGAGGAGGAGAAGTCATGAGGGATCCGACGGCAAATCGGCGCCCACGTATTCCTATCGGTTGCTCTCGCACGTGGATGCGATCGCAATTGAAAGAACGTCAACTTTCTCCCTAGCACAAAACGTTAAAGGAAGAAGAACAAAATGGATAAAAAGACTTCCAGAACAAAGACGATAAATAGAACATTGTGGCTCAGAGCCGCAGCATATCGTACTGCTAAATGTAGCACCTCCTTACTGCCAGACGCCCATGCCGGAAGCATTGCCATTGCAGAGCATCTGACGACAACGACAGTATATGTGCATACCGCACAATGAGGATGAACGGGCAGCAGCATCCTCCCTCTTTTCTCCTTGAGGTGCTCCTTTCCCAGAGTCGCAGTATTTCGCGTAGATGAACACGACAATGTGGGTTTGTCATCGCGGTGGGCTTATATAGACCTGTGGGCGGAGCTTCAGGTTAGGCAGAATCAGCAGAGGGACCAAAGAGCGTAACTGACACCGGTCCACTTCTTTTAATTATTCTATCAAATAGTGGGAATAGTATCCCTAACCTGAAATTTCTCAAGTTACTATTGATCAATGGCCCTACGCCAAAATTGAAGATTGCACGTTAAGGCGCAAATCGGGTAGAGGGGGGGGGGATATCCATGGCCTACCGCGGCGAGTAGCTACATACAGCGAATGTAGATGCAATCTTATCTCCTTGTTTCGGTTACATATCAGTGTTTTATATGCTTCCGAATTGGGCAAGAGAGGAAACTCCAGGATGTAGGCAATTTTAACACGGGCGCGTCACTCGAGTCACACCCTGGAGTCCTTTCTCCTGCCCAAATCTGTGCTCTGGCACAGAACAGAGCTATAGCATTGTGTGTACCTATTTTTTACTATCGGTATGTTCTGTCGCTTTGTTTTTATGTTTGCGACACTTTTAGGAGACCCCCGATGCGATTTCCGACAACGTTAAAGGTGAAGCGGAAAAAAGAACGAAAAAAGTGGATAAAGAACACGTCGTCAACGTCGCAGACACCGAGCAAGGCTAATTCTCCGACATCGATTCGCCTGTTCACTCCTATCAACCTGAAGTGATCTACGTTCTAAGGAAACCTGCCAGTTACCACTAATAGTAGGGATGTGCAGAGATTTCTCTACTAAAAAGGAACTGATGTCGGAGCTGAAGAGCTCAAGAGTACCGGATTACGACGCACGGAAAATGGAAATGACACAAATACTCCATTTATTTAAAACCACGTCTGAAACGGCGCTCACCGGCGCTAGGCTTTCCCTGCGACAAAGCCTGGTACTAAGCGGGCTGGTGCCCGCTGTACACCAGCTAGGTATCTTAAAGAGGGTAGGTTCGATCAGTCACACCCCGCTTAGTACCCAAAATCCACCTTAAATTGATGCTGTTCCCCGCAAGAGCAATCTACGCCGAAGCATGTCTTCGCAGTACAGGGTGCGTAAAAAGTATTGACGCACTAAACGTGGGCAATAGAAAAAACAACACAACGTAGAATTCAACAAGTTTATAACAAAAATGTCAACAATAATCTAGCAAACAGAATGGTATCACTCGTATTCGATGTGGGCTCCTTTGTTGCGAATACAGTCGCGAAGACGAAGAGGAAAGGCATCGACGGTGCGCCGCAAGTAGTCCACGTCGATTTCGTTCCAGGCTTTAACCAACGCGGCCTTCAGTGACTTGATACTTTTGTGGGAGGCAGCGCAGGCTTTGCTTTCCAAAACTCCCCATACGGAGTAATCCAGCGGATTCAGATCCGGGCTGTACGGAGGCCATTCCTCTGCCGAAATGAAGTCCTTCAAGTTGGCGCGGCACCAGTCCTAGACAGTCTTCGCCTTGTGCGCAGGAGCGGAATCCTGCTGAAAGACATATGGCTTACTTCCGAAGTGGGAATCGAGCCAAGGAACCAGGTGCTTCTTCAGAACGTCATCCAGGTAGTTCTGCTGGTTTATTTTCACTCCTGGATCCACAAAAACCAGAGGAGATTTGCCGTCGCTTGTGATGAATGCACAGACCATGATAGTGGCTGGATGCGCCTTCCTAGCAATGAGCCCTCCACCGGAATTAGCGCTTTGGAGCTCCTTGGAGAGTATTCTGCAGTTTTGCCGGTTGAAAGCAGCTTCAACGCTGAAGAGCTTTTCGTCACTGAAGACGAAGTGGCGGTGTGCATCGTTGGCGGCGCGCTTGAGCAGCTCCTCGCATCTGCGCACCCTTGTCCGCTTGTTTTCTAAGGACAGCGCCTGTCACTTCTGCAGTCGATAGCTACGAAGGTTGAGCTTCTTGTGGACAATATTTCTAACTGATCCTTTGCTGATATTGAGGTCGTTGGCCATTTTCCTTATCGACTGTTGCGGCGAGCGCTTGATTCTCTTCCGGATGACATCTTCATTGCTTTTCGTAACAGCTGAGCAGGGTCGACCAGATCGACGACGGTCTGATGTTCCTCCAGTCTACTTGAAGAGCTTTACCGCTCTTTGGACCGTTCGGCGAGGGACGGAGAGGGTTTTGACGATGTCTTTTGTGGCGAAGCGGGCGCAGTGAAGATCAATGATGGATTGTCGCTTTGGATGGGCGGCTACCATTCTAAAAATGAAATGGAATGTTTACAAATACGAACACAAATAATGATGGAACACAACAAAAATAACAAAAAGAGCACGCGAAAAACTCCAAAACTGACCTTAACACCTTAACAAGACGACAGTTGTGACAAAAAGAGGTGCGTCAATACTTTTTACGCACCCTGTAGTATTGCGGTTGCTTCGATGGAACGAACTATGGAGCTTAGAGGGTGGTGCGGAGAATCCAGTCCCAGGAAGGGCGGTCATCCTCGATCGGAGGACCTCAGGGGAGGAAGAGCGGTTACCACCCTCCTCTTCCTCTCCCGAGGTCCTATGATCAATTTTTTCCCAAGCTCACGTTGAGTACGTCTTGACCTAAGAGAATGCGAACGACCCGCGGTGCGCGCTTATATTGCATAGTGGGCGGAGCCTGACGCTAGACACGCCGAGAGACAGGAGGAGGTGACTGCCGCCTCTCCATTTTTTGAATTAATTTATGAAATTGTGAGAAAATAACTGCCAAGTTAAATTTTTCCGAGATAGCATTGGCCAAGCACAAAATGACAAAAATGGATACTACAGTAAAGTGCTAGAATTGAGCTTGAAAAAAAAACAACAACTTTATTCTCGCTACACTGGGCTTGCGACGGCGTGCTCTGAGTACGGTTTTCTCAGCAAGCTGTTCAGCGAACACATTTGTTAACTGGACGTTATCCATATTCTTTTGGAAACCAGCGAGCCACCAATAGTAATGGGGAAGTTCGAAAATGTCTGTGCTGAAACTGAGAAGAAAACGAAGGGATCAATAAGGACCGCAACATCAGGAAACGAAGCACGGGTGCACCTGTAAACGATGCAACAAAAATAATTGCAAAAAACACACATATAGTGACTTTGATGCTTCGTGTAAGCAGCAGTTATACCATCAATGAAATAAAAAGCTTTCTCAAAAACATAAAAATGTTATAAAATTATTACACTCAGTCTCACAGCTGAACTAAAAATTAAAAAAAAGGTTATACCAGATTTTCCTTGAACGAAAAATTATGCTAACAATTTTTTGAAGTGATGAAGCCTCAACCGAACTCCGTTCTAAGTGGAATCGCAGCGGCATTAAGCGGCTACGTCTACGGCTGAGAATACATCTACGTAGCATCAACGTTCAAGAGAATGGGGATCGCTGTCGGCTCTGCTAGTCCTTTCCAGAAACATTCCTTACAAAATATGCCAGCCATCTCGGTGAGTCTGTCCCTTATCCTGTATGAAACTCGTTTTGATTTGGAAGAAGTTCGGTTTGATTACAAATTTCGGCGCAACTAGTGGACGGGTGGGGGGGGGGGGGCGGCGGAACTTTTACTCACTTTTCGCCGCGCCGGCCGCCGCGCGCGCACACCGCGTGCGCGACGCCGCCAGCCATTCGCTGACGGCGTGGACGAGATTTCCTCGCTCTTCTTCCTTCCTCCAAAGAGGCTGCTTCAAGCCTCTTTGGAGGAAGGAGGAAGGGCTTTTTTGTGCCGTAGCTCTTCGCCGGTCAGTACTTTGCAACGCTAGTAGTTGAGTACTGAACGTTGCCACTCTTTCAGCACGGTGAGCTGGCTACGGTTCGAGAGAGAGAGACGGCACGTAGACGACACTTCACATATAAAACGACGAATACATAGACGAGCACAACTACATTCACTATTCTACTCTAACACTGTTATAATGTCTGAGAAATAAGATTTTTACTATTAGTAGGAGGATAGTCACTTTTATAGTTCATTTCGTTCCTCGGATCAGTGCTGACTTCCCGCAAACGTGAGCATCCAAGAGTTCAAATTGTGTGCGGGAAGGATTTTTGAATCACAAATATCAGACACCTGTGGCCACGGTAGTAAGGTAAAATGTTTGGAAACCACCTTAGGTTTCAAACCAAATTACCCTTATACCGAGACGCCATGGTGGAACTTCAGAAGTTCATAGTGGCAGGGAAATCGGGAAGTTACTGGCAAAATAGCTCAAGACCACGGGGTCGCAGGACATATCGGTCCGGACAGGGCCAAAGAAACCAGCAAAGAAATCAGTTAAAGTTCCTATGCAGGTTACGATGACACTGGCGGGACCTGTGAAGGTGGAACAACTACAAGCGGAAGAAAATGTGCAAAAGGTTAGGACCGAAGGGGAAAGAAATAGGAATTAGTGACTATCTTTAGTGCATAACATAATAAAACTCAAAAAAGTTGCCAGAAATAGTAAAACTCACGTCATGGTTGCTTCCTGCGCAAAATACAGCAGAATATGCCACAAAGGGCGCGAGACGGACATTAGATGTGAAACAGTAGTAGTCTGTCGATGGAAATATCGAGGCCCCTCCTCGCATATCAACTTCGAAAGGGCGGAGCGACGATTGGCAATTTGCCAGCCGTCGATAATCGGCGCAGGACCCACGCGCACGGAGCTAACAAGCCGTACGCGTTTTCGTCGCGCCATCGCGGGCTTGCCGCGGACGGCGGCGTCGCGCGCGAGGCGCCCGACCGAAAGTGAGTAAAAGTTCCCGCACCCGGTGGGGGGGGGGGGCAGTCCATCAGTACTCGAAAAAGTTACGGGTTTTTACCCGTTTGGCCTAGGCCCCTCTCGGTGCAACTTTCATTACACGTACGTACGCGTACAATGGGGGAAATTCCACGTCACCAAGCCCGACTGCTATGCTCAAGGCGGTCGAAGCCAAGGACTGCCCCCCCCCCCCCCCGTCCACGTGTTGCGCCCAAATTTCTTAGGCTAGCTTAGAAGTGTCCAATTTGAGGTGAAACAGGTCGAATTTGATTTGAAAAGTGTCCAATTCGACGTGCAAATGGTGTATATGTATGAAAGGGGTTTAAACAGACAGAGATGGAAGGTCATGTTCAGTTCGAAATTCTGCTCAAGCTAGGCTTCAACTAAGATGTCTATGAATGCGCGACTTATTTGCTCAACAATTAATGAAGAAGGTAAAGCCTGCCATCTAGGCAACAATGAGACAGTGGTGATCGAACGCGTTTTCGTGCCTTTTCCAATGCTCCTTATTCCACAAAAAAACCAAATGTCAGCCTCGTTTACCGAGGCGCTGTCGCCTTCACGACGGGCGTGGTCGGCGGTGCACACCCTCCGGATGAACATCATGAGTCATCGTCGGTCGTGCGAATGTCATCGGTCACTTTCGCGAATCGTCTACTTCGTTCAATGTCGACACACCTAATTTCGGAACACCGAACTATCATTTCGCGTCATACAATCACGAGGAATTCGTCTACCTCTGGGTCTTCGCCCAGCCGGGTTGGGGCGCATCCAGCAGGAACCCAACGATCAATACCCATCAACGACGAAACCCGCAGTATGCGGTGTATAAGCCCGGGGCACACTTCTATGGCGCTTAGTTCATGGCATTCCGTCAGGACACGAACTCGAACTGAAAAGCCCGCCGGTGTGCCTGTATAAAGCGTCACTCCTACCGACTGGGCCACCGAGGCACATCTCGTGGTGTGTCATAAGGGTCGATGAGTATTGCGCACACGTTTTCACACCTCCTTTTCAGATTTTTAGTAAAGTGTTCAGTTCAGCAAAAACTGTGGTTCTCCGCTCACAGGACCCTACATCCTATCAAAATAGCATCGCAAAACTCACCATGAGTTGGGAACTATTCTTTGTTAGCATCGTCCTCATATACGCTCGTAACCACTTATTCCCCAAGTTCTAGGTATCGGTTAGTCGTCAAACAAAGGGAATGACCAAACAGCGGGCTTATATAACCTAGTAGGAGGAGCCTAAGGCTGGACGGCAGAAGAACCGAAAAGGATAACTGACGCTGCTTTATTCCGTGAATTATTGTAGGAAATAGTGAGAAAATTTCTGCCAATCTAAAATTTCCTGAGATGGCATTGGCCAACTAAAGTAAGACAAACAGTGGAAGTAAATTGCTACAGTGAGTTGCTAAAACTAAGCTTGATGAAAAACGTCATTCATGCTGGAGTACTGGGCCCGGATTCATGAACGACATACCGGCAGGTAAGTGCAAAACCTACCTCCACCTCCAAGTTAGCCCTAGTTTATACTTGCGCCGCCATGCGGCGCGACACCGCGGCCGTTATTGATATCGATTTTCTGCGCCGCCCGATCGATGTCTATTCCAACTATGGTGCCGCGCAACGCAGCGACGCAACTGTAAACTAACTAGGAAAAGGTTCCGATCTCCCATGGAACTTCAAGCTGAGACCAGGATCGTTAGAAAGAGCTCGAAATGCTGATTACGAATATGGGTGACAAAATTGCAAAATGAAATCCTGTGCGAGTTATAGCTTGCTGAAATCGGGGCCTCACCATAGTCTGGCTGTGCGACACACCTGGCGCGAGAGTGGTGAGTCATCGGGGCTTCGTAAGAACGGCCGCCCACCTGCGGCGGTGGCGCAGGTGTAGTGCTCCCGCTAAACCGCTGCGACATCGTTGGTTCGGTTCCCGCTGCAATTATGACACTGTTTGATTAAATAGCTGGGAAAACTACAATGCACGTTTGTAAAAATGCGTGAAGGCAAAATACTGCTATGGAGACGTTTTTATTTACTATTGTGCACAAATAGAGTCCAAATCATAATTGAACAACTAGAGGTGTTTCTAACAACCTTGACATCCATGGAACAAAGCAAAAAATGTGTGAAGCAAAAAGGTAAGAAGAATGTATGATGGGGAGTACAAAATGTCGTTGATCTACTGCTTTTTCTTCACTCACTATGCCCTTTTCACCAACAAAGGTGATGTCCATTCTTCTCGCTGAATTTGGGGTGCCAGACGACAACGATGCACCAACTCGAGGAGAAGAAGATCATTAGAAGGTTCGCAGCTATTCTACGTGACGGCGCTGCAGCTTCAGTTGATGTCGAAACGAATGAAAATTTGGAATCAGATGTGTCTAAAGATAACGAGTCCGGTTGGGACCACTGCGATGACGAGGGCGAAGAAAACTCGAGCACCACCCATGAGAATGTTACTCACTTTGACACCAATATTCCTCCCGCGGCTATGTCGCTGATTCAACCTCTAGGCGTTTGTTTCTTCGGCCCGATGAAAAACGTTATGAAACGGGTCAGGTCGTTTGCCATGGCAAATAGTGTGGAGTTCAATATGACCCAGAGGGACAAGCTCCTGAAGGTTAAAGAAGCTACTGAAGGTATCGCAGATGTACCGTATGCTTCGTGCCCCTAGGTTTTCAAACTTTTAAGATACTCATGCGGCAAGGCAGGTACATTGATGATCGGTGTGTTTGTCACTCCTGGCGAATATTTGGTTGATCTTGCTACAATTGACTGTTTTGTTGCCGGTTGTAGGGAAGCTGCATGTATAAGATGGGCAGTGTGTGAGCAACATGTCTGCTTCACACTTTTTTGCTTTGTTTCATGAGTGCCAAGGTTGCTAGAAGCACCTTCAGTTGCTCAATATGAGATTTGGGTTTTATTTGTGCAAAATAGTAAATAAGAACGTCACCCTAGCAGTTTTTTGTCTTCAAGCGTTTTTGCAAACGTGTAGAATCGTTTTCCCGGCTATTTAATCAAACAATGTCATAATTCAGAACAGAGGATTATTTCGAAGATAAATTATGATTTGCAAAAAACGGCAGCAACGGGAAGCGAACCAACGACATCGCACCTGATGAGCGGAAGCACTACCCCTGCGCCTTTGCCGGAGATGGAGGGCCTTTCTTAAAGCCCCACACATACTTCTGCGGCAATGCCGCTCGTCGCTGTGGTTAAGGATAGGGCAGGGACGCCGCCGGCGGCGAGCTCTGCGTCCGTGCCCTATGATTTAGAATAGGGCCGCGGCGTTGCCGCAGAAGTGTGTGGGGGCCTTTATGGATCCCCGCTGACCCACCACTATAGCGCCGGCTGCGGGACATTATGTACGAATGGTCGCCGCCGACGCGGCGAATAGCGCGGCGATCGCGGCAGAAGACGTCGCAGTTGGGTGAATTCGGCGGCCAGTGACATATAGACTTGCATCAAAACTTGCACATCAGGTGTTAGAAAGTGTATACAAAGTTGGTTGCACTGCGAAAGTGTTCATATTTTCAGCTTTTCCTGGGGAAGCATAATATAAAATTGAACATTAGATAGAACGTTGTTTAGTTTTGTAACTAGAACTCAATTTCTGAACCTGAGCATGTTTTTTTTTTGAACCTTTAGCAGCTCCTGCAACAGCAGGAGGGGATATCAACAACTCAAACCTAGGGTTTGCAGCAGGTCATGAGCCACAACTTACACGACCACAGCGGAGCTCATCGCGCACGCGGCAGTCGCTGTCGCGGGCGCTGTGACCATTCGTACATAAACACCTCCCCTCTATAGCGCCAAATGTGTCGCACAGCCAGCCTGTGGTGAGGCCACCCGATTTTAGCAGGCCATAACTCGCTCAGGAATTTCATTTTGCAATTTTGGCACACATATTCGTAATCGGCATTCCGAGCCTTTTCAATGATCCTGGTCTCACTTGAAGTTCCATGGGAGGTCGAAACCCTTCCCTAGTAAGGCTTACGCCTTCACGAACCTGCGGCGGAGAAAACCAAAGGTAAGTTTCGAGGTAAGCGCTACCTCGCCAGCGCGTCGGGGAACATTTACCTCCATCGCAAGGGTTTTGCTCCGTTGCTAATGTCTGGCCCAATGCAATCTTTCCCTAGCAGCGGAGCAAAACCTTTGCTTTGGCTGTCATGAATGGGAAGCAGAGATTAGTTCCCAGAAAGTGGCGGGTAATTGGCCGTCGAGGTAAACTGGGTAGGATTCACCTCCGGCTGCGTTCATGAATCCAGGCCCTCTAATACTGGGCCTGCCACGACGTGGTCTGACAGGGATTCTCTCAGCGTAGTGTCCAGCGGCCACGTTTAACAGGTTACTAGAATACGAGAGAAAGAGCAAAAGAGGGGAGAACGAATATGGACAGTTCATCAAAGTTGGAGACACCGAGCGAACCTAATTCATCGACATCAATTCGCCCATTAACTATCAGCTGAAAATGATCGATGTCCTTCGGAAACCTTCGAGCCATCGTCGCTAGCAGGGACGTGCGGAAATTGTTCTGCTACACACAGGAGACGATACGGCATTTTTCAGGGAGCGCAGATTGGATTACGAAGCACGGGAATGAGACCCCTTTCCATTCAAAAATGCGATGAATCTGATTCTAGAAACCTATCCTGCACTTTATTTTTCTACAAAGACGGAACTTTCGGTGATGGCGGATGCTTCTTCGATTCATATTTATCCCAAACAAACAATAATATAGCCTATCGTGTCAAGGTTCTTGGTTCGAATCCCGCCAAAGCCAGCCAAGTCTACCATCCCTGCAGGGTGAGCGAATCGCATAGAGAAACGAAAGAGGAGAGAAAAGCGCTGAAAAAGGTTTTGCGATAACAAAACGTTTAGCTGTAGATCTCGCAACACACATGTGGTAATTTGGACCACTAAAGTCAATTCGCTTTGAATTTCGCATGGTCTTGGTAAATTTCGTTAGGGCCCAAATCGTCAGACTCCTCGTTAAAAACGATCTTAAGAGGGTCTTCCCCTCTCACGAGTAAAAGGAATTTCTGAATTTCAACGTTCTTGCGCAGAAATCTCGAACCCTTTTCCACTTTTAGAAATCACTCAGTGCATTCCCTACGGACGACGTGAATTATTGGCGGTTGCTGCGTAGCAACTGACAAGAACGACAACGCACACAGTTCTTGTACCATCGAGCAGCAGCACCCTTCCCCCTCTTTTTTTGCCTTTTTAAACCCATTTCTCCATGGGATCCTACAGAGCGACATACAACATGTAACTGAGGGTCCTCCCGCTCCGCGCGCGCCTATATAGTCAAGTGGGCGGAGTCTATTGCTAGCGACGGAGAGGAAAGAGAGAGAGCGGAACTGACCCTTGTTCAGTTTTGTGAATTTTTAACAGACCGTGACAACCTTTTCGCTTAGCTATAATTTTTCCTCCAGTAGAGTCTGACAAAAATGGAAATCCGTGGAAGAATCTCGTCCTGCACCTAAAAAATCGCTCTGTACCTACATAGTGCTGTATTGGTGGTGGCTGGATAACATTGTTGGTGAACGGCTATCACAAGTACACAAGCACTTAATATACATGACGCCAAGATTCGCCGAGTTTCGAGCTTGAGCAGTACATATTTTATCCTTTTTATTTTGAAGAGCGTAATTGACACCGGTCCAACTCTGCGATTTTTCAAAATTATTTGCAATACTTTTAGTTACCTTCAAAATACGGCATTGATGTTCATTAACCGTAGACCAATGAAACTATACAGTGCGAGAATATGCTTGAAGTCAGCTTCAAAAAATTGCATCCAATCCTAACATGAAGTGATCTACTACGCTCTACTGCAAGCATGCAACTCACCATAATTAGTGGGGATGTGCAGAGACTTTTCTGCTTAAAAAAACTGAAAACGAAACCGAAGAGCTAAGGAATGCTTCGGCCTAATTACGTCGAAGCATGTCCTCGCGTTGGTATGTATTGCGGCTGCTTTGGTAGAATCGACGATGCAGTCTGGGAACTAAGGCAGGGCTTTGGCCCCATGTAGAGCGGTTACTACAGCCATCTTCTCTCTCGAGCGCCCTAGTGGAAATTTCCCCAGGTTCTGGGTGCCTTATGGAACTACCGTTCACCAGGGTGAGGACCGCGCCGCGCGCTTATATAGCCTAGTGGGCGGAGCCTGAGGCTGGACACGTGGAGAAACAGGAGGAGGTAACTGACGCCTCTTCATTCTTTGAATTATTTTATGAAACTGTGAGAAAATAATTGCCAAACTAAATTTTTCCGAGATACCATTGGCCAAACACAGTATGACAAAAATGGACAGTACAGCAAAGTTCTGGAAATGAGCTTAAAAAAAACAACAACTTTATTCTCGCTGGAGTACACTGGGCTTGCGACGGCGTGCTCTGGGTACGGTTTTCTCAGCAAACAGTTCAGCGAAGACATTTGCTAACTGGACGTTATCCATATTCTTTTGGAAACCAGCGAGCCACCAATAGTAATGGGGAACTTCGAAAATGTTTGTGCTGAAACTGAGAAGAAAACGAAGGGATCAATAAGGACCGCAACATCGGAAAATAAAGCACGGGTACACCTGTAAACGACACAACAAAAACAATTGCAAAGAACACACATATAGTCACTTTGATGCCTCATGTAAGCAGCATTTACACCATCAATCAAATAAAAAACTTTCTCAAAGACATAAAAATGTCATAAAATTATTACACTCAGTCGGATAGCTGAACTAAAAATTTCAACAAAAAAAAAAACAACAAATTTTCCTTGAAAGGAAGATTATGCTAACAAATTTTTGGAGTGATGAAGCCTCAACCGAAGTCCGTTCTAAGTGGAATCGCAGCGGCATTAAGCGGCTTCGCCTACGGTCGAGTGTATATCTATGTAGCATCAACGTTCAAGAGAATGAGGATCGCTGTCGGCTCTGCTAGTCCTTTCCAGAAACACTCCTTACAAAATATGCCAACCATCTCGGAGAGTCTGTCCCTTATCCTATATGAAACTCGTTTTGATTTGGAAGAAGTTCGGTTTGATTACAAATTTCGCAGGCTAGCTTAGGAGAGTGTCCAATTTGAGGTGAAACAGGACGAATATGGTTCGAAAAGTGTCCAACTCGACGTACAAATGGTATATATGTATGAAAGAAGGTTAAACAAACAGAGATGGAAGGTCATGTCCAGTTCGAAACTCTGCTCAAGCTAGGCCTCAGTTAAAACGTTTATGAATGCGCGACTTATTTGCTCAACAATTAATGAAGAAGGTAAAGCCTGCCATCTACGGCAACAAAGAGACAGTGGTGATCGAACGCGTTTTCGTGCCTTTTCCAATGCTCATCATTCCACAAAAAAACCAAATGTCAGCCTCGTTTACCGAGGCGCTGTCGATGGCACGTAAAAACACCCCCATGTGCAATCGATTGGGTCAAGCCTTCGCGATGGAGCGCGCGCACCGAGCAGTGCAGTGGAGCCGACGACGCGGCATAGTCCACTGGCTTAGCAGCTTCGATGGAAATGGAAACGATTACAACACTTGGTGCAGTATTTATGAGCACACGGCAGTACTACTGAAGACTGAATAACCCGCGCAACGTGCGAGCAGCGGATAACGCGTAGTATCATGTAGTATGTGATGTAATTCACTTTGATAATGTACATGTCCATGTACATTGATACAAGTGATGTAATTTAATTTGATCTTTCTGAAGCATTCGATAGGATCGACCATTCTAAACTTATGCAAATCCCTGAACATCTGAAGTTCCACCCCCTTAGTGTGTAAATGGATACAGAATTAACTTTCAGAACGTAGTGTTCAAGTCAACATAGGAGCTACTTTTTTAGTCTGTAAGCTAGTGAAGAGCAGAGTTCCCCAGGGAGGGGTCCTTTTTTCAGTTCTCTTCGCTATATACGTAGCTGAGCTGACGTTAATTCTTGAGGAAAGCGGCGTTCTTGTAAGCAGTTTGCAAATGATATCAAGATCTATAGGAAAATTGAATGCGGAGAGAATACATCGTGCATTGGAAAAGTTTTATGAGCGGTCAAATCTGGAGGTTACCTTTTGCTTCCAAGAAAAATGTACATATGAGATTGAGAGGGTCGGAGTGCTCTGCTGGTTAAGCGTTGCAGTTCACGTACCTTATCTTTCGATGTCTTGGAATAGACGATAAACAACGTTTAGTGCACGCATATAAAACATATGTAAGACCAGTAGTGGAGAGCGGAGACCCTAACCCTAAAGCCAAAATGATGAAGTCAACTCAAACTACCATGTTTCATCCCTGAAAGCCTTCCATTTGATAACCGTGGAACTCCAACCTTTGACATTATCACCAAGGGCATGTAGATTTTTTCAGCTTTCATTAAGATTAATTCTGAGCAGGGGTAACCGTTTAAATCAGGCATTTTGGACCAAACCCATATAATAACGTCGAAATTGATGCGATTCTTCTAAAAAACGTGGAATTCAAGAGGTCTGTATGAGAAAAACTGAGTGTGTGACGCATACACTCAGTAAGCAACTGCATTTACAACCACGAATCGTAAGAGCAGTTCCAAAGTGCATTTGTTTAGCATCTACCGTGCCTCAGTTCCGTAACAGGTCTTGCAAAGTGCTTTTCCTTAGCGTTTACTGTGAAACACGGCGGTCGTGAATGTAATTTCGAATTACGCTAAGTCGGCACTGTTTTCCATAATGTAAACTCCTGTTCTCCTCGAAGCTGCTAAGCCAGTGGACTATGCCGCGTGATCGGCTCCACTGCACGGTGCGCGAGCGCGCCCCATCGCGAGAGGCTGACCCAATCGATTGCACGTGGGGGTGTTTTTACGTGCCATCGGCGCTGTCACCTTCACGACGGGCGTGGTCGGCGGTGCACATCCTCACGTAAGAACATCATGAGTCATCGTCGGTCGTGCGAATGTCATCGGTCACTTTCCCTGAATCGTCTACTTCGTTCAATGTCGACACACCTAATTTCGGAAACCGAACTGACATTTCGCGTCGGCGCAATGTGGCTCGGGGGGGGGGGGGGGTCACCCCCCTACACAACGGTTTGTGCTTTTTGAAACCGGAATTTTTTTGCAGCACTGGTGTGTTCTACCCCTACAGTGAACTGAGGTAGGCTATTTCCGATGTAATTTCACACACACGTATCCTTTACTAAGGCGGACAACAACTGAGTAGGGGGTGACCCCCCCCCCCTGAGCCACATTGCGCCTTCGCGTCATATATTCACGAGGAATTCGCCTACTTAAAGGGTCCAGCCGGGTTGGGGGTATCCAGCAGGAACTCCAGGATCAATACTCATCAACAACTAAACCCGCGGTATGCGATAAGGCAGGGTGCATAGTTCCATCGCCGCGATACCTGGATGAGGGGTACTTAGCGGGCTGGTGCCATCTCCAAGATTGCACAGAACTAGGCAAGGGAATGAACTCCGGGTCTGATTGATCTAACATACCCGCTTTAGCCCTCGTCTATAGTAGCGCCACTGCGTGTTCTTTGCAGTTGTTTTCGTTGTATCGTTTGCAGGTGTACCCGTGCTTCGCTTCCCAATGTTGCGGTCCTTGTTGATCCCTTCGTTTTCTTCTCAGTTTCAGCACAAACATTTTCGAACTTCCCCATTACTATTGGTGGCTCGCTGGTTTCCAAAAGAACATGGATAACGTCCAGTTAACAAACGTGTTCGCTGAACAGTTTGCCGAGAAAACCGTACTCAGAGCACGAGGTCGCAAGCCCAGTGCAGCGAGAATAAGGTTGTTGTTTTTTTTTTTTCAAGCTCAGTTTTAGCACTTTACTGTAGTATCCATTTTTGTCATTTTGTGCTTGGCCAATGCTATCTCGGAAAAATTTAACTTGGCAGTTATTTTCTCACAATTTCATGAAATAATTCAAAGAATGAAGAAGCGTCGGTTACCTTATCCTGTTTCTCCGCGTGTCCAGCTTCAGGCTCCGCCCACTAGGCTATATAAGCGCGCGGCGCGGCCCTCACCTTAGTGAACGGTAGCTCCATAAGGCACCCAGAACCTGGGGAAATTTCCACTAGGTCGATCGAGAGAGAAGATGGCGGTAGTGGCCGCCCTTCTTGTGGCTAAAGTTCCTACTCTAGATCTTAGACTCCATCGTCGATTCTAAAAGCAACCGCAATACTCCCGCGAAGACATGCTTCGGCTTAAACTGCCCTGGCGAGGAACAGCTCAGTTTAAGGAAGATTGTGTTGCAAGGAAAGCCTAGCGTCGTGAACACCGCTTCGGACGTAGTTTTGAATAAATGGAGTATGTGTATCAATTCCTTTCCCCTGTGTCGTAATCCGGTTTCGAAGCATTCTTGAGCTCTTCAGTTTCGTCTACAGTTTTTTAGCAGGAAAATCTCTCACACCCCTACTGTTAGTGACGAGTCGCAGGCTTGCAGTAGAACGTAGATCACTTCAAGTTAGAAGCGAATAGGCGAATCGATATCGGCGAATTGGCCTTGCTCGGTGTCTGCGACGTTGGCGACACATTCTTTATCCACATTTTTTGTTCCCGTTTTTCAAGAAGCCGTTGGATGTGTTTGTTGAACAGTATGCTGGGTAGAGTGCAGGTCCAGTTCTTCACAGAGAATATAGCCTTGCCTTTTCAACCTCACTTTTAACACTCTACGGCAGTCTTCAGTTTTGGCATACTGCCATTGGTCAACAGTAAGCTGGGAAATTTTAGCTTAGCAATGCTACTCCCACTATTTAACCCATTGACGAGCACGAGAGAATTCGCGTGTGTGCTGCAATCACTACTTCACAATATTCCAAATGAAACTCCCTCTTAATGGATTTAGAAAGGCTCTGAAAGCAGGACGTAGAAGAAGTATTTGCTGCTATAAGAAAGTCAGCAAAGAAAAAAGGCGCAGGTTCGCCACGAATCGTCCAGAGAAGGTGACCACACGATGTAGCAAGTGTTTGAAGTATTTTAGTCTAGATTGCTCTCAAAATTTTTACAAGAAATGTCGCCAGTTCTTTTGTGCACAACCATTTTTGTAAAATGTGAGAAGGAGTTTGTGAATAGTATCGATTTTTGCGAAGCTTGAATAGTGTGTAGTGTTGATTATTTGTTTCTATCAATGCTTAGTAGTAAATAACTCCCGGACCACTGTGCAGATAGCATTGGTAGGATCCAACATACTTAATAAATACTAGTAGACTATGAAAAAGCGAGAAATGGGCCGCAGCGAACCCGTTTTATAACCGCGGAACAAAATCGGCCCGCGCGGTCCCACGCAACAGAAAAACTGCGACCCAGAATCGACCCGCGCGGTCTTCAATGGGTTAATAAAATAATTTCATGAGGTGAGCCAGTGTCGGCCACAACTTTTGTGATCATCTACGTACATAGCGTGAGGCTCCGCCCACTGGACTATGTAAGCCCACCGCGAGGTCAGAGCCACATTGCAGAGTTCATCTACGGGAAACATTGAACTGCCGGGAAGGGAGCTTAAAATACATTTCTAAAAAAGGGTAGGGACGTGTTACGCTGACTGTCGGTTTGAGGGAGCTACCGTGTAAGTTGTTGTAGTGAGCTCGGCTATATCCCATGAATGGTAAAATATGTAAAAGACAAAAGGATAGTGTACGGCGTCATTCAATCCCTTTTGATATGCATTTGATATTTAGCCTATACAAGGACTAGCAGTGGCCATTCGATAAACAATTCAGTGAAAAATTCTCCCCAAACAAGTCTGGCACCGAACCACCGGCACAGGAGGGATGGAAAGGTTGATTGGCCTGGGCGGGGAATCCGAGCCGGAAAATGGTATCGGGTGCACGCGACTGCCGGCCCTCCGACTGCGCTACACGCGCCCAAATAAATAAATAAATAAATAAATAAATAAATAAATAAATAAATAAATAAATAAATAAATAAATAAAATACTTTTCGAATCCATTTAGAAACTTTTCTAAACAAACTCGATGCTTCTGAAATCAAAGTGAGCGTCTTCTAAGTCGAAACGATCTTTTTACGTCATCTCACAACAACAGATTCTCCAAAGCGAATAATTTTTTGTTCAAAAAAATTTGAAACTTTCTAATTTTTTTAGTTAAGCTGCCTGATTCGTCTTATAAAATTGATGTTGTTTTGAGAGAAAATAATTATTTTAATTTTATAGGAGTGCTGACTCAGTTGGCCTGGGCGGGAAACCCGAACCAAAAACATGGTATCAGGTCCACGCGACTGCCGGCACCTCCTCAGTTTGCGCTCCAGGCGTAAGTGGAGTTAAGTGTGATAATTGGTGTTGAGCAAGCAAAAACGGGGCTTGGTCAGCCGTGTGCCAAATGCCAAATGCCAGAAGGTGACTTCTAGGAGTTAAGTATGGGACCTCCTTAGGTATATAATCCACTTCTAACACGTGTATTCTCAATGGTGTACACTTGGTGCCTGACCTCGACAACGTTTCCCCTAACTTCTGACGTTTCGCACATGACTTGTGGTACAGGTAATTTTTAGGAGTTGTGTTACTTCTGTCATCCGGTGTGTCACTATATAGACACGAGGCTTATATGTAAGGACTTATCCGAAACGTAATTCTCTGGTTCTCTGGTGGGCAAGGTCGGAAACTGCGTGGTCCTTCGTGGCAGCTAGCGAGACGCGTTCGTGGATGCAGAGGTGTTAACGCGTTGATTGAAATTTTTCGGGACACCCAAAAAATGAATTCGTGACTCCATTACGATTACGGTCAGGAGGTACACCCTCCCCCCCCCCCCCCCCCAGCAGGGGGCGGGTGTACCTCCTGACCGTCCGACACACACAGCGAATGTAAATGCAGTCCTATCTCCTTCCGATTACAGATTCTGGTCTTGTTATCCTCCGAATTGGGCAACGGAGGGAACTCTAGGCTGAAGGCAATTTTAACACGTGTATGCTGGAAGTATGCCCCCAGTCTTATACCCCGCATACCGCGGGTTTCGTTGTTGATGGGTATTGATCCTGGGATTCCTGCTGGATGCGCCCCAACCCGGCTGGGTGAAGACCCAGGTAGACGAATCCCTCGTGATTAGATGACGTGAAATGGCAGTTCGGTGTTCCGAAATTAGCTGCGTCGACATTGAACGAAGTAGACGATTCGGGGAAAGTGACCGATGACATTCGCACAACCGACGATGACTCATGATGTTCTTCCGGAGGATGTGCACCGCCAACCACGCCCGTCGTGAAGGTGACAGCGCCTCGGCAAACGAGGCTGACATTTGGTTTTTTTGTGAAATGATGAGCATTGGAAAAGGCACAAAAACGCGTTCGATCACCACTGTCTCTTTGTTGCCGTAGATGGCAGGCTTTACCTTCTTCATTAATTGTTGAGCAAATAAGTCGCGCATTCATAGATGATTTAACTGAGGCCTAGCCTGAGCAGAGTTTCGAAAATGACCTTCCATCTCTGTCTGTTTAACCCCCTTTCATACATATACACCATTTGCACGCCGAATTGGACACTTTTCAAACCAAAATTCGACCTGTTTCACCTCAAATTGGACACTCTCGTAAGCTAGCCTAAGAATCTTGTGATAAACCCGAACTTCTTCCAAATCAAAACGAGTTTCATACAGGATAAGGGACAGACTCACCGAGATGGCTAGCATATTTTGTAAGGAATGCTTCTGGAAAGGACTAGCAGAGCCAACAGCGATCCTATTTCTCTTGAACGTTGATGCTACATAGATGTACACTCGACCGTAGACGTAGTAGCTTAATGCCGCTGCGATTCCACTTAAAGGGAAGCCCCATGAACTTCCCCCAAAGGTTCTCAACGTGACCTATATGGTCTTGTAGAGCATCGGACTTGGATCATAGAACTGTGCTTCTTTTTTGCTACGGGCCACTGGGTAGTCCGAAAATGGCAAAAAAAGGTACCGCTTCAGGACAGGCTGATAAGGCAAAAGTGTCACTTGCGAAGGTCCTGACGTGCTGTGAGTTTAACTTACAAAAGGTTTGGAGCTCAAATAAAAGTTTGATTACAGTAGTATGATAGTTTGCGACGTTTCCTAGACGAAGCTGCAGTGTACATTCAAGTGATTTATTCGCCGCCGTCTGCGGCAGCGACTGGATGGCCGAGTGGATGGCGAGGCGAACTTAGGGGAGAGGGGTGGAGAGTTCGATTCCGGGGGTGGGGTTTCTACGTCCCTAGGTGACCAGTCCGGTAGGGTACGTTCTGCGTGGAGAAGAAGACAGCGTCCGCAAGATAGGCCTTAACTTCGAGGTAATAGATAAGCGGCCTAGAGGGCGCCCGAAGCAGCGCTGGGCTGATACGTTACATACGGACTTGAAAGTAGCTGGTGTCCACCCCGATCTAGCGCTGGATCGGGAAAGGTGGCGTCATGACACCAGAATAGCGGACCCCGCCACGAAGCGGGACAAACGCTGAAGAAGAAGAAGAAGAAGGGGGGGGGGGGCAAAAGTAATGAGACAAAATGAAAAAATCTTTATCTCTTTAAAACTCAATTACAGTTCAACGGTGCTGAGGAATGTATTTGCCATTAAAGGCAAGGGCTTTGCTGCCATCGCTCAGCCAACTTCCTGATCCCATCCTTCCAGAACTGTTTGGGCCTGGTGTTGATAAACTGCTCGATATGGTTGTCAAGGACTGCTTGGGTTCTTGTGTCCCTTCCGACTAGGAAGTCCTGTAGGCTCAAGTAGTAGTGGTAGTCGCATGGAGAGATGTCCAGCGAATATGGTGGGTGAGGCATGTGAACGTAGCCCAGCTGGCCAATCTTATCCGTGCTTACTTGTTCCCGATGGGGTGCGGCGTTGTCGAAGAGGAGAACCTTCTTGAAGCGCTGCAAATGAATAAGAGCGAGTCGCCCGCCCATCTTCTCTATTTCGTTCACCATGGCCTTGGAATTCATCTTAGTGCTCTTGGGAAACAGCTTCCAGTAAACCGATCCATGGGCGCAGACCCAAAAGCTCCAAAGGTGCCTATCGCCGTGAACATCTCGTCGAACGAAGGTCGGTAACAGGTCACCAGGCCTCACCCAGATTCGCTGCTTGGCAGGGTTAAGGTAGAAGACGTACTTCTCATTTTGCGTGAATATTGAGCCCATGCTGCTCGGGGTTGGGAATTGGGCGAGATTTGCGCGACACAGGTCGACTCGTCAGACTGGGGTTTCGGCATGAGACAGGCTGGGGTTTTTGGCATGCTTCTGGAAAGGGCGGAAGTGGTAACTTTTCAGATGGGCTTCAGTAATTAGCATACAAACATACAAATACTACAAGCACGAAACCAGACTCCAGCCACGAGATATATGGACACGGCCTGAGGTGTCTCATTACTTTTGCCCCCCCCCCCTCTAATAGCTTGCAGCAGCTTATCAATGACTAGTTTAAGACGATCTACAGGGTGCGTAAAAAGTATTGACGCACTAAACGTAAACGTTAGAAATAGCAACACATCATAAAATTCAACAAGTTGATATACAAAATGTCGACATTGATCTAGCGAACAGAATAGCGTCACTTGTATTTTATATGGGCTTCTTGCTGCCAATGAAGGGGCGAAGACGACGAGGAAAGGCATCGACCGTGCGCCGCAAGTAGTCCACGTCGACTTCGTTCTATGCTTTCACCTTCAGTGACTTGATACTTCTGTGCATTCAACTTGTAAAAGTGCTACACACTCTTGAAGGACATCTAAAGTGCTAATTCTGACGGAAGGCTCGCTACAAGGGAGGCGCATTCGGCCAGTATCATGGTTTGTGCATTCATCACAGGCGCCTCTCGTTTTCATGGATACAGCAGTGAAGATAGATCAGTAGAACTATCTGTATTGATGTCTTAAAGAAGCAACTGGTTTCTTTGCTCGAATTCCACCTCGAGAGTAGGCCGTATGTCTTCCAGCAGGATTCGACTCTTGCGCAGAGTCGAGGATTGTTCTGGATTGGTCATCACAACTTGAAGGACTTCATTTCGGCAGAGGAATGGCCTTCGTATAGACCGGATTCGAATCCGCTGAATTACTCTATATGAGAAATTTTGGAGAGCAAGGATTCCGCTACTTCCCACAAAGGTATGAAGTTAGTGAAGGATGATCTGCTCAAAGTATGGAAAGAAATTCGCGTGGACTACTAGCGGCGCACCGTCGATACCTTTCCTCGGCATCTTCGCCCCTGCATTCGCAGCAAAGAAGCCCATATAAAATACAAGTGATGCTATTCTGCTCGCTAGATCATTGCTGACATTTTGTATATAAACTTTTTAAATTTTATAGTGTATTGTTATTTCTAATTAGTGCGTCAATACTTTTTACGCACCCTGTATTACCTGCATGCAGCTTGCAAGTTACTTGTTCAAAATTTTCTGACATACACATACTCCATTCATTCAAACCTACGCCTGAAATGGCGTCCACGGGCGCTAGATTTTCCTTGCAACAAAATCTTCCCTAAACTGATGCCGCTACCGCCAGTTCAATTTATGCCGAAGCATGTCTTCGCAGGAGTATTGCATTTGTTTTGGTAGAACCGACGATGGAGTTTTGGAACTAAAGCAGAAAATTAGTCCCCAGGAACAGCGTTTGCCATCGTCCTTCTATCGTCGCCGTCCACCCGCGAGCGCTTCTGTTGAAATTTTTCCCAGGTTCTGGGTGCATCCAGCCGATTATACGGAGGGAATGTGGATGACTGCGCCGCGCACTTAATATAGCCTAGTGGGCGGAGCCTGAAGCTGGACACGCGGAGAAACAGGATAAGGTAACCGACGCTTCTTCATTCTTTGAATTATTTTATGAAACTGTGAGAAAATAATTGCCAGACTAAATTTTCCCGAGATAGCACTGGCCAAACACTGTATGACAAAAATGGATACTACAGTAAATTGCTAGAATTGAGCTTGAAAAAAAAAACTTTATTCTCGTTGGAGTACACTGGGCTTCCGACGGCGTACTCTGAGTACGGTTTTCTCAGCAAACTGTTCAGCGATCAGATCTGTTAGCTGGAAGTTATCCATATTCCTTTGGAAACCAGCGAGCCACCAGTAGTAATGGGAATGTTCGAAAATGTTTGTGCTGAAACTGCGAAGAAAACGAAGGGATCAATAAAGGCCGCAACATCGGAAAACGTGGCGCGGGTACACCTGCCGTTTTAAATTTTGTGAGAACATTGCTATAGCCACAGTGCCTTTCAGACTTGTTTAGTTAAGCTCTTTTGATTTCATTGTTTCAGGTCACGTGAAGCATCTAGCTCTCCTAGCCACTGGTCAGGCACCGGATGTTTACGTGAATACTTTCGTCCCGATCATCTCACCAAACGGAAGACCCAGGTGGTGAAAGCGAGTCAAAATCCGACCTTCAACGGAGGGGTGAGGCGGTGTCTATTCTTGTTCAGCGTTGTTCTAGGCGTTGAGGTGTTGGATATGCAGCTCTACTCTGGTTTAGTTAGTTTCTTTGAAGTCGTGTATAGAAATATGTTATGGTGAAAGGAACGTGGAAGCGTAATGTGATTGGATTTGTTGGCATTGCTGTCTAAAATCTCAGGATTCGAATCCACGCAAGAAACGTTTTGCTTCTCACATCTAAGAAGATATGTTTTCGTTGACTTTGATGATGATTTTAAACGTCAAAATTAACTTTTCTGGCAGTAATGCTTTGGTCTTTTAATCGGTGTTTTCGTTTATTAATGAATATCGGTTCAAGGGTCTGGTTCTGCGCAGACCTCACGATCCATGTGTAGTCCGTCAACACAATATTCTTTCTTTGTGTAGGTGTACTGCGACATAGTGGGTAGCGACCATGTGCTGTCGACGCGTGCTGGAAGAGTCGGTGTGGAATTCTTGAGGCCTGGTGGATAACAACGAGCTGTATGTATCTCCTGTACATTCGTCTTCAGAAGCTGAAGAATCGGCCGAAAGACAGAAAAGGCAATCGGGTACTGGAGGGGTGGTTTGTGTTTGGCAATAATGTTTGAGTTTCTCGAATTTAGTGGTTTTTAAGTCAAGAAGGGTCGAGTGAATGTGTATGTGTTATTAACGATGAAAAAATCAGTGATCAGTCATATTTTGTACAACGTTGGCGTTCAGCCTGGCCAGTTTTCCGTGCTTGTGTTTTAGTAATTCTATAGATAAGGGAACATGTGGTACTAGATTGTTTTCTACACGATACGTATACATATTGATTAGCTAGTTATTCACACCGACGGATAATCTCGAATCTTTGCATTATGATCGCATATCGCGTCGATTTTCTGGTGTGATTGATGACAGCCCTATCAGCCTTCGATACACCCTGTTCCCTCTTCCTTCTCAGCAATTGTTCCGCCGTCTTTGTTCTTCTTACGTCTGATCGGGTATTCACGAGCAACTACTGCTGTCTATTAGAGTTCCACTCTTGATCCGGCATCTGCAAACAATGTCGAATGCCATCTGTGATATGATGATTTGTCGCTGATGTAGATTAAAGAGAGCTTTTCCAGCGGTTATTTATTTTGTGCGGACAGATCGTTGCAAGGAAGTGCCGTGCATTCTACAGTACCGGACGCGTCTTTTGAATAGACGCCGAAAAAACGGCACTTTTGCGGTTTTTGCGTCTTTTTGCAATAACTCGCCCAAAATTCATCCTTTTGAAAAAGCAAGAGTATATTTGAGCTCAGGAGAACGAGCTCTATCGTTTGGTATATAAAATTTATATGAAAGATCAAAAACTGCCAAAATTGAAAACTTGCGCTCCATTGAGAAGGGCGGCAGCGGACGAGTTGTCGGCCGCAAGGCGTCGAAAACCGTTGCAGGCTCACAATTCCTCTAATTTGAGGTTTTTTGGGAAACGGTTGGTAACTTTCGATTCGTCTCCTCGAGATCTACACAACCATATACAGGGGTGACTAGTTTCGGGAGTGGTGAATGTCGAAAATCACCGGAGTTTGCACCAGGGGTGTGTGTTAAATTTTTTTGGTGAATTGTCAACTACTTCTTACCGAAAGATTTTTGCATTAAATTCGGTTACTTCGTTAAAGTCGTCGGCTCACCGAACGAATCACCGTCCTAGAAATGACTCCTCCAAAGCAGCAATGTGCGCTCTGCTCAACTCGCCTCATCTCGTAGCGGAACCTCGTCCGTGGCGGGCGCGGCACCCGGTCTGTCTGCGGTAATCGAGCGCATCGCTCCGCCTTTTACAGTAATGGGAGACACCTAACGTAACGCACCCGCACACCCGCACGATAGCTCCCTCAAACCAACAGTCAGCATCATACGTTCCTACCCTCTTTCTGGAATGCATTTTAAGCTCCCTTCCCGGCAGCTCAATATTTTCTGTAGATGAACTCTGCAATGTGACTCTGTTCTCGCGGTGGGCTTGCATAGTCCAATGGGCGGAGCCTCACACTATGTACGTAGAGGATCACAAAAGTTGTGACCGACACTGGTTCACCTCATGGAATTATTTTATTAAATAGTGGGAATAGCACTGCTAAGCTAAAATTTTCCAAGTTGCTATTGATCAATGGCCCTATGCCAAAATTGAAGACTGCAGTAGAAAGCTAAAAGTGAAGCTGGGAAGGGCAAGGCTATATTCTTTGTGGAGAACTGGACCTGCACTCCGCTCAGCATACTGTTCAACAAACACATACAGCAGCTTGTTGAAAGGCGTGGGAGAACGAAAAAAGTGGATAAAGAATGCGTCGTTAACGTCGCAAACACCAAGCAAGACTATTTCTCCGACATCGATTCGCCTGTTCACTCCTATCAACCTGAAGTGATCTACGTTCTACTGGAAACCTGCGAGTCATCACTAACAGTAGGGATGTGCAGGGATTTTTCTGCTAAAAAGGAACTGAAGTTGGAGCCGAAGAGCTCAAGAGTACCGGATTACGACGCACGGAAAAAGGAAATGACACAGATACTCCACTTATTTAAAACCACGTCTGAAACGGCGCTAGGCTTTCCCTGCGACAAAGCCTGGTACTCAGCGGGCTGGTGCCCGCTGTACACCATCAAGGTATTCTAAAACGGGTAAGTTCTCCGCTCCGCCACACTCCGCTTAGTACCCAAAATCGACCTTAAATTGATGCTGTTCTCCTCAAGGGCAATTTACGCCGAAGCTTTCTTCGCCACAGGGTTGCGGTCCTTTTGACAGAACCGATTATGGAGCTTAGAAACTGCAGCGGAGATTTTAGTCCCAAAGGGGGCGGTCACTACCCCACTCTTCTCTCTCGGACGCTGTGACGACATTTTCCCCAGGTTCTGGGTGCTTGCATGCAACGGATGCCAAACAATGTGAGGACCGCGCCACGCGCTTATATATCCAAGTGGGCGGAGCCTGACGCTAGACACGCGGAGAGACAGGAGGAGGTGACTGCCGCCTCTCCATTTTTTGAATTATTTTATGAAATTGTGAGAAAACAACTGCCAAGTTAAATTTTTCCGAGATAGCATTGGCCAAGCACAAAATGACAGAAATGGATGCTACAGTAAAGTGCTAGAATTGAGCTTGAAAAAAAAGAACCAACCACTTTATTCTCGCTACACTGGGCTTTCGACGGCGTGCTCTGAGTACGATCTTCTCAGTAAACTGCTCAGCGAACACATTTGTTAACTGG
This sequence comes from Heligmosomoides polygyrus polygyrus, assembly GCA_947396885.1. Lineage (NCBI taxonomy): Eukaryota > Metazoa > Nematoda > Chromadorea > Rhabditida > Heligmosomidae > Heligmosomoides > Heligmosomoides polygyrus. The sequence continues at coordinate 13,767,365 of OX377206.1, forward strand.
GCGTTATCCATATCCTTATGGAAACCACCGAGCCACCAATAGTAATGGGGAACTTCGAAAATGTTTGTGCTGAAACTGAGAAGAAAACGAAGGGATCAATAAGGACCGCAACATCGGGAAACGAAGCGCGGGTAAACCTGTAAACTATACAACAAAAACAATTGCAAAGAACACACATATAGTCACTTTGATGCTTTATGTAAGCAGCATTTACACTATCAATCAAGTAAAAAACTTTCTCAAAAACATAAAAATGTCATAAAATTATTACACTCAGTCGCACAGCTGAACTAAAAATTTCAAAAAAAGGTTGTACCAAATTTTCCTTGAACGGAAAATTATGCTAACAATTTTCTGGAGTGATGAAGCCTCAACCGAACTCCGTTTTAAGTGGAATCGCAGCGGCATTAAGCGGCTACGTCAACGGCTGAGAATACGTCTACGTAGCATCAACGTTCAAGAGAAAGGGATCGCTGTCGGCTCTGCTAGTCCTTTCCAGAAACATTCCTTACAAAATATGCTAGCCATCTCGGAGAGTCTGTCCCTTATCCTGTATGAACTCGTTTTGATTTGGAAGAAGTTCGGTTTGATTACAAATTTCGGCGCAACTAGTGGACGGGGGGGGGGGGGGGGGGGCAGTCCATCAGTACTCGAAAAAGTTACGGGTTTTTACCCGTTTGACCTAGGCCCCTCTCGGTGCAACTTTCACTACACGTACGTACGCGTACAATGGGGGAAATTCCACGTCACCAAGCCCGACTGCTATGCTCAAGGCGGTCGAAGCCAAGGACTGCCCCCCCCCCCCGTCCACGTGTTGCGCCCAAATTTCTTAGGCTAGCTTAGAAGAGTGTCCAATTTGAGGTGAAACAGGTCGAATTTGATTTGAAAAGTGTCCAATTCGACGTGCAAATGGTGTATATGTATGAAAGAAGGTTAAACAAACAGAGATGGAAGGTCATGTTCAGTTCGAAACTCTGCTCAAGCTAGGCTTCAACTAAGATGTCTATGAATGCGCCACTTATTTGCTCAACAATTAATGAAGAAGGTAAAGCCTGCCATCTACGGCAACAAAGAGACAGTGGTGATCGAACGCGTTTTCGTGCCTTTTCCAATGCTCATCACTCCACAAAAAACCAAATGTCCGCCCCGTTTGCCGAGGCGCTGTCACCTTCACGACGGGCGTGGTCGGCGGTGCACGGAAGAACATCATGAGTCATCGTCGGTCGTGCGAATATCATCGGTCACTTTCCCCGAATCGTCTACTTCGTTCAATGTCGGCACACCTAATTTCGGAAACCGAACTGACATTTCACGTCATATATTCACGAGGAATTCGCCTACTTAAAGGGTCCAGCCGGGTTGGTGCGCATCCAGTAGGAATTCCAGGATCAATACCCATCAACAACGAAACCCGCGGTATGCGGGTATAAGGCGCCTTTTATACTTGCGCCGCAGCGCGGCGCGGCGTGATGATTGACATAGCTATCGAATTTTCGCGCCGTTCGGCGGCGCCGCATCGCTTTCATAAAGGCCGCCACAGACTTCTGCGGCGCCGCTGCCCTATGCTCAACGATTACGAGAGAAAATGCCCGAACCGCGCCGCGTCTGTTTCGGTGCGAGAAAATGCCCGCAACCAGGGGAGAAAATGCCCGCAACCAGGGGTGAAAATGCCCGCAACCAGGGGAGAAAATGCCCGCAACCAGGGGAGAAAATGCTCGCGACCAGGGGAGAAAATATCTGTGGCCACTGAACAGTTTTAGATAGGGTCCACTACAAAACCACTATAACAACACATATGGTAATCACATGGACAGGGATACGGTATTTTTCTCATGCCGTCTTCAGTTGCCACGCCCACGATTTCTCATGCCTCTACTCGACGGCATGAGAAATCGTGGGCGTGGCAACTGAAACTGTGGCACCATCACTTGGATTCCCTAGCGGACTTGATGGCCTTACCGTGATAGAGAAGCTTTGGAGAATACGAGGAAAGATTCTCGTTGCACAGTTAACAGGCATGCTCAACGGTTAAATTATTACCAACGGTGTTTTATGTGAAAATAACACTTGAAAACACTGAAAGGAGCGAAAGAGGCGTTTTCGCCCAGATCTCAATTTCTAGCACGTAAAACTAGAATAACGGAACCTGGTAGAATTAGATTTGGTAGAATTAGAATTCCTTTTCGAAGCATTGAACTGTAGGCCACCTCATTTTTTGAGATTGTTTTTTGCCACATGAACGCCCACATGAACGCCACATGGGGGGTGAACAATAAGGTACATTCGCTTCAAAGCCATGAGAAGTAGAAAATGAAAAAATGGCAGAACGTGTTTGGGAATTTGTTTACAAATTGGTTTTTAGGTTTTACTGAGGTTTTACTGAGTCTTTCTGATGAAGTCTTCATTTTTGACCAATCATTTCCTTCTTTACTAAAACAGGATTTGAACATAGATATTTCAGGATTCATTGCTTTTCAAAGTGATTTTCATCTGATACACTGTTGGTACCGTAAATACTTGTTGTTGGGCCCTTTTTTATTAAAGTTTTTCTCAGTATAGGATTTCTATTTTGATTGCTCTGTTGCTGTTTTTCTGATATTTCCACATATCTGAATAAAGGATTTAAATATCTGAATGCTTAGTTGCAACATAGGTTTTACCAAAAACGTTATTAAAATGACCAGAACCTACGGTGTAGCACCTCGCCAAAAACCTTTTAAGCCACCTTCTCGAAGTGTAGAGTGTTTTTCGACATGAAAATCTGCATCAACTTCTTATTAGAGCTTTAGTACAAATGAAACGTTGCGGATACGTTCGGTTAAGGCTCTTCTACGGTTTTTTCCACAGTTTCAAACTTTTCTTGGTTTCCTAAGTGGTGATTACCGCTCAAAGTTGTTTTCTTTATTACGGCGCTTTTGCTATTCACCACATGATGGTGTGCTATAGATTCTTCTCGTCGACCCGGAAATTTTCCCCCCTGATCGCGGGCACTTTCTCCCCTGGTCGCGGGCATTTTCTCCCATGGTCGCGGGCATTTTCTCCCCTGGTCGCGGGCATTTTCTCCCCTGGTCGCGGGCATTTTCTCCCCTGGTTGCGGGCATTTTCTCCGCATGCAACGCGCGCCGTGAGATTCGGGCATTTTCTCCGTAGACCATGCTCAACCATAGGGCAGAGACGCAGAGCTCGCCTCCAGCGGCGCCGCCAGCGGCGCCGCTGCCCTATGCTTAACCATAGAGCAGAGACGCAGAGCTCGCCTCCAGCGGCGCCGCAGAAGTCTGTGGCGGCCTTAAGGCCCACGCACACTTCTGCGACAGCGCGGCGCGGCCATGATGAAGCACAGGGCCGCGACGGACGCGACATTGCGACATTGCGACACGTGCCGCGGGGAGGGGCATGCACACTCTTGTGACTGTCGCGGCGGCTATCACAGGCGACGCCGCGCTGCGTGCCGCAGGCTGGAATGGTTCAAATCATTCCTGGTGGCGCGGCATCCACGGGGACGTCGGTCTCGTTGCGTAAAACGGTGCTCTAACGCGCCCGCGCCGCGACCGCCGGATTTCGCGGAGGTGGCTGTCGCCCCACTTGCCGCGTCGCGGTGTCGCAGAAGTGTGCATGGGCCTATACTCCGCCACCTCAATACACCACATTTGACGGAATTTCGGGTTACAATATTCGGAGAATCGCGCCGCTGAATGGAAGGGTGCTGCGCGATCAGCCGCGGCGGACCCGGTGTGGAGTGGTGGATTTCACTTCGGTATGAATCATTTTGCTATGCTTTTTGTTTTCGCGCGGGCAACGTCTGCCGTTCAACATGGGGCGTTGTTACAGCAGAGGAAGCGCATCCTCCTCCTGCTTGACACAACGGCGTCTGCGCGCGTTTCTAAGCGCCTGGATCCAGAAGACGGGTTTCCTTCGCCGCACCACGACCGTCTGGAGTTAGTAGAGGAGACACCGTCGTTCTGCGACGAGGGATCGCATCCAGAATTGAGCATGAGATGTTGTTACAGCAGAGGAAGCGCATTCTGCTCCTGCTTGATACAACGGGGCCTGCCCGCGTTTCTGAGTGCCTGGATCCAGAAGACGGGTTCCCTTCGCCGCACCACAACCGTTTGAAGTCAGAGGAGGGGACACCGTCGTTCTGCGACGAGGGATCGCATCCAGAATTGAGAATGAGATGTTGTTACAGCAGAGGAAGCGCATTCTGCTCCTGCTTGATACAACGGGGTCTGCGCGCGTTTCTGAGTGCCTGGATCCAGAAGACGGGTTCCCTTAGCCGCACCACAACCGTGTGGAGTCAGAGGAGGGGACAACGTCGTTCTGCGACGAGGGATCGCATCCAGAATTGAGCATGAGATGTTGTTACAGCAGAGGAAGCGCATTCTGCTCCTGCTTGATACAACGGGGCCTGCCCGCGTTTCTGAGTGCCTGGATCCAGAAGACGGGTTCCCTTCGCCGCACCGCAACCGTGTGGAGTTAGAAGAGGAGACACCGTCATTCTACGACGAGGGATCGCATTCAGAATTGAGAATGAGATGTTGTTACAGCAGAGGAAGCGCATTCTGCTCCTGCTTGATACAACGGGGTCTGCGCGCGTTTCTGAGTGCCTGAATTCAGAAGACGGGTTCCTTTCGCCCCACCACGACCGTCTGGAGTTAGAAGAGGAGACACCGTCGTTCTACGACGAGGGATCGCATTCAGAATTGAGAATGAGATGTTGTTACAGCAGAGAAAGCGGGTCCTCCTCCTGCTTGACACAACGGCGTCTGCGCGCGTTTCTAAGCGCCTGGATCCAGAAGACGGGTTCCCTTCGCCGCACCACGACCGTCTGGAGTTAGTAGAGGAGACACCGTCGTTCTGCGACGAGGGATCGCATCCAGAATTGAGCATGAGATGTTGTTACAGCGGAGGAAGCGCATTCTGCTTCTGCTTGATACAACGGGGCCTGCCCTCGTTTCTGAGTGCCTGGATCCAGAAGACGGGTTCCCTTCGCCGCACCACAACCGTCTGAAGTCAGAGGAGGGGACACCGTCGTTCTGCGACGAGGGATCGCATCCAGAATTGAGCATGAGATGCTGTTACAGCAGAGGAAGCGCATTCTGCTCCTGCTTGATACAACGGGGTCTGCGCGCGTTTCTGAGTGCCTGGATCCAGAAGACGGGTTCCCTTCGCCGCACCAAAACCGTGTGGAGTTAGAAGAGGAGACACCGTCATTCTACGACGAGGGATCGCATTCAGAATTGAGAATGAGATGTTGTTACAGCAGAGGAAGCGCATTCTGCTCCTGCTTGATACAACGGGGTCTGCGCGCGTTTCTGAGTGCCTGGATCCAGAAGACGGGTTCCCTTCGCCGCACCACAACCTTCTGGAGTCGGAAGATCGAAAAGTAAGGAAGCAGAGGTCACATCGTGGTCGCACAACGACCGGCCGCATGCAGAACTCAGCATTATCCCATGTTGAACGGAAATCTTTACCCGCGCCAGGTATGCCTCTGCGTATATCTCCCAGTCGAGTATTTTCTCATGGTTAACTGTACGTGGCGTGCTCGCGAATACGACAGAAGTCCCATTTGAAGATTTGGTTAACACCAGGACTCAAGTCGATACCAAACGTGGTATTCACCGAGATGCTTCAGTAGGTGTTGTCTTTTTGTTGTTCTGTTAACAAAAATGTTTTGAAGGTCACACGTACATTTTGTGTGTGAGTATTTTCTGAGAAAAAAGTGCAAGCCTATAACCCCGCAAAGCGGGCAAGTGCGAGACACGCCGTTAGGCGTGTCGTAGCACTTGTAGCAAAATAATGGCACTGTTGTACTTTCAGGACTTCCAGATGTCGAGAAGGGGCAGAAAGACAATCTTTCGACCGAACATCGGCCAAGGGAGGGGAGGGGGGTTATTTAGGGTACTGATCTCGAATCCGACATCCGTTTCTAAAATTTCGGTCGCTTACGGTAGGTTAGGGTGACTGAGGCTGTCGAAGTCATAATTACCGATTTCGAGCGAACTTCGCATAAGGGGTTATTTGGGGTGCTGGTGCCATTTTTCGTATTACGCTGGAGTTTGGCAAAATCAGTGACCATGACCTTAGTCACCCATACCTACCACAATCCAGGAAGGGAATGGAGATCTGTAGACATTTCCGAAGTTTCACCTGCTACGCTAAAAATATGTTTAGTGCACAATGAGCACGGAATGGCCATATGAGAGAGAATTCTGATTGATCCTCAACAATGAGTACCTTTCAGCAATTTTACTTTTGGATCCGCACACGTTACAGAATAAGGGTCGTTTAGTGTCATTTGCATTGCAAGGTATTCGACTCCACACTCACCAATTTCAACCATAGATTGAGCAGACGACTTCGACCCCAGCCTTAAGAGAGGGTTCGTCGCTCTCCACAGGAATCCCACCACTAACATTGATAAGATACATTCCGCTGATCAGCTGGACGAATTCTTTCAGTTTTAGGTCTCCAATGACTCACCGTCTCCTTCGTCATCTTTGGCGAACGGACTATAGTAAGCAGAAGCTCGTTACTGCGCGTCGCTGACGCTCCTCTTTCCGGCTGCAATCGCGCAGGGGAGCGTCAGATTCGGGGCGCGGCGCGGTCAGTTGCGCCGCGTCCCGTGTTGACGCGCCGCGCTGCAGCGGGGGTATAAAAGGATTCGGGTTCGGGAAGGATCTAGCGCTGACTTGTTCATCGGCTGGCCACTGCAAGTCATTGTATGGCCAAATGCGCATTCATGTCGCTTCCACGACATCCCGTAGAAGTAGAATGCGCTGGCGCATCCCAGAAGGGATTGAGTAACGCCATCCTTTATCCTTTATCCTTTTTATTTCGCACAAATAGAGTTCGAATCACATATTAAACGACTTGAGGTGTTCTAACAACCTTGACATTCATGGAACAAAGCAAAAAATGTGTGAAGCAACACGGTAAGTAGAATGTATGATGGGGAAGCCCAAAATGCCGTTCATCTACTGCTTTTTCTCCACTCACTATGTCCTTTTCACCAGCAAAGGTGATGTCCATTCTTCTCGTGAATTTGGGGTGCCGAACGACAACGATGCACCAACTCATGAGGAGAAGAACATCTCTAGAAGGTTCGCAGCTATTCTACGTGCCGGTGCTGCAGCTTCAGTTGATGTCGAAACGGATGAAAATTTGGGATCAGATGTGTCTAATGATGAAGAGTCCGGATGGGACCACTGCGATGACAAGGGTGAAGAAAACTCGAGCATCCATGTGAATGTCACTCACTTTGACACCAATATTCCTCCCGCGGCTATGTCTCTGATTCAATCTCTAGGCGTTTTTTTTTCTTCGGCCTGATGAAAAACGTTATGAAACGGGTCAGGTCGTTTGCCATGGCAAATAGTGTGGAGTTCAATATGACCCAGAGGGACAAGCTACTGAAGGTTAAAGTAGCTACTGAAGGTATCGCAGATGTACCGTATGTTTCGTGCCCCTGGGTTTTCAAACTTTTTAAGATACAATACCGGCCTTATCTTTTGGTCTTTGGGCGGAAAAAAGCGAAAAAACCGCCTTTTCCGCCGCTTTTTGATAGCGCTCTTCAAACTGCCTGCTTTGAAAAATAAATCCGATATTTGGGATCGGCATCGGATGATCTATCCGATGAAGCGAAAAGCGCGCAGCAAACGTTTAAAAAGTTGATTCGATTACCTATATTTGGGGCGGCGCGGCGGACCCATCCGTCGCTCGAGATAATTACATCCAAAGGTCACCTCCTCCTAGTTAGCCGGAGAAGATGAAGTTTCGGTCCAGTTTTATGCTCCCTTTCCTCTTTAAAGGGGACACCACACAGATTTTAGTATTTACCAGTTCTTCACGACCACACTGATAATTTTCTTGAGGAATCCTGTTCTTTTACGTAAGTCAACTTGGGGAAAATTGCCCTTCGACTTCTATTGCAGATTCACCGTACGGTTTGTGCCCCTAGGTCTTCAAAATTTTGGCATACTCATGCCATAAGACAGGTTACATTGATGATCGGTGTGTTTGTCACTCCTGGCGAATATTTGTTTGATCTTGCTACAATTGACTGTTTTGTTGCCGGTTGTAGAGAAGCTGCATGTATAAGATGGGCAGTGTGTGAGCAACATGTCTGCTTCACGCTTTTTTTTGCATTGTTTCATGAATGCCAGGGGTTAAGGATAGTACAGGGACGCCGTCGGCGGCGAGCTCTGCGTCGCTGCCCTATGGTTAAGAATAGGGCCGCGGCGATGCCGAAGAAGCGGCGGAGCAACCCAATGACTCACGCCAGGTGTGTCGCAGAACCAGCCTGTGGTGAGGGCCCCCGATTTCGGCAGGCCATAACTCGCTCAGAATTTCATTTTGCAGTTTTGACACCCATATTCGTAATCAGCATTATGAGCCCTTTCTAATGATCGTGGTCTCAACGTGAAGTTCAATGGGAGGTCGAGACCCTTCCCTAGTAAGGCTTAAGCACCATTCATGAAAACCAGAGGTAAGTCTCAAGGTAAATGCTACCTCTCCAGCGCGTCGGGGAACATGTACCTCCATAGCAAGGGTTTCGCTTCATTGCTAATTTCTAACCTAACGCAATCTTTCCCTAGCGGCGGAGCAAAACCTTTGCTTTGGCTATCATGAATGAGAAGCAGAGATTAGTTCCCAGAAAGTGGCGAGTAAGTGGCCGTCGAGGTAAGCTGGGTAGGATTCACATACGGCTGCGTTCATGAATCCAGGCCCTCTAATACTGGGCCTGCCACGAGGTGGTTTGACAGGGGTTCTTTCAGCGTAGTGTTCAGCGGCCACGTTTAACAGGTTACTGGAAAACGAGAGAAAGAGCAAAAGAGGGGAGAACGAATATGGACAGCTCATCAGAGTTGGAGACACCGAGCGAGCCCAATTCATCGACATCAATTCGCCCATTAACTATCAACTGAAAATGATCGATGTCCTTCGGAAGCCTTCGAGCCACCGTCGCTAGCACGGAAATTGTTCTGCTACACACAGGAGACGATACGGCATTTTTCAGGGAGTGCAGGTTGGATTACAAGCACGGGCACGAGACCCTTTTCCATTCAAAAATGCGTTGAATCTGATTCTAAAAACCTATCCTCCACTTTGTTTTTCTACAAAGACGGAACTTTGCGTGATGGCGGGTACCTCTTCGATTCATATTTATCCCAAACCAACAATAATATAGCCTATCGTGTAGCATAACATAGGGCACAGACGAAAGGGGTGGTGTCAGCGCCACTATGTTTCTTGGTTCGGATCCCATCAATGCCAGTCAAGCCTTCTATCTCTGCAGGGTGAGCGAATCGCAAAGAAAAAAGAAAGGAAAAAGAAAAGCGCTGAAAAAGGTTTTGCGATAACAAAACGTTTAGCTGTAGATCTCGCAACACACATGTGATAATTTGGACCATCAAAGCCAATTTGTTTTGATTTTAGCATGCTCTTGGTGAATTTCGTTAGCGACCACATCGGCAGACTCCTCGTTAAAAACGATCTTCCCCTGTCGCGAGTAAAAGGAATTTCTGAATTTGGTCGATTTAACGTAACTGCGCAGAAATCTCGATTCCTTTTCCACTTTTAGAAATCACTCAGTGCGCTTCCTACGGACGACGTGAATTATTGACGGTTGCTGCGTAGCAACTGACAAGGACGACAACGCACATAGTTCCAGTACCAACGAGGAGCAGCGCCCTTTCCTCCTATCTTTTTTTCGTCTTTTTTCGAGCCATGAGTTCAATTTCGTCCGAGCTTTCTTAACTGACGGTGCCTCACTTGGCGCGCGCTTATATATGTAGTCTAGTGGGCGGAGTCTATTGCTAGAAACAGAGGAGCGAAAGAGCGGAACTGACCCTTGTTCAGCTTTGTGAATTTTTTTTCAAGAGACTTTGGCAACTTTTTCGCCTAGCTATAATTTTTTCTATTAGTATGTACTTTCCAGTGGCAGCCTGACAAAAATGGAAATCCATGGACGAATCTCGTCTTGCACCTAAAAAATCGCTCTGTACCTAGTTCTATACTGGTGGTTGTATAATAACAATGTTGGTGAACGGTTATCACAAGAACACAACCAGTTAAAATACACTACGCCAAGATTCGTCGAGTGTCGAACTTTGGCAGTATTTTATCCTTTTTATTTCGAAGAGCGTGACTGACACTGGTTCATTTCTGCGACTTTTTAAATTAATTTGCAATGGTTTTAGTCACCTTCAAAACACGGAATTGATATTCAATAACTGCAGACAAACAAAATTACACAGTGGGAGAATGTTCTTGAAATCAGCTCCAAAAAATTGCTTCCTACTTGGCACCATAATGACCTGCAAATACATACTTCTGATAGTGCTCCGATCCCATCCGGATCCGTATGAGGCCTTTGTTATACCACCGCTCACCCCAAGCGACGCCTAATTATGTGCTCCCATATCGATCTCATCGCGCCGCCCGATCGATATGGGAGCATACTATTAGGCTTGGCTCGGGGTGAACGATGGTATAAGGAAGGCCTAACAATGGATTCGGCGACCCTTCGACCTACAGAGAGCAGGCATGTAGGAAGATTTAGAAAGAAAATAAATAGGGGAGACAGTGATAAAGGTCGGTATTAGTCTATTGAATTGTCCTGCGTATGTCGCGCTTCAGTGGCAGATGGATAAAATTTGAACTCGGTCTTATTGAAACGATATGTACGCCAGCAGCAAACCTGACTTAGCCGCGGTACAGACCTCTCTAAATGTCTGGTGAACCCTTTTCAAATAAGGGATATGAGCCGAAATTCTCGCATACTTCACAGTCTCGATGTATTCGATGTAAAGCAGCCACTCAATTGGTAATTAAGCAGTCGCTTCCTGTTCAACTATTCAGGCTAACGTGAAATAGGTAGGCATTGACTAATAGCGACGCGATTCACTGCACATAAATATATGGTTTGATTTGAAAGTGTAACGAGGATCGCTTGCTTGCGAGGTTATAACATTTGCAAAAAAAAATGCGACAGGGGCAAGATTTATCGTAACGATAAGGAAGCGAAAAAAGTAATGGAAGTAGAGATAATTGCACAAGCGGAGCACGACACTCTTGACATTGAACCCGGATGCACGTGTCACAACGTCCGTGTCACGCTTCGAAATGCCGGCGCTTGGGGCATGATTTCCATACATACATTGACATGTTGACCGCACAGTGTATCGCAGACTTGGGTGATCTGCTGCCAAGGATATGAATTCGCCTATGGTTAAGCTTAACACGACGAGCTAAAATACGTCGCCATGTCGACGGCATCTATTGGCTCTGGCCCCACTTCCTCACCGATTCAAGGATAAAGGGTAAGAACGGTGTTACTCTATCCCTTTTGGAATGCGCCACGAATTCTACTTCTACGTGATGTCGTGGAGGCGATTTGAATGCGTACTTGACCCGCACGATTGGCCTGTGGTGGCCAGCGGATGAGTAGCTCAGTGTTTTACTTCTCTCGGAGAAGTCTGGCACTGATTCACCGACCTCGCGATAACAAGAACACTAACATTTAACCTACGATATACTAACCAGGGAAGGGTCTCACCAGGATACTATCTCAACGGTAGGTCGGAACGGTGCAAGTGTTGTGTATGGGCAGAACCGCCTCCCCCTCGACCCCAATACAACTCTGTGCAGAGTTAGGGGCGACGGAATTCGCGTGTTGGCGCCCTGTTGACTCACGTGCTCCACAGTTGACGGGCGCGCGCGGGGTGAGGGCTCGTATCGCGGCTCAGCGCAGCGCACGAGCGGCGTAGTAGGGAAGAGCTCGGGCTCGTGAACGAGGAATCGGGGTTTGGATCCCGCAGACTGCGTTTGTTTTGCACTTTTGCATAATCCATGTTTATCATATAGGTAATCCACCTAGGGGTATTATAGTGTGTTATAGAGCATGTTTACATATAACATACCACCCATACCATTAACAAAGGTGGTCCAGGCAGGGTCACCGATTTCGCTGAAACTTCGTCTAGAGGGTCATTTAGGGTGCTGATCACGAATCTGATATCCGTTCTTCACGATTCGGCTGGATAATATAGATACAGGAAGGCACAGGATTACATTCTTAAAGTTTCTTCCGGTGACGGCAGGTAGAGACAGAATCGTGAAACCCCCTAGGCAAAGTTTCAGCGAAATCGGTGACCCTGCCTGGACCACCCTTGTTAACGGTATGGGTGGCCTCCGAACGAATCGTGAAAACGGATGTCAGATTCGTGATCAGCACCCCAAATAACCCCCCTAGACAAAGTTTCAGCGAAAAATTTTTTTGACCGAAGTCTTGTCGGTAGAGTCGGAACTTTTAACTAGTGCCACAAAATATCTATCGTTACATAACTACAGCTTCACACAAAATAGGCTTAAAACAGTGAACAGAAGTGAATATACTACATTACAATACCTCTAGGTGGATTACCTGTATGACAAACATGGATTTTGCAAAAGTGCAAAACAAACGCAGTCTGCGGGATCCAAACCCCCGACCCCTCGCTCAAGAGCCCGAGCGCTTCCCTACTACGCCGCTCGTGCGCTGCGCTGAGCCGCGATACGAGCCCTCACCCCGCGCGCGCCCGTCAACTGTGGAGCACGTGAGTCAACAGGGCGCCAACACGCGAATTCCTTCGCCCCCAGAATTGTGTTGGGGTCGAGATACCTGCAGTTTGTTACTTCCCAGGGAAAGGCGGTTCTGCCCATATACAACACATGCTCCGTTCCGACCTACCGTTGAGATAGTATCCTGGTCAGCCTAGTTTACACTTGCGCCGCTCCGCGGCGAGGCACGATGGTCGGGATGGATATCGACTGGGCGGTGCTAAAAATCGATCGTTGGCACAGCAGGTTGCGGGGCTGCTTCAAGGGAGCTAGACCAGATGTTCGACTCCCGTGAACTGCTATGAATTACTTTTCCATTTTTTCATAACCGCTACCACCTTTATCATTTTGCTTCCTACACATCTCCAACACACTTATTTCACTTCAAAAGGGTCAGATTCGAGATCAACACCCCAGATTCGTGATCAACACTTCACGACCATGGCAGCCCTAGTCATCTATACCTGCTGTAAGCTACCGTAATCAGCCGAAATTTCAAAAACGAATGCCAGATTCGTAAGCAGCACCCCAAATAACCCCCTGGGAGAAGTTTGGGCATAATCGATGATTATGACCGCCTCTGTAAGCCACGCCCCTACATGGGTTGGAAGGTTGGCAGTCTCCCTAACTGCATTAAATCCATAACTGCGTAAGTACCCACTTAAAAATAGCGGCGTCAACGAGGCTATGATAATCCCACTCGTAGGGACAAGAGAGAGATAACCCATACTGAGGTCATCTAGCGGTAAGAGGCATTACGTCTTCGTGACTGCAGTTGGACGGTTGGTTTCAACTGCGTTCTTTGCTTACTGCTTCTTCAGCTCTCTTACTGTCTCCTATTTCTTCATCTTAATAGCGATTCATCAACATAACGGTTACTTATTTAGTGCCGAACAGCTCACCAGCTGAGAAACGGTTTGCTCGCACCGAGCAAAGAATCAGACGAAACTAACGAGTCGACTTATTAACGAATCACGTGAAATACAGAACGGTTGCCCATTTCGAACATGGCGAGATCTGAAAACGGATTAATCGGGGGATCTGTTGGGAGCTTAGACAGACCTCTTAATATTCGGGTCAATATAGCGGATTTGTTTCTTCCCGCATTGCAGTGCTGGCCGAATTATAACGGAACTAACATGTCAGCGGTGAAGTTTGTTAGAGAGAAGAACGAAAAAGCCAATGCAGCGGGATATGACGAGCAGAAGCTGGCATGGCTCCTTCGTCTGCAATTAAGCGGAGCAGCCAAAATAAAATACGAGAACTAGGACAACGATGTTAAGCTGGATTACAGAAAGGTTGTTGACCAGTTGAAAAAAGACTTTCGTAGCCCTAACTATGTCGAAATAGCGAAAGCAAAAATTTATCACGTGAAGCAGGAACCCGATGAAAACGTGATCATTTATGGTCAACGGGTGAGAGATTTAATTGCCGACGCTTTTGCCGAAAGCAATCCCATCGCCATTGAAGAAATAATGTGTGAAACATTTGTGCGCGGCCTTACTACAAACCTTCGAATCGCGGTAATGAAAAAAGGCAGTCATCCCAACTTTCAAGGATCTGCAACAAATTGCAGAAAACGAAAGTCATCTTCTTGAAATTGTGACGCGTGAGAGAGGAATAATTGATAACACCCTAGTAAATGCGATCGCGGAAGCGTTCAAAACGCACACATTAGTGAAAGCTGCCCACATCGAAATTACCAAAATCAAGGGAACTACCAGCGTCAAGAGTGGAATCAATCGTCATACCCTGCTGTTAGTGCATCACGAAATTTTTCACCACGTTGGAACAATAATAGAGCATATCACGAACTTAGTCCTCAACCCTATAACGATAACGGTTACTACAATAACGGAGGAATTCGAAGCCCACGTGGATATCACGGACGCGATTCTCAAGTCCCTAGAAATAACGCTTCTCACAACTACGTAAGAAATTATGATGACCAACATGATGACGGTCGATATCGGGATTATTCTAATGAATTTCCGCACAACTGAGAAGTCACTGTGACGGCATAAAAATCTATTGCATTCAAAATAACGCCCTATATTATAACGAAGGGGGAAATATTCGGTTAGGTAAAGTAGACGAATGTCACCAAAAAGAGATTTTGTAGCAAAATCACAAAAATCCCTTTGCCGGAGGTTACTTGGGCAGTAAAAATACTTTGCAGTAAGATTCACGTACGATTTTACTGGAAGAAAATGAATAACCAAATAGCAAGTTTTGTTCTAAGCCGCGTCATTTACCAAAAGGTAAAGTCATAATGATTTCGAAATATTTTTGACATTTTACAGAATATAACGATGTCCGTAGAACTGATAAGGACATAGGGAAATTCGGACTATGATTATGACAGTGAATGCACTCCCGCAAAAACTCATTTCGAGGTAACTTTAAACATTTTCACCAGAAGGTCGGGAAAATAACGATTGGTAGAATAACGATTTAACATAAACCAAATTCATAACGATATCTAATCAATATTTGAAGGAGCTATGCGGAGATACCAGTGCTCGAACTGGTCCCTTGGAAGAAGAGGTACCAGAACTCAGACAAGCACTCTTGACTTGTCAAGAGCAAGATGATGCGATGGCAATGATGGCGAACAAGGACTTAAACCTGGTCGCCAATGTGGGTCACGCCGATAAAACGTGCTCCAGAGATGCTATGGTCGACGGCTCTAGAGATGCGGTGGCTCCAAGCAAGGCCGGTGGCAGTATGCGGGCAGCGATTCGAGCAATGCCTCGAAGGCACATGATCCGGAGGCCCTATGACCTGGCCCTAGGCTTATGTACAAATTTCGCCCTGTACGTAATGGAAGGAATCCTCCCATAATCGTCTTTATGTCCATCGACCCATCATTTTAATTACTGCGGTGAATACGCACGCCACATTTAAGAGATATTGTGACTTCATGTGGCTTCAATGCATATTTTGCCCATACAGTGAATGCTGCTGCCAGCCGACGAATAGCTCTGCAGTTAATCCTTTGAAGTAACTCTGACTCATGCACTCACCGAAGGAGTGGAAGTCAAGGTCGGCCTACGCGGGAGTTGCAAGCGGCGGGCGGCGCCTCCTCTGATTGCACCAACACGCGTCCGATGCATCTCGGACACGTTATAGGATATCCCGACCCAGAGCAGCAATTACTCTCCTTTTTCCCTCCTTTTCGACCTTTTTGAACCCAATTTCCAATGAGTTCAATAAGCGATTGCGGGGCGAATCGCGTTTGCCCGGCCGGCGCAGGATTATATAGTCTAGTGGGCGGAGCATAATGTTAGAGACGCAGAGGAACGAAAAGACGTAACTGACACTGGTTCATCTCTACGACTTTTTATTAAATATTTGGGTACTAGTCTACTTTTTGTACCGCACTAGATCGTGTTCAAAATAGGTCTACTAGGAGTAATATGCCATGGGAAGAATGAATATCACAGTCGTTTATTTAGGAAATGCCTTAAAAGCTTGCTATATTAAGCGCCCAAGGCCTCGCGGAATAGCGCGTGTTGGTAAGGTACGCAGAGTGTGCGTCTCGTACCGATGCGCACTATTTCGCCGACTCTAGCCTGCAGCAGAGGTTAGCCAGGGCATAAGCCTTGTAATCTCGAGAGGCCTTGAAAGCGCTGACGTGGAGGAGAGCGCAGAATCGGCCAGGGAAGGAACTCCGGGGTGTGGGCCCACTAGCACATCATTTTCATTACCGTCTGTCCCGCTTAGTGGCGGGGTCCGCTCTTCTGGTGTGGTGACGCCAATTCTCCCGATCAAATGCTTGATCAGGGTGCACACCAGCCATCTCTAAGTCCAAGCGCAACGTATCTAGCCAACGTTGCTTCGGGCGTCCTCTGGGCCGCTTTCCAGGGACCACAAGATTCAGGCCAATCTTACACACGGTGTCGTCGTTAGCGTGAAGGACGTGGCCGTACCATCGAAGACGAGCTTCGCGCAGCTTCTCGGATATCGGGGCGACGCCGAACCTCTGTCGTATGGTGTCGTTACGAACGCGGTCCAAACGCGTAACTCCAGCCGTCCACCGTAGCATCTTCGTCTCCATTACACTGAGGCGGCTTTCAACTTCCTTCGTCACGGGCCAGCACTCAGCACCGTACGTCGCTACTGGGCGGACTACTGTTCTATAAACCTTCGATTTGAGGTGCTCAGGTATTGTCCCGTCACAAAGCACCCCAGTCAGCGAGCGCCATTTGGACCAGGCTGCACTCACACGCGCATTCACCTCCATCTTTAAGCTGCCATCGGACGTGACTGTTGACCCAAGATACTTGAAAGATGTCACTCGTGAGAGCTCCGTACCATCGATCTTAATAGATCCGTGCTCATTCACATCCGTCGTCAAGTATTCCGTCTTTTTGACGTTTAGCTTGAGACCGAACAATGCCAAACGATCGCACCACGCCTGTGCCTGTCGCTCGAGTTCGGTTTTGTCTTCACATGCAAGCATGACGTCGTCAGCATACAGCAGCGTCCAAGGTGCCGCCATTTGGAGATCTCGTGAGATTGCATCCATCACGACCACGAAGAGCAGTGGGGATAGCGCAGATCCCTGATGCACCCCTACAGAGATGGGAAACTCCATCGAGGTGCCCGCTGGCGCTCGCACTCGACTCCTTGGGCAAGAGTATAGAATGCGCACCCACTCAATAAGCTCTTCAGGGATACCATGTTGTTGCAACGCGTACCATATAACATCTCGCGGAACGCGGTCGAAGGCCTTTTCCATGTCCAGGAAGGCAAAATGCACCGGTTTCTGTTTCTCGCGGTGCTTCTCTAGCAGAAGACGAACGGCGTGAATGGCATCAACGGTGCCACAGCCAGATACGAAACCACACTGATTCGTGGAAAGCTGTACGACATCCCGGATACGTCCGTCGACAATTCGCTCAAAGATTTTCATGGTGTGCGAAAGAAGACGAATTGGACGGTAACTGGCGCAGTCTGCAGGACTGCCCTTCTTCTTCCAAATCGGGATGGTCGTGTTTTGCTGCCAACCCTCAGGCACTTTCTTCTCAGCAACAACCTGATTGAAAAACGTAGTCAGCCAGTCAGCAGGGCACCAGCCCTTCGACTTCCACAGGTCAGCTGGCAGGTCATCGGGACCAGTGGTTTGCCTGACTTCATCTTCCTCAGGGCTGCTTCAGTTTCGCTCACTGTGATCTTCTGAACGGGACCGTATACAGGTGATGCAAAAGGAACAGCAGGATGTTCAAATTCTACATTCGAGATTTCCTCGAAGTAATCGTGCCGTCGCTTCACAGCCCTCTTGCGATCCATCAGAAGATGACCGCTCTCGTCGTTAATGCCAAAGAACTTCTCAATGTCTTCTGCTTGGCGACAGCGAGCTTTGGCGAGTCGGTAAATATAACGCTCACCATCGCGCGTTTCCAATTTTTTGCTGACATCAGCGTAGTATGCGGCTTTAGCAGCGGTCACTGCCTTCTTTGCCGCTTTCTTTGCTTCTCGATAGTTCCGCCAATTATGGACTGTTTTATCACCGATAAACACGTGATAGAGCCGTTTCTTTTCTCGGACTTTCTCTCTGACATCATCAGTCCACAGCCATGCCTGCTTGTCGACCCAGCGTCGTCCAGGCTTCGTTGTGCCGAGTTCAAGGCGTGCAGCCCGAGTTATCGCATCGGTAGCGTCCTTCCAGGTTTCGTCGACAGTTGTCACTGTCGGCAACCGAATGCGAGAAATAACAGCTGCTTCCTTCTCTTTCAGTCGCCACCATTTGATTCTAGCCGACCCACATCGCTCGACATTTTTAAACCTCGAAGGTGTGATCTTCAGCGAGCAGATCAGTGGACGGTGTTGCGTGGCAACCGTCTCATACGGCACGGTCTTCGCGTCTGTGACAAGGCCTTGGTCGCGACGCCTAACAAGGACATAGTCAATCTGCGTTTTAGCATTCCCGCTATAAAACGAGATGAGGTGGGAGTCACGCTTTCGAAATTTGGTGTTCACGATGATGAGGTCATGTGAGTCTGCATACTCAAGTATACGCTCACCATCGGCGTTGCGCGACCCATATTCAAAACCACCATGACAGTTGTAGCCGTCTTTCGTTGCTCCGACGTGACCATTAAGGTCACCTGCCACAACAACCATATCTTGTGACGGTACTTCCGCTGTCTTCTCATCAAGCAGGAACCAGAACTCGTCCTTGGTTTGCTCGGAACAGCCTGTCTGCGGAGCATACGCAGAAAAGAAATGGCATCGTCGCTCTTCTACGGCGACAACAATCTTCATCAAGCGGTCATCGAAACGTTCTACGCTTGCAATCGCGTCACGGAAACGCTCGGAGACGATCACACCGACACCACTGGTGGTCCTGGGACTTCCACATAGAACGGCCTTGAAGCCACGTCCTATGTCCCTTGACTTGCTGCAGGACCACCTCGTCTCCTGCACCGCACAGAAATCTATCTTTCTTCGCTCCAGTGCTTCTACCAACTCGCACGAGCGGCCCGTCAACATACCCACATTCAACGTTGCTACGCGGGTCTTGCCTATGTTACGGGACTTTCGGACTAGCTCAGTTGCCCCCCGATGCCGTCCTCGCATCAGGGACCCTCGCACACTTTTCACACTCGCCGGGCTTTGCGAGTGCGCGTCGGCTTCCGCGGACGCCGTAGCATTATCTCGAGAAATCTGAAACGCCATCAACCATATGATGTGACACAAAATGTTCGTAGGCCGGCCTGTCACTAGGGCCTGTTGCCTGCATTCGAATGTCCGTGTTTGGCTCGGCTTGCAAAAGCAAGCAGTTTCCAGTGGCACCACGTGGAGGAACGGACATCGCCACCGTGTGGGCCCACTAGCACACACGTGTTAAAATTGCCTTCATCCTAGAGCTTCCCTCCGTTGCCCAATTCGGAGGATAATGAGACCCGAATCTGTAATCGGAACGAGGAGATAGGACTGCATTTACATTCGCTGTGTGTGGCGGATGGTCAGGAAGTACACCCGCCCCCTGCTGGGGGGTGGGGTGTACCTCCTGACCGTAATCGTAATAAAGATAAGGATAAAGGACGGCGTTACTCAATCCCTTCTGGGATGCGCCAGCGCATTCTACTTCTACGGGATGTCATGGAGGCGACATGAATGCGTATTTGGCCATACAATGACTTGCGGTGG
>OX377206.1:13787322-14076131 GCA_947396885.1 Heligmosomoides polygyrus polygyrus
CACGCCCCCAGCTGGGGGCGGGTGTACCTCCTGACCGTCCCCCAAGGGTCTGAAGCGGCGGAGTGGCGTTCTATCCCCCGCCCTTTAAACAGAGGCGTGGCAAATGTCTGCGTCTCCACTATCTCGTAAGGCAGCCACTAGACTCTCGATCAATTGCAGGGGGTTGGGGGTGGGCGGGCCAGGGGGATGAGGGGATAGAACGCTCGACCCCCGTCTGAAGCGTATGTCTGAACGGGGAAAGCGAGTCATATAGGAAGGATCTCCACCCTTCAATCAGTATAAAAATGTGCTTCGTTTTTGCCGGGACGTTAAACCAAACGAGTGGGAGGTTCCGAATTTACTTTGGAGTGGCGCCGGTGGTGCTCAGGAGCGCCAACTTCTATGCCCGCGATGCTATTATGACAAGCGGCTCGGGGCGAAGTGGATAGTGACGTTGCTTCATAGGGTGTAGATGGAGGAGTTCGGTTTTCCCCCATCTATACCCCATGAAACAACGTCACTCTCAAAGGTTCGTGTTTTCCAACATGCCGTTGTAGTTGACCGGATCTACAGAACGAATGCTGTCAGGCTGGGTGGTCTACGCGAGACTTGAACCAAGAACCTCGATTCGGGGCGCACGCCATAGCGGGCGCCTGCTTCGGCAGCGCTATCACTCGTGTCCTCCATTTGTGACAAATACCTATAGGATCATTCATTTTCCCTGTTTCTCCTTCTGAAAATGGTGTTGTCAGTCGAACTTTACATTTTCCGATGCAGACTTTCTCTGGCTACTTCACTGTACTCCTTACAGTACCAGTACCAGTACCACGTTATGTAACAATCCACTTTTAGTGAATGAGGACATAAACAGTTCTAGAAAGTATAGAAAGGAATGTTTTTCAGATCCCCTTCCAAACTATAGGGGAAACTGAAAAATATTCCTTTCTATACTTTCTAGAACTGTTAATATCCTCATTCACTAAAGGTGGATTGTTACATAACGTGGTACTGACACTATAATATTTTACATACAGTGCGCTCTCGTTATAACGCCTCCGGATAAGACGCGACTCTCGATATAACGTAGATTTTCTCCGGCCCCGGCCAGCATACCTTTACGCCAGTACAAACCAACTCCGCTTAAGACGCGTCGGATACAACGCTACTCCCGTTATAGCGCGGTTTTGGTAGAAACTCTGCGTTCAGAATTATTCCCGTTAAAACGCGGCCACGGCCCAGTTCCGGTCCCACACGGAAAATGAAGAGGAGCAAGATGCTGACCGCGTCTTCGATGAGACCTATCCTCTTATGCCCTCGTTCGAAGTCGCGACCGGCATCTGTGCGACAATGAGTTAGATGCATATGGACGTTTTTCATGTGTGCGCGACCCACAAAGTGTTCATAGTAAGCAATATGTCGAGCACGGTTGGAAACTCCCGGTAGTCGTTAGAAGCTACCGTATGTTGAGAGATTTCCTCTATCAGGAACGAAAAAAGATGAGGGGTGACACTCAGATTATTCAAAACGAAGCCCCACACTCAATCTTCTAAGCCAAGAGCAGCTGGTGTAGGTGCTATTTATTGTTACATGATGTTCTGTAGCGATTTAAACTCTCGCGCTATGAGGGACTTGTGCCTGTACCGTCTGCTTCGTGGACATAATTACAACAACAACAACGCTGTTTGATCGCACTCAACGTTCCCAACTCATGGAAGAGTGTCATTTAAGCCATTTGCAATGAGGATATCTCGGATGAGGCACGGTTTACCAGCGCTGATAGTATAGTGGGCAAACATCGTGCCCAGAAGACAGGGAATTCGTGTACGAGTTCCGCTTGAAGCAATAGTTCTGATTGCAACAGAGATCTTACAAAGTAGGTTGCATATTTTTGTTGATGACCACGTGTGAGCTACGTCTGATTCTCATTATTCCTCACATATACATATTTGTCATAATTATGCATACACCAGAGAGTATCTCCAAGCTCAGCGCTTCCTTAATAATCTAAAGTTGTTTTATGCCTTCTCACTCCCTACAAGGCCATATATTTCCATGCTATACCTCGTATTTAGTCAATTAATGCGATTTTAGAAAATTCTGCGCGCAAGAGAATGTAAAAAAGGTCAGCTCCGGTTAGGACGCGACTCCCGTTATAACGCGGATTTTCTCCGGTCCCTTCAAACGCGTTATAACAAGAGGGGACTGTATTTGCTCCCATCGAAAGTTTCCGATATTCTAGTGCCTTGAATATTTTCACTTTTCTTCATGTTCTTTCTTAAACGAATGTTTAGGCGTTTTGGCCATTAAGGACATTCTTAACTTAGTGGGGCGTTACGTTCTGGTCGATAAATTGTTTGACGATTTTTCGAAGGTGCAGAAGACATCTGCTTGTTAATATTTTAAACGAAAAGAAATTGGTGAAAGCACTTTATGTGAAATTTTATAACGGTTTGTTCACTGTTAAAGGAAGCTGAAGACTCCTGAAATGAAACTGAACACCTTGTAAATAAATGCGGTCGTCTTCTAAATCAAACTAGGTTTGCCGTAGAAAGGTAAATTTTCGAGCGTTTGAATTGTTATGAAGATGTATGATATTTTAACTAAAAATGGTTTTAAGCTTATTATAATGCCTAGAAACTAGCGACTTTTCATTGTACCTTAAAGACAGATTGCGCCGTGCGCTTGTTTAACACGGTGCGGTATTTCCTCTTTTGATAGCGGAAGTTCTGTTTCAACGCGAAACAGATTTTTTTAGAGGAATCACGTATCATTACGCAGCAGCATTTGGTGTATTTGTAGAACTTTCATATTAAATTTGTGTTTATTAAGGCAATAATTTTTTTTTCGAACATGTGATTGATTAACACTACTGGTCGAAGCCATCGGTCCGAGCTAGTAGGGAAGCGTACTTGAATAGAAGCGACTTGTACTATGCTGTGACTAACTGTAACTTCTTGCACTCATTCGAAGCGGCATTACTTCATGGGGTGTTGCCCCGTACTCGCATAAAAATCGCTTGCGTTTGCTATGTTTACTGTATGACTAAGCGACTTCATTTCTTGCGGGAAATCTCTCGTGTTGAATGTCGTTCTGGCGTTTTACTGAAACTCACGATTTCTTTTCAATTTTTCGTTTCGGGCGTTCAACTATAGATTTTGATTGCTAAAATGCTTCCCAACTATAATGCTCTCTGTTCAGGATGCCGCATGGATCGCAGTGCGTTTGCCAGATCTGCACTTGCGGGTGAGTTTTTCGAGTGGGTAGACTCTTCTTCTTGTGAATTTTTTCGGCCCAATATCGATTCGTTTATTTTTTTTGTTGACTGTGACGGAACGGAATTTTTCGGTACTTAACAGACTTGTGGCCCCATCGCAACGGGGATTCATCACATGGCCCCGTTTATACTTCGTCGCGGCGCGACGCGACGCCACGTATAGTGGCCATATTGATTGTGCGACGCGATCGATCAATTTGGCCTCATTGCGTGGCCATCGCGTCGCGCCGCGACGAAGTATAAACAGGGCCTAATACGGATAAGGCCATGTTTAGTGTGCACGCTACGCGCGACGCGATGCATGCGTAGTGGCCAAATTGATCGAGCGGTGCGATTGATCAATTAGGCCACTACACATGGCATCGCGTCGCGCGTCGCGCGCACACTAAACAAGGCTTACGGTACATAGATCAGTTACATTTAGGAGTTCCTTTCCTTGGCTAGGTTTATTTATTTATTTATTTATTTATTAAGGATTATTTATTTATTTATTATATGCCAAATCCTAGCGTAAACAGCGTTAAAAACAACAACAAACAATGTGTGACACGAACATACAATCATTCTATAAATCAAGTCGTGCAACATCAACGATATCCAGTCATTAAGAAATTCCCGAATTACCTGCGACAACCCTTCTACACGCTTGCGCAGACAGCATCGCCAAATCGCCGTACTTGCCAAGCAGCAAGCTGAATTCCTTAAGAATGCTCGCACACCTCCCGAGGCGCCCACCAGTCCGCTTAGTGCAATTTTTATTGGTTTACTATGTTTCTTTATTTTTCAATGGTCTATTTTTTCAAAGCCGTTGTATTCCAATATTTACTTTGAAATTTCTTATTAAATTAGCGAATTTTTCAATATTTCTCCCAGTCGAGGGGAATTCTGCGAATGCGGCCCCCTCATTCCTTCTCCTTCTCCAATTTGGGCACGTTTTTCACTCCATATTGGCAGCAGAATCAGCGGGGTGCTAGTAAAACAACCTTTCTGGACCTCTGTCAGGGTTCTTCTACTTTACCCTCGATTTGTTTGATGAATATCAATCGTGCCCTATACCCACCGCGGGTGAGAGAGGGTCTTACCTTCAGGTACTTCTACCCATACCTTCCGCTTGATGAATCCGGGTCTTGAAGAGCAGTTTCCCAGACGCGAGGTCGAGTATCACCATATCGCTGAACCATTTCATGTTGCGTCTTGACCTTTTACTACAACCGCAAGCAGTTGCTGGCGGTTGTTTTCTGATTTGATGATGCTCAGCTCTATCGTAGTTTCTAATTCAGCTCTAGAATGTTCTAACAGAGAAGTCTTTTAAAGTATGCCAATCGTCATCTTGGATTGCAAATCTTAAAAAAATTGCTCAAGTCCGCAGATCATTCTGTTCTTCAAAACGGCTTCCGTGGTCGTAGAAGTCCTAATTCTAATAATGGGTAACAGTACAGCCTAGAAATGACTCCATGTAGTTGTCTAAAATTGGAGTAAACTTCTCCATATTTTGTGCTGTTCTCATAGTTTTCCATGTCGCGAAGTTTAAAAAAAATTAGGGCTTTTCTCCACTCTATTTCCATGGGAATTCGCCATGTAGTTGTCTAAAATTGGAGTAAACTTCTCCATATTTTGTGCTGTTCTCATAGTTTTCCATGTCGCGAAGTTTAAAAAAAATTAGGGCTTTTCTCCACTCTATTTCCATGGGAATTCGCCAAGTGTATAAGCGTATTTGCTTTTGGATAGACTAATATGGACTGCATTAATATTGATGCATTTTGTTTTTGCTGAGTAACTGAGACCGGGTTTTACTTTAAACTAGTTTTTGTTATTGTGCTTTAGTCGTTACGCTACTCATACGGGAACGGTCTTTCTTTATCCGATCTTTTTTAATAGTTTTTAATCTGTCAGCTTCAAAACAGTGAAGCAGTTCTTTTTAGGCGACACAAATGCCCGCAGTACAGGAACGCCAGCAACGTCTCACTTGGAGACGATCATTCCTCTCAATTTCAGTCAAAGGTAAGGTATCTCTTCAGCTTTTTTTAAAGTAAGATAGAGTACTCGAGAAAATGCTAGAGCCATAGATAAATTTGGACTGTTATAGAGCTCTTCCACTTCTACAGTGTTGAAAACCTCTCTTGCGGTAGCATTAATTATCGAGGCTGACTCCATGATATTGGTGATACGAGATGGAGAGGCGTTCCCTACACAGCCGTCAGAAAGGGGCGGAGCAAGGTTTGCGCCGATCGTTCTTCGTAGGCGAGATGTCCGGGTTTCTGTCGTCATATGGAGAGATCGCATTCCTAATCACTTCCCTTGAGCTGGCAGCTCTATCCTGAACAAATTTCGCTCTTGAGACAACATTCGGAACGTTGGACACCATATTTGGAGGAAAAGTCATTTCAGCTGCAGCGCCTACGCTTTCTTCAAGTCCCGCCACATTGGTCAGCTAAGACGTTGTCCACGTTTTCCAACTAGTAAAGCAACATCTTAACGAGATGTGTCATGAGAACGACACAATCAACAGCTAGAAATTTCTTCACTATAAGCAGAATTGTTTGGTCTTTTAAAATTAGAGCACGGTGAGCCAGTTCTGCGCATAATTTCAGCTAGGCCTTCAACTGATCGGAATTACTGGGGGTCGAGCGTTCTATCCCCTCATCCCCCTGGCCCGCCCACCCCCAACCCCCTGCGATTGCTCGAGAGTCTAGTGGCTGCCTTACGAGATAGTGGAGACGCAGACATTTGCCACGCCTCTGTTTAAAGGGCGGGGGATAGAACGCCACTCCGCCGGAATTACTCATTGCCTCTACTCGTGGCGAAAATTTGAAGAATCCAGAGTGAAGAGCGAAGTTCTCCCTCCCTCAACTGTTTACACAACCGAACCGACTAAAAAATGACTTCCGAGTTCCCTACGAGATAGCGAGTCTCAATCGCCTCCAATCATCTGTTACTCAGACGTTCGTTATCTGGGACCCGTACAACCAGTTGCTATTGTGTTGAGAACCTGTTTCTATGTATATACCTGTATATACAGATGTATATACACGTGTATACATAGTCTACACCTACTTATATGCGTATGCACATATGTATGTAGGTACGAGCTGGATATATATGGATATAAGCATCGGCGATTATCCTGCAACACAATAGCAACAGGAGCCGACCCTTAAGTCTAATGGTATACTTCCACAGGAGCGTCAACGGGGTGCAGGTAATCGCGCTGGGCTCCCTCACCTGACCAATCGGCGCAGCCCGCCACACCCACTGCAACAGGTTCTCACCACAATAGCAACTGGTTGTGCGTAATAACGAACGTCTGAGTAGGTTTTCGGACGACGCCATGCCATTAAACGAATCCGCAAACTGCGGCACAGTTTTCGCACGCGACAAACTCGTCCAAATAGAGCGGCGAGAGCAGGGCGGGAAGTGTGCGAAAAGTATGATCGTGTAGGGAAGCGCACACCACTCATACGAGATTGCTGCTGAGCCGTGTAGTATTTTTGTTATTTCCATAACAACTATGTTGTACCTTTGCACAGTACAGATGTGCTTCTGGGGCTGCTAGAGTCGACAGTATAATTGCTTTACGGCCTGTTCATACTCCGCGACGGGAGCGGCAGGGCAAAGTATATGAATCGATTAGTGCCGAGCCATCGATGGGACGATACCGCAAGAGCATGCCAGCAGAAGTCACTGGATCATGTAGGGAAGTAAGGAGTGAAGAACCTGCGGCTTTGAACGCTGTTCTTATTGTGACCAGACCTTCGGTTGAAACACATTGTGCCTGTGAATCAGTGGTGTTGAGCGCTCATACTTCATTATGCTCAATATCCTTCTTATTATCTTGTGGATGAAAATCGATTAGGAACAAACAAGTCGCAACAATGTAACTTTTAACAGCATACCGCAGGAAAATCTGCAGAAAACGCCTAGAAGCTGTATGGACGTCGGGATCCGTCAAATATCAACTGTCCAGTGGAAATACAAAAACACGTAGCTCATGGGAACCGAGCATCCGATCTCAATCAGACAAATCTCAACCGATCTGCGGAAACGCAGTAATGTCGCAACACACAGGAACCTTTCCCCAGACCTCCATCTCACGAAGCAACCCCACTATTCACTGCTCCCCGAGCCGCTTGCGGAGATGACATCGCGGGCGCACAAGTGAGCTGCGACTCCATAGTAACTTCGGGGTCACTTTTATAATAAATGAAGGGTGAGGGTTCTTTCTATATGACTCGTTTCCCCAGTTCAGAGATACGCTTCTGATCCTTCCGTTGGTAATGAAATCTATCAGAGAGCTCGTTTCCTTGGATTTCTACAGAAATCTCTCAATATTCATATTGTAAATGAAAGAGTACCTGTTTCAGGCCTCAACAAGTTCTCACGTTATTACATCGACGCAGGAAGCTCAGCCGATTCAGAGCTTATACAGCGACACGCGGAACAGATATATGACCAGCATGGCATTGAAGCAACGTAATCAAAGCTCGCAGGTAATCTCTTTTCAAAGCTGTTTTCACTGGACACACAGCGAAGGATAGCGCTCTTCAAAAATCCTATTCTCGTGCCAAATGCAGTTAAGGAAATATGTGCAAGGTCCAGTTTCATTTACAGATGAGTGTAGTGTCACGACGCAGCATTGAGTTACTTCAATCGCATCCTTATATGTATCTGAGGGCGTTGTATAGACTACATTCTGTCTGCAAAGGATTGTAGCTACCCAAATGCTGACTCCTGTCTACATGTGATCTTCAATCTCGAAGAACAAACTGGAGAATATTAGATTGGAGGTGTTTGGACACTGTTGTACTTTCAGGACTGCAGAAGTCCAGGATATATAAATAGTATGGTATAGATGGATAGTAGAGGAGAAGTCAAAAAAATTTCGCCCAAACTTCGCCTAGGGGGGGGGGGTAATTTAGGGTGCTCATCATGAATCTTACATCCGTTTTTAAATTTGCGGCCGATTACGATAGGTTACGGTAGGTGCCTCGTCTTTACTACTCTAGATCACCTCGTAGTTGCCAGTCAAAAAAAAAAAAAACATAAAAACTACAGTCCCCTTCTGTGAAATTTCAGGCAATATGTACATGTTCTATGATTTAATAATTGTTGCCTTTCTTAAGCTTTAATGATGTGTGAATTTCAGATCTTCGGCGACGACTCAACTAGTCGAGCTTTCCTTTCAAAGAAGGTTGTTGGAGTTGCCACCACAGATGCTTCGCGTGACGGTCGTGAGTTTTCAGAGCTACATCTGTTGTGCTGTGTGTGAAAAAAATTACATGTTGTTTCTTTTTTCGTTCTTCTTGCCATGTGATTACATCAGTTATTCTGCTATAGAGCCATGAAAATACAATAGTGCCCAGATAACACCCTGTAATTACGCACACTCCCAGTGGGGGAAAATGAACGCAAAATAAACGGTGACAGGCACACAACGCAATTAACCGCGCCCCTATCGCGCTTGACGCGGTCGCCCCCAATCAATGCGCGACGTGAATTCGCGGGGCTAAGCCCCCGTTAGCCCTAGTTTATACTTGCGCCGCCACGCGGCGCGGCGCCATGACCGCCATAGATATCGATTTTTCGCGCCGCCCGTTCAATACCTATCTCGACCATCGTGCCGCGCCGCCCAGCGGCGCAAGTATAAACTAGGGCTTAGGCCCCGTTTATACTTCATCGCCGCGCGAAGCGATGGCCATGCAATGAGGTCAAATTAATCGATCGCGCCGCAGCATCAATGTTGCCACAATACGTGGCGTCGTGTCGCTCGGCGTCGAAGTATAAACGGGCCTTTATAGTTGCGCCGTCGCGCGGCGCAGCAGCATAGTCGAATTATATATTGATCGGGTGGTGCAAAATCGATATCTATGGCGGTCGTGGTGCCGCGCCGCGTAGCGCGCAAGTATAAGCTAGGACTAACCATTATAGATTTCGCATCTTTTGCACGTGATCGCGTTGCACGTTGCGTACACACTAAACGCTCCTCAAGGCCTATGTTATACTTCGGCGATGCTGTTGTCGGCGACGTCGGTGACAGTGTTGTGCGGGCTGCTATGCATTGTGTAGCACTCGCTCAACACTGGTGCTGACGTCGCCGACAACAGCGTGACCGAAATATAACATTAGCCTAAGCCCTAGTTTATAGTTGCGCCGGTGCGGCACCATAGTCGGAATAGATCGTGCGGCGAGAAAAATCAATATCTATGGCGACCGTGGTGCCGCTCCGTCTGGCGGCGCAACTGTGAACTAGGGCTAACAAGGGAACTGTCTGAACGGTACGCCGGAACGGCAAGAACGAGTACTATAGGGAGAATCCCCGTCCTCCAAATAGTAGCAGAACATGTTTTTCTTTTCCTTGAGGCAAACGATTACGAGGGTGTAATGGTTAAGGGTCCGCAGAGCGAGCTCTTCATGGCAGATCCCGCTGCCGTGGACTGGGTGGCGCAGTGGTAGGGGGCACACCTCATGTTCGTGAGGTCTGCGGATCGGTTCCCACGCTACGTTGCGTTTTTGCACTTCTACCATAGTATCGGATTTCCATAGAGATTTCCATACCTGAACTTGTGTTTGGCTTCACAGTTCCTGCCCAGTGGTACTCCGCTGCAGCCCAAGCCTGGAATCGCGATACAGTCCACTTTTCCCAGTTCTCAAACTTGTACAAAATAACAATTCTAGTATAGCCAAACCTTCTCCTCCGAAACAATCTGTCCTCCCGAAAACGTGATAGTGCCTTCACGGGTTAGTGGTGTCGTGATTCCGGCACAATCCTCGTCTGGTTGGAACTCTTGGTCCTCTTCTTCCACTACCTCCAACTTCTCCGCTTCGTCGATTTCCAGCTGTCGCAGTTCGAAATCCTGTAGGACACTTGCTATCCTTTCCGTCAGCTTCATCTCGCTTCTCAAAGGGACAGCATCCAGTGGAGCTGGCATCAGCTTGTTATAACCGCGCGACTTTGTAAGCATAACAGAGTTGAGAATATTGATCGAGGTGAAGGTCAAGTTGAAGATCATGTGGTCCCCTCCTACACTGTAAGTACACTGGTGGAACTCACCTCACCGACACTAATGAAGTGCATTTGAAGCATTTGCATTTCATGTTGTTCCTGTCTCAAAATTTCTTACATTGACAGTAAAAACAATTTATTGGAGTAAAAGTTTCATACAAAATCGCATTTGGCATATTTCGGACATTGCTGGTGAATTACGAGATGTCGACAAATAATGAGGGCACTAGTTAGAAGTTCCGACTCCACCGACAAGACTTCGGTCGGAAATTTTTTTTTCGCTGAAACTTCGTCTAAGGGGGTTATTTGGGGTGCTGATCACGAATCCGATATCCGTTTTTCACGATTCGGTCGGAGACCACCCATACCGTTAACATGGGTGGTCCAGGCAGGGTCACCGATTTCGCTGAAACTTCGTCTAGGGGGGTTATTTTGGGTGCTGAGCACGAATCTGACATCCGTTTTTCGTTTTACGCTGGAGTACGGTAGGTTACGGTAGGTACGGGTAACTAAGGCTGCCGAGGTCATAGTCACCAATTTTGCCCAAACTTCGTCTAGGGCGGTTATTTGA
Organism: Heligmosomoides polygyrus polygyrus; assembly: GCA_947396885.1. NCBI lineage: Eukaryota > Metazoa > Nematoda > Chromadorea > Rhabditida > Heligmosomidae > Heligmosomoides > Heligmosomoides polygyrus. The sequence goes on from OX377206.1 coordinate 13,798,147, forward strand.
GGTGCTGATCACGAATCTGACATCCGTTTTTCGTTTTACGCCGGAGTTTGGGCGAAATCGGTAACCATTACCTTAGTCACCCGTACCTTCCGTAACCTACCGTATTCCAGCGTAAAACAAAAAACGGATGCCAGATTCGTGATCAGCACCTCAAATAACCCCCCTAGACGAAGTTTGGGCAAAATTGGTGACTATGACCTCGGCAGCCTTAGTTACCCGTACCTACCGTAACCTACCGTACTCCAGCGTAAAACGAAAAACGGATGTCAGATTCGTGCTCAGCACCCCAAATAACCCCCCTAGACGAAGTTTCAGCGAAAAAAAATTTTCCGACCGAAGTCTTGTCGGTGGAGTCGGAACTTTAAACTAGTGCCATAATGAGTAATAAAAACATCTAACCGTAGCAAACTCCAAAAACAAGTTCAGATATGGAAATCTCTATGGAAATCCGTTACTATGGTAAAAGTAGGAAGAACGCGACGAAGCATGGGAACCGATCCGCAGACCTCACGAACATGGGTGTGCCCCTACCACTGCGCCATCCAATCCACGTCGCCGGGATCTTGCGCTGCCTTGAAGAGCTTGCTCTGCGGACCCATAAGCATTACACCCTCGTACTCGTTTGCCTCAAGGATTCGGCAAAAGCAAAACATGTTCTGTTACTATTTGGAGGACGGGGATTTTCTCTATAGTACTCGTTCTTGCCGTTCCGGCGTACCGTTCAGACAGTTCCCTTGTAAGACCTGTGCCCTAGTTCACAGTTGCGCCGCGCACCGGCGGCGACGTGTCCGCGGCAGGACCGCGGACAGTCGTCGTCACATAGGAGCGCGTTTTCGGCGCTGAATGTGAAACGACGTCGCCGGCTGACAGCCTTCCCCGGTGCACTGCACTGCGGACGCGGCGATTGCCCAGGGGCAGCGCGACAGGAGGTACACCCACCCCCTACTGGGGGGGGGGGGGGGGGGCGTGGCGTCATGAGGTACACCGCTGTTCTGCGGACCGGAAACTTTTGTTTTGCGTATCAAAGGTTTCGCAAGGAAGCCGTTAGACTCTCGTTGAATCCTAGGGGGTTGGGGGTGGGTGAGCAAGGGGCATGAGAGGAAGATGGCACGCCCTCCAGCGGGGGGCGGGTGTACCTCCTGACCGTCCCCCTCCCAGCGCTTGTGAGGGCACCGCACCGCCGATTCCTCAGTAACTTCCTGGAACCCTCCTTGAATTTAACTACTTGGAAAAAAGGAAACACATCTGCGTACTAATTGAGGAGTGGAGATACTTCCTATATGACTCGCTTTCCCCGTTCAGACCTGGAATCTTTTCATAAATTTCACAAAAATCTTCTTTATTGCTTCGGCTTAAAACTTATTGCGAATCCTTCCAATGTGAGATGTGTGTTACAGAAATCTTACTTCAGGCGAGATTCATATTTCATCTTGTAATCGCTTTGGAACGTTCCTCGTTGGATCTTATTGCTCCAATCGTCTCCCCACATAGAATGTCTCCAAAAAATGTCCTGTAGGATTTGTCATAAAATCGTCGGTTCATTTTTCGCCCCTTCGCGACAGTGCGTGTTTCGTGTGTCCGTCATTTCGGACGGGACACACGAAACACGCACTGTCGCGAAATTGGACAACCTAAAGGCAACTTCGGCTGGAAGATGTTGCTAGGCTCTACAAATTGATAAGTATTGAGCGAAGTCGATCAATATTGATGCTCATTGGTATCGATTTTTGGTGTTTCGTAGTGACACTGGTAAAACACGAATAACTCCACCACGAGATCTAAACATTACTAAATGATGCTGTCGGTCGATATTAACTGACCGACACTGTAGACTATGTTACTCAGTCAACTAACTATAGTTCTGCTTGTGTTGTGAATGTATTTTAGCACATAACCGCTGCCGGTATACAATGTGTCTTGTATACCGGCAGCGATTATGTGCGCATGGTCGCCACTCCACATTAACTTGCCATCGAGAAGTGCCGTTGTGGATCATGTTAGATATAGATATTTACTATATATAGCATGTGCTAGTTAATGTAATTTAGTGGAAAATAAGGTGCCTGTACAACGAAGAGATTGTAAAGAGTAAGCTCTCATAACGATATTTTGTTGCGATCAAAGCTCTCCAGAAATGACTTGAACCCTCTCCCCCTCCTGACCGGGCGAGAGTGCTCTACGCCATCCACCGGCTCTGTTTATCGAACGTAATATACACACCTCAAGGGACCGTCCGATCCCCACGAGGTGTGCATCTGATCAAACAGCGCCGATGGTGTGATGCGTAGAGCACTTCTGCTCCGTGAGCAGTAGGTGCGGGTTCGAGTCCCGCCTGGCGCTAGAATTTTGATCCCAACAAATCATCGTTATGGGAGCTCACCTTGCAACCTCGATACTATCTATACGAGGCTTGAAGAAACTCGATTGAATGTATGGAGTGTCCAAAACATTGTCCGATAATGTCGCGGAGGGGTTACCTTGGGAATTTTTTGCTATGCTATATTTATGTTTTCCACTATGTCATTATGTATTGTGCAACATTCTCTACGTATCTACGCCAGTCACATGGGAGGAGGGGTTCATTTTATTCCTATGGAAACCGCGGGAAAATTTGAAAGCAAACAACCCTACAAATACGGCATCTGTAACCATGTACGCAAACGCTTTGCAGATTACGCGTTCGGAGAACAAGGACTGAGGGCGAAAGCGGATCAACTCGACAATTTCTCTCGAGAAGTTCAAAAAAGCAATGGTGTCAGTTCCATTTCCAATTCAATAACGCGTCAACAACATTTTGTGGTTGCTGTTTCTAGGAAAAATTTTCTAGCTGTAGTAAATACCGCCGATTTGTGAAGTCATATCTCTTTCAGCTATGGCGGCTGACGACAGGAGCGAACGTAACAACAACAACAAGTCGAGAAAGTAACACTAAACACAACAAGACTGGATCAGATGCGGCGGAGACTGCATTTGGAATAGTGAAAGCGAGAGCGAGTGAGAAAACACCTCACGATCAGCGTGATGGCAAATACACAACAGGAAACACCAACGGCATCCTTAGCTGGGACACATCTAGGGAAACTCACAGTGCCGCCAAGGGCAGAAACATATCGAAAAGAGATAGGGAAAGCACAGTCTTCAGCAGCAGAACACCAGAACAAAGAGGGAGCAAAAAACAACATTTGGATGATTCCAAAACTTCGAATAACTACGAATCGCCCACAACAATCAACCATCAGAAACATGTCACCATCAAAAAAACGCGGTCCGATGCCACGCGCCCGAAAGATTCTGAAGCCTTCAAAGGAGACGGCTCTTTCACCGGCAAGACGATGAACCAGCAAGATTTTGTCTTCACAAAAGGAGAACGAGTCGAAGCTAAACGTCCGAAGGACTCCGAAATCTTCAAGGGAGATGGTTCATTCAGTGATATCACGATGAACCAGCACAACCATGTTAGCATAAAAGGAGAACAATTGGAAGCGAAACATTCGATGGACTCTGAGATTTTCAAAGGAGACGGCTCTTTCAGTGATATGACGATGAACCAGCATAACATTTTATCCACAGAGGGAAAACGCTTGGAAGGGGTACACATGGGGGACTCTGAGACTTTCAAAGTAGACGGCGCTTTCGCTGGAAAGACGGTGAATCAGCACGAACTCGCCACCACAACAGGAAAAAGCTTCGAAGCCAAACACCAAAAGGATTCTGATATCTTCAAGGGAGACGGTTTATTCAGTGGCAAGACAATGAACCAGCAAGATTTTATTGCCACAAAAGAAGTACATTTCATAGCAAAACACCCGAGGGATTCTGACATCTTCGACGGAGACGGCTCCTTCACCGGCAAGACGATGAACCAGCAAGATTTTGTCACCGCAAAGGGAGAACGGTTTGAAGCGAAACATCCGAAGGATTCTGAGATCTTCAAAGGAGACGGCTCCTTCATCGGCAAGACGATGAACCAGCAAGACTTTGTCACCACAAAGGGAGAACGCTTTGAAGCGAAACATCCGAAGGATTCTGAGATCTTCAAAGGAGACGGCTCCTTCACCGGCAAGACGATGAACCAGCAAGATTTTGTCACCACAAAGGGAGAGCGCTTTGAAGCGAAACATCCGAAGGATTCTGAGATCTTCAAAGGAGACGGCTCCTTCACCGGCAAGACGATGAACCAGCAAGATTTTGTCACCGCAAAGGGAGAACGGTTTGAAGCGAAACATCCGAAGGATTCTGAGATCTTCAAAGGAGACGGCTCCTTCCCTGGCACGACGATGAACCAGCAAGATTTTGTCACCACAAAGGGAGAACGCTTTGAAGCGAAACATCCGAAGGATTCTGAGATCTTCAAAGGAGACGGCTCCTTCACTGGCACGACGATGAACCAGCAAGATTTTGTCACCGCAAAGGGAGAACGCTTTGAAGCGAAACATCCGAAGGACTCTGAGATCTTCAAAGGAGACGGCTCCTTCACCGGCAAGACGATGAACCAGCAAGATTTTGTCACCACAAAGGGAGAACGCTTTGAAGCGAAACATCCGAAGGATTCGGAGATCTTCAAAGGAGACGGCTCCTTCACTGGCACGACGATGAACCAGCAAGATTTTGTCACCACAAAGGGAGAACGCTTTGAAGCGAAACATCCGAAGGACTCTGAGATCTTCAAAGGAGACGGCTCCTTCACCGGCAAGACGATGAACCAGCAAGATTTTGTCACCACAAAGGGAGAACGCTTTGAAGCGAAACATCCGAAGGATTCTGAGATCTTCAAAGGAGACGGCTCCTTCACCGGCAAGACGATGAACCAGCAAGATTTTGTCACCGCAAAGGGAGAACGCTTTGAAGCGAAACATCCGAAGGATTCTGAGATCTTCAAAGGAGACGGCTCCTTCACTGGCACGACGATGAACCAGCAAGATTTTGTCACCACAAAGGGAGAACGCTTTGAAGCGAAACATCCGAAGGATTCTGAGATCTTCAAAGGAGACGGCTCCTTCACTGGCACGACGATGAACCAGCAAGATTTTGTCACCGCAAAGGGAGAACGCTTTGAAGCGAAACATCCGAAGGACTCTGAGATCTTCAAAGGAGACGGCTCCTTCACCGGCAAGACGATGAACCAGCAAGATTTTGTCACCACAAAGGGAGAACGCTTTGAAGCGAAACATCCGAAGGATTCGGAGATCTTCAAAGGAGACGGCTCCTTCACTGGCACGACGATGAACCAGCAAGATTTTGTCACCACAAAGGGAGAACGCTTTGAAGCGAAACATCCGAAGGACTCTGAGATCTTCAAAGGAGACGGCTCCTTCACCGGCAAGACGATGAACCAGCAAGATTTTGTCACCACAAAGGGAGAACGCTTTGAAGCGAAACATCCGAAGGATTCTGAGATCTTCAAAGGAGACGGCTCCTTCACCGGCAAGACGATGAACCAGCAAGATTTTGTCACCGCAAAAGGAGAACGGTTTGAAGCGAAACATCCGAAGGATTCTGAGATCTTCAAAGGAGACGGCTCCTTCACCGGCAAGACGATGAACCAGCAAGATTTTGTCACCACAAAGGGAGAACGCTTTGAAGCGAAACATCCGAAGGATTCTGAGATCTTCAAAGGAGACGGCTCCTTCACCGGCAAGACGATGAACCAGCAAGATTTTGTCACCACAAAGGGAGAACGCTTTGAAGCGAAACATCCGAAGGATTCTGAGATCTTCAAAGGAGACGGCTCCTTCACCGGCAAGACGATGAACCAGCAAGATTTTGTCACCACAAAGGGAGAACGCTTTGAAGCGAAACATCCGAAGGATTCTGAGATCTTCAAAGGAGACGGCTCCTTCACCGGCACGACGATGAACCAGCAAGATTTTGTCACCACAAAGGGAGAACGCTTTGAAGCGAAACATCCGAAGGATTCTGAGATCTTCAAAGGAGACGGCTCCTTCACCGGCAAGACGATGAACCAGCAAGATTTTGTCACCGCAAAGGGAGAACGCTTTGAAGCGAAACATCCGAAGGATTCTGAGATCTTCAAAGGAGACGGCTCCTTCACTGGCACGACGATGAACCAGCAAGATTTTGTCACCACAAAGGGAGAACGCTTTGAAGCGAAACATCCGAAGGATTCTGAGATCTTCAAAGGAGACGGCTCCTTCACTGGCACGACGATGAACCAGCAAGATTTTGTCACCGCAAAGGGAGAACGCTTTGAAGCGAAACATCCGAAGGACTCTGAGATCTTCAAAGGAGACGGCTCCTTCACCGGCAAGACGATGAACCAGCAAGATTTTGTCACCGCAAAGGGAGAACGGTTTGAAGCGAAACATCCGAAGGATTCTGAGATCTTCAAAGGAGACGGCTCCTTCACTGGCACGACGATGAACCAGCAAGATTTTGTCCCCACGAAGGGAGAACGCTTTGAAGCGAAACATCCGAAGGATTCTGAGATCTTCAAAGGAGACGGCTCCTTCACCGGCAAGACGATGAACCAGCAAGATTTTGTCACCGCAAAGGGAGAACGGTTTGAAGCGAAACATCCGAAGGATTCTGAGATCTTCAAAGGAGACGGCTCCTTCACTGGCACGACGATGAACCAGCAAGATTTTGTCACCACAAAAGGAGAACGCTTTGAAGCGAAACATCCGAAGGATTCTGAGATCTTCAAAGGAGACGGCTCCTTCACTGGCACGACGATGAACCAGCAAGATTTTGTCACCGCAAAGGGAGAACGCTTTGAAGCGAAACATCCGAAGGACTCTGAGATCTTCAAAGGAGACGGCTCCTTCACCGGCAAGACGATGAACCAGCAAGATTTTGTCACCACAAAGGGAGAACGCTTTGAAGCGAAACATCCGAAGGATTCGGAGATCTTCAAAGGAGACGGCTCCTTCACTGGCACGACGATGAACCAGCAAGATTTTGTCACCACAAAGGGAGAACGCTTTGAAGCGAAACATCCGAAGGACTCTGAGATCTTCAAAGGAGACGGCTCCTTCACCGGCAAGACGATGAACCAGCAAGATTTTGTCACCACAAAGGGAGAACGCTTTGAAGCGAAACATCCGAAGGATTCTGAGATCTTCAAAGGAGACGGCTCCTTCACCGGCAAGACGATGAACCAGCAAGATTTTGTCACCGCAAAGGGAGAACGCTTTGAAGCGAAACATCCGAAGGATTCTGAGATCTTCAAAGGAGACGGCTCCTTCACTGGCACGACGATGAACCAGCAAGATTTTGTCACCACAAAGGGAGAACGCTTTGAAGCGAAACATCCGAAGGATTCTGAGATCTTCAAAGGAGACGGCTCCTTCACTGGCACGACGATGAACCAGCAAGATTTTGTCACCGCAAAGGGAGAACGCTTTGAAGCGAAACATCCGAAGGACTCTGAGATCTTCAAAGGAGACGGCTCCTTCACCGGCAAGACGATGAACCAGCAAGATTTTGTCACCACAAAGGGAGAACGCTTTGAAGCGAAACATCCGAAGGATTCGGAGATCTTCAAAGGAGACGGCTCCTTCACTGGCACGACGATGAACCAGCAAGATTTTGTCACCACAAAGGGAGAACGCTTTGAAGCGAAACATCCGAAGGACTCTGAGATCTTCAAAGGAGACGGCTCCTTCACCGGCAAGACGATGAACCAGCAAGATTTTGTCACCACAAAGGGAGAACGCTTTGAAGCGAAACATCCGAAGGATTCTGAGATCTTCAAAGGAGACGGCTCCTTCACCGGCAAGACGATGAACCAGCAAGATTTTGTCACCGCAAAGGGAGAACGGTTTGAAGCGAAACATCCGAAGGATTCTGAGATCTTCAAAGGAGACGGCTCCTTCACCGGCAAGACGATGAACCAGCAAGATTTTGTCACCACAAAGGGAGAACGCTTTGAAGCGAAACATCCGAAGGATTCTGAGATCTTCAAAGGAGACGGCTCCTTCACCGGCAAGACGATGAACCAGCAAGATTTTGTCACCACAAAGGGAGAACGCTTTGAAGCGAAACATCCGAAGGATTCTGAGATCTTCAAAGGAGACGGCTCCTTCATCGGCAAGACGATGAACCAGCAAGATTTTGTCACCACAAAGGGAGAACGCTTTGAAGCGAAACATCCGAAGGATTCTGAGATCTTCAAAGGAGACGGCTCCTTCACCGGCAAGACGATGAACCAGCAAGATTTTGTCACCACAAAGGGAGAACGCTTTGAAGCGAAACATCCGAAGGATTCTGAGATCTTCAAAGGAGACGGCTCCTTCACCGGCAAGACGATGAACCAGCAAGATTTTGCCACCACAAAGGGAGAACGCTTTGAAGCGAAACATCCGAAGGATTCTGAGATCTTCAAAGGAGACGGCTCCTTCACCGGCAAGACGATGAACCAGCAAGATTTTGTCACCGCAAAGGGAGAACGGTTTGAAGCGAAACATCCGAAGGATTCTGAGATCTTCAAAGGAGACGGCTCCTTCACTGGCACGACGATGAACCAGCAAGATTTTGTCACCACAAAGGGAGAACGCTTTGAAGCGAAACATCCGAAGGATTCTGAGATCTTCAAAGGAGACGGCTCCTTCACTGGCACGACGATGAACCAGCAAGATTTTGTCACCACAAAGGGAGAACGCTTTGAAGCGAAACATCCGAAGGATTCTGAGATCTTCAAAGGAGACGGCTCCTTCACTGGCACGACGATGAACCAGCAAGATTTTGTCACCGCAAAGGGAGAACGCTTTGAAGCGAAACATCCGAAGGATTCTGAGATCTTCAAAGGAGACGGCTCCTTCACCGGCAAGACGATGAACCAGCAAGATTTTGTCACCACAAAGGGAGAACGCTTTGAAGCGAAACATCCGAAGGATTCGGAGATCTTCAAAGGAGACGGCTCCTTCACCGGCAAGACGATGAACCAGCAAGATTTTGTCACCGCAAAGGGAGAACGCTTTGAAGCGAAACATCCGAAGGATTCTGAGATCTTCAAAGGAGACGGCTCCTTCACTGGCACGACGATGAACCAGCAAGATTTTGTCACCACAAAGGGAGAACGCTTTGAAGCGAAACATCCGAAGGATTCTGAGATCTTCAAAGGAGACGGCTCCTTCACTGGCACGACGATGAACCAGCAAGATTTTGTCACCGCAAAGGGAGAACGCTTTGAAGCGAAACATCCGAAGGACTCTGAGATCTTCAAAGGAGACGGCTCCTTCACCGGCAAGACGATGAACCAGCAAGATTTTGTCACCACAAAGGGAGAACGCTTTGAAGCGAAACATCCGAAGGATTCGGAGATCTTCAAAGGAGACGGCTCCTTCACTGGCACGACGATGAACCAGCAAGATTTTGTCACCACAAAGGGAGAACGCTTTGAAGCGAAACATCCGAAGGACTCTGAGATCTTCAAAGGAGACGGCTCCTTCACCGGCAAGACGATGAACCAGCAAGATTTTGTCACCACAAAGGGAGAACGCTTTGAAGCGAAACATCCGAAGGATTCTGAGATCTTCAAAGGAGACGGCTCCTTCACCGGCAAGACGATGAACCAGCAAGATTTTGTCACCACAAAGGGAGAACGCTTTGAAGCGAAACATCCGAAGGATTCTGAGATCTTCAAAGGAGACGGCTCCTTCACCGGCAAGACGATGAACCAGCAAGATTTTGTCACCACAAAGGGAGAACGCTTTGAAGCGAAACATCCGAAGGATTCTGAGATCTTCAAAGGAGACGGCTCCTTCACCGGCAAGACGATGAACCAGCAAGATTTTGTCACCACAAAGGGAGAACGCTTTGAAGCGAAACATCCGAAGGATTCTGAGATCTTCAAAGGAGACGGCTCCTTCACCGGCACGACGATGAACCAGCAAGATTTTGTCACCACAAAGGGAGAACGCTTTGAAGCGAAACATCCGAAGGATTCTGAGATCTTCAAAGGAGACGGCTCCTTCACCGGCAAGACGATGAACCAGCAAGATTTTGTCACCACAAAGGGAGAACGCTTTGAAGCGAAACATCCGAAGGATTCTGAGATCTTCAAAGGAGACGGCTCCTTCACCGGCAAGACGATGAACCAGCAAGATTTTGTCACCGCAAAGGGAGAACGCTTTGAAGCGAAACATCCGAAGGATTCTGAGATCTTCAAAGGAGACGGCTCCTTCACCGGCAAGACGATGAACCAGCAAGATTTTGTCACCACAAAGGGAGAACGCTTTGAAGCGAATCATCCGAAGGATTCTGAGATCTTCAAAGGAGACGGCTCCTTCACCGGCAAGACGATGAACCAGCAAGATTTTGTCACCGCAAAGGGAGAACGTTTTGAAGCGAAACATCCGAAGGATTCTGAGATCTTCAAAGGAGACGGCTCCTTCACCGGCAAGACGATGAACCAGCAAGATTTTGTCACCGCAAAGGGAGAACGGTTTGAAGCGAAACATCCGAAGGATTCTGAGATCTTCAAAGGAGACGGCTCCTTCACTGGCACGACGATGAACCAGCAAGATTTTGTCCCCACGAAGGGAGAACGCTTTGAAGCGAAACATCCGAAGGATTCTGAGATCTTCAAAGGAGACGGCTCCTTCACCGGCAAGACGATGAACCAGCAAGATTTTGTCACCGCAAAGGGAGAACGGTTTGAAGCGAAACATCCGAAGGATTCTGAGATCTTCAAAGGAGACGGCTCCTTCACTGGCACGACGATGAACCAGCAAGATTTTGTCACCACAAAAGGAGAACGCTTTGAAGCGAAACATCCGAAGGATTCTGAGATCTTCAAAGGAGACGGCTCCTTCACTGGCACGACGATGAACCAGCAAGATTTTGTCACCGCAAAGGGAGAACGCTTTGAAGCGAAACATCCGAAGGACTCTGAGATCTTCAAAGGAGACGGCTCCTTCACCGGCAAGACGATGAACCAGCAAGATTTTGTCACCACAAAGGGAGAACGCTTTGAAGCGAAACATCCGAAGGATTCGGAGATCTTCAAAGGAGACGGCTCCTTCACTGGCACGACGATGAACCAGCAAGATTTTGTCACCACAAAGGGAGAACGCTTTGAAGCGAAACATCCGAAGGACTCTGAGATCTTCAAAGGAGACGGCTCCTTCACCGGCAAGACGATGAACCAGCAAGATTTTGTCACCACAAAGGGAGAACGCTTTGAAGCGAAACATCCGAAGGATTCTGAGATCTTCAAAGGAGACGGCTCCTTCACCGGCAAGACGATGAACCAGCAAGATTTTGTCACCGCAAAGGGAGAACGCTTTGAAGCGAAGCATCCGAAGGATTCTGAGATCTTCAAAGGAGACGGCTCCTTCACTGGCACGACGATGAACCAGCAAGATTTTGTCACCACAAAGGGAGAACGCTTTGAAGCGAAACATCCGAAGGATTCTGAGATCTTCAAAGGAGACGGCTCCTTCACTGGCACGACGATGAACCAGCAAGATTTTGTCACCGCAAAGGGAGAACGCTTTGAAGCGAAACATCCGAAGGACTCTGAGATCTTCAAAGGAGACGGCTCCTTCACCGGCAAGACGATGAACCAGCAAGATTTTGTCACCACAAAGGGAGAACGCTTTGAAGCGAAACATCCGAAGGATTCGGAGATCTTCAAAGGAGACGGCTCCTTCACTGGCACGACGATGAACCAGCAAGATTTTGTCACCACAAAGGGAGAACGCTTTGAAGCGAAACATCCGAAGGACTCTGAGATCTTCAAAGGAGACGGCTCCTTCACCGGCAAGACGATGAACCAGCAAGATTTTGTCACCACAAAGGGAGAACGCTTTGAAGCGAAACATCCGAAGGATTCTGAGATCTTCAAAGGAGACGGCTCCTTCACCGGCAAGACGATGAACCAGCAAGATTTTGTCACCGCAAAGGGAGAACGGTTTGAAGCGAAACATCCGAAGGATTCTGAGATCTTCAAAGGAGACGGCTCCTTCACCGGCAAGACGATGAACCAGCAAGATTTTGTCACCACAAAGGGAGAACGCTTTGAAGCGAAACATCCGAAGGATTCTGAGATCTTCAAAGGAGACGGCTCCTTCACCGGCAAGACGATGAACCAGCAAGATTTTGTCACCACAAAGGGAGAACGCTTTGAAGCGAAACATCCGAAGGATTCTGAGATCTTCAAAGGAGACGGCTCCTTCATCGGCAAGACGATGAACCAGCAAGATTTTGTCACCACAAAGGGAGAACGCTTTGAAGCGAAACATCCGAAGGATTCTGAGATCTTCAAAGGAGACGGCTCCTTCACCGGCAAGACGATGAACCAGCAAGATTTTGTCACCACAAAGGGAGAACGCTTTGAAGCGAAACATCCGAAGGATTCTGAGATCTTCAAAGGAGACGGCTCCTTCACCGGCAAGACGATGAACCAGCAAGATTTTGCCACCACAAAGGGAGAACGCTTTGAAGCGAAACATCCGAAGGATTCTGAGATCTTCAAAGGAGACGGCTCCTTCACCGGCAAGACGATGAACCAGCAAGATTTTGTCACCGCAAAGGGAGAACGGTTTGAAGCGAAACATCCGAAGGATTCTGAGATCTTCAAAGGAGACGGCTCCTTCACTGGCACGACGATGAACCAGCAAGATTTTGTCACCACAAAGGGAGAACGCTTTGAAGCGAAACATCCGAAGGATTCTGAGATCTTCAAAGGAGACGGCTCCTTCACTGGCACGACGATGAACCAGCAAGATTTTGTCACCACAAAGGGAGAACGCTTTGAAGCGAAACATCCGAAGGATTCTGAGATCTTCAAAGGAGACGGCTCCTTCACTGGCACGACGATGAACCAGCAAGATTTTGTCACCGCAAAGGGAGAACGCTTTGAAGCGAAACATCCGAAGGATTCTGAGATCTTCAAAGGAGACGGCTCCTTCACCGGCAAGACGATGAACCAGCAAGATTTTGTCACCACAAAGGGAGAACGCTTTGAAGCGAAACATCCGAAGGATTCGGAGATCTTCAAAGGAGACGGCTCCTTCACCGGCAAGACGATGAACCAGCAAGATTTTGTCACCGCAAAGGGAGAACGCTTTGAAGCGAAACATCCGAAGGATTCTGAGATCTTCAAAGGAGACGGCTCCTTCACCGGCAAGACGATGAACCAGCAAGATTTTGTCACCACAAAGGGAGAACGCTTTGAAGCGAAACATCCGAAGGATTCTGAGATCTTCAAAGGAGACGGCTCCTTCACCGGCAAGACGATGAACCAGCAAGATTTTGTCACCACAAAGGGAGAACGCTTTGAAGCGAAACATCCGAAGGATTCTGAGATCTTCAAAGGAGACGGCTCCTTCACCGGCAAGACGATGAACCAGCAAGATTTTGTCACCGCAAAGGGAGAACGCTTTGAAGCGAAACATCCGAAGGATTCTGAGATCTTCAAAGGAGACGGCTCCTTCACCGGCAAGACGATGAACCAGCAAGATTTTGTCACCACAAAGGGAGAACGCTTTGAAGCGAAACATCCGAAGGATTCTGAGATCTTCAAAGGAGACGGCTCCTTCACCGGCAAGACGATGAACCAGCAAGATTTTGTCACCACAAAGGGAGAACGCTTTGAAGCGAAACATCCGAAGGATTCTGAGATCTTCAAAGGAGACGGCTCCTTCACCGGCAAGACGATGAACCAGCAAGATTTTGTCACCGCAAAGGGAGAACGCTTTGAAGCGAAACATCCGAAGGATTCTGAGATCTTCAAAGGAGACGGCTCCTTCACCGGCAAGACGATGAACCAGCAAGATTTTGTCACCGCAAAGGGAGAACGCTTTGAAGCGAAGCATCCGAAGGATTCTGAGATCTTCAAAGGAGACGGCTCTTTCACTGGCACGACGATGAACCAGCAAGATTTTGTCACCACAAAGGGAGAACGCTTTGAAGCGAAACATCCGAAGGATTCTGAGATCTTCAAAGGAGACGGCTCCTTCACCGGCACGACGATGAACCAGCAAGATTTTGTCACCACAAAGGGAGAACGCTTTGAAGCGAAACATCCGAAGGATTCTGAGATCTTCAAAGGAGACGGCTCCTTCACCGGCAAGACGATGAACCAGCAAGATTTTGTCACCACAAAGGGAGAACGCTTTGAAGCGAAACATCCGAAGGATTCTGAGATCTTCAAAGGAGACGGCTCCTTCACCGGCAAGACGATGAACCAGCAAGATTTTGTCACCGCAAAGGGAGAACGCTTTGAAGCGAAACATCCGAAGGATTCTGAGATCTTCAAAGGAGACGGCTCCTTCACCGGCAAGACGATGAACCAGCAAGATTTTGTCACCACAAAGGGAGAACGCTTTGAAGCGAATCATCCGAAGGATTCTGAGATCTTCAAAGGAGACGGCTCCTTCACCGGCAAGACGATGAACCAGCAAGATTTTGTCACCGCAAAGGGAGAACGCTTTGAAGCGAAACATCCGAAGGATTCTGAGATCTTCAAAGGAGACGGCTCCTTCACCGGCAAGACGATGAACCAGCAAGATTTTGTCACCGCAAAAGGAGAACGGTTTGAAGCGAAACATCCGAAGGATTCTGAGATCTTCAAAGGAGACGGCTCCTTCACTGGCACGACGATGAACCAGCAAGATTTTGTCACCACGAAGGGAGAACGCTTTGAAGCGAAACATCCGAAGGATTCTGAGATCTTCAAAGGAGACGGCTCCTTCACCGGCAAGACGATGAACCAGCAAGATTTTGTCACTGCAAAGGGAGAACGGTTTGAAGCGAAACATCCGAAGGATTCTGAGATCTTCAAAGGAGACGGCTCCTTCACTGGCACGACGATGAACCAGCAAGATTTTGTCACCACAAAAGGAGAACGCTTTGAAGCGAAACATCCGAAGGATTCTGAGATCTTCAAAGGAGACGGCTCCTTCACTGGCACGACGATGAACCAGCAAGATTTTGTCACCACGAAGGGAGAACGCTTTGAAGCGAAACATCCGAAGGATTCTGAGATCTTCAAAGGAGACGGCTCCTTCACCGGCAAGACGATGAACCAGCAAGATTTTGTCACCGCAAAGGGAGAACGCTTTGAAGCGAAACATCCGAAGGATTCTGAGATCTTCAAAGGAGACGGCTCCTTCACTGGCACGACGATGAACCAGCAAGATTTTGTCACCGCAAAGGGAGAACGCTTTGAAGCGAAACATCCGAAGGATTCTGAGATCTTCAAAGGAGACGGCTCCTTCACCGGCAAGACGATGAACCAGCAAGATTTTGTCACCACAAAGGGAGAACGCTTTGAAGCGAAACATCCGAAGGATTCTGAGATCTTCAAAGGAGACGGCTCCTTCACCGGCAAGACGATGAACCAGCAAGATTTTGTCACCACAAAGGGAGAACGCTTTGAACCGAAACATCCGAAGGATTCTGAGATCTTCAAAGGAGACGGCTCCTTCACTGGCACGACGATGAACCAGCAAGATTTTGTCACCACAAAAGGAGAACGCTTTGAAGCGAAACATCCGAAGGATTCTGAGATCTTCAGAGGAGACGGCTCCTTCATTGGCACGACGATGAACCAGCAAGATTTTGTCACCACGAAGGGAGAACGCTTTGAAGCGAAACATCCGAAGGATTCTGAGATCTTCAAAGGAGACGGCTCCTTCACCGGCAAGACGATGAACCAGCAAGATTTTGTCACCGCAAAGGGAGAACGCTTTGAAGCGAAACATCCGAAGGATTCTGAGATCTTCAAAGGAGACGGCTCCTTCACTGGCACGACGATGAACCAGCAAGATTTTGTCACCGCAAAGGGAGAACGCTTTGAAGCGAAACATCCGAAGGATTCTGAGATCTTCAAAGGAGACGGCTCCTTCACCGGCAAGACGATGAACCAGCAAGATTTTGTCACCACAAAGGGAGAACGCTTTGAAGCGAAACATCCGAAGGATTCTGAGATCTTCAAAGGAGACGGCTCCTTCACCGGCAAGACGATGAACCAGCAAGATTTTGTCACCACAAAGGGAGAACGCTTTGAAGCGAAACATCCGAAGGATTCTGAGATCTTCAAAGGAGACGGCTCCTTCACCGGCAAGACGATGAACCAGCAAGATTTTGTCACCACAAAGGGAGAACGCTTTGAAGCGAAACATCCGAGGGATTCTGAGATCTTCAAAGGAGACGGCTCCTTCACCGGCAAGACGATGAACCAGCAAGATTTTGTCACCACAAAGGGAGAACGCTTTGAAGCGAAACATCCGAAGGATTCTGAGATCTTCAAAGGAGACGGCTCCTTTACCGGCAAGACGATGAACCAGCAAGATTTTGTCACCACAAAGGGAGAACGCTTTGAAGCGAAACATCCGAAGGATTCTGAGATCTTCAAAGGAGACGGCTCCTTCACTGGCACGACGATGAACCAGCAAGATTTTGTCACCACAAAGGGAGAACGCTTTGAAGCGAAGCATCCGAAGGATTCTGAGATCTTCAAAGGAAACGGCTCCTTCACCGGCAAGACTATGAACCAACAAGATTTCATTACCAGGAAAGATGAACACTTCATAGCGAAACACCCGAGGGATTCTGACATATTCGATGGAGACGGCTTGTTCTCTGGCAAGACAATGAACCAACAAGATTTTGGCTCCTCAAAGGAAGAACACTTCATAGCAAAACAGCCGAAGGATTCTGAGATCTTCGAAGGTGAAGGCTCGTTCTCTGGCCAAACCGCGAACCAACAGTATTTCGTCGCTACTACGGGAAAAGGCTTCGAAGCGAAACACCCGAAGGATTCTGACATCTTCGATGGAGACGGTTTGTTCTGTGGGAAGACGACGAACCAGCAAGATTTTGTCGCCACAAGGGGAGAGCGCTTCGAATCGAAACGTCCGAAGGATTCTGAGATCTTTGAAGGAGACGGCTCGTTTATTGACACAACAGTCAGTCGCGCTGATTTCGTCAAATTAAGGGGAGAGCGTTGTGTGCCGAAGCGTCCAAAGGATTCGTCTATTCTGAGATCTGATCTACCCTTCACTGGCCATAGCGTTAGCCACCTTGACTTCGTAAATGTAAGAGGGGAGCGATTTGCTGTGAAACGACCGGAGGATTCCAATTTCCTGAGAAGTAATTTGCCATTCCTCGCTGAAGGGGTCAATCAGTGGGATACCATGGAGAGGGAACGATTAGAGCTCGAACAAGCAAAGGATGTGGACGACCGTAGGATGTCATTCTCTGGCAGGAGTTTAAATCGTTCTGACTACGTTACTATCAAGGGGGAGCAGTATCTGCTGAGGCGACCGAGGCACTCCAACAGCTTCAATGTAGCTAGCCCTTCAGCTAGTAGCTCTAGGAGGATAATGCAGGCTTCCACTATGAACTGTAAGGACTGTGGTATCAGTGAGCACGCGACGCTGGAACGGTCTCAAGCTCCGGCTCATTTGGAACAGAGCAAAAAGGCTAGTTAATTCGTGGTAGATTTTTTGGACAAGGTTTTTATATTTTCAATTTCTGTTGCAGACGAAGAGCTTGGAGTCTCTGACTGGTCGAGACCAATTGCCTAGTTTGAGTTTACGACAGTCTACGGAGTCTCTTAATCGGCAAGACTCCAAGCGAGGTCTCAATTGTATGTTACATTACGTGTAGCGATTTGAATCTTTATGGGTTTTTTTTTTGACGCGTGGTTTTCATCCCACCCAAAATTCACGTTCCAGTAAGGGATTCGGGTAAAATCGTTGCTCATCACCACGCCACATGCTCGTCCAGCCAAGGCAATGGCGATCATGCTTCGCACCTCTCGAGCTACGAGATGGTAATTTCTTGCATATCACGTATTTTAGAGACTCTATATTTGTGCTCGTTCTATTGCCTTTTATTCAAAACTTTCAGGACTACACTTTCCGCCCAATAAAGTGTCTGGCAGGAGAGCTTGTGAAGTCGATCCATCGCAATCATTCTGATACTACCCACTTCCACTTTAAAAAGTGTGATAAGGGTCATCACTTCTATCAGCCTCTTCCGAATGATAACTAGAAAGATCCTAGATTGTTAGCATTCCAGATACATATTAATGCTGATACGTGTAGCCATTCTTCATGTTGAGAGTGATTCGAGTTCTAGTGTTTGGTAGTTCCTAGTCTTTCTCACTGACCTTAGGCTAACCGTTCACAGCCTTTATTTTTCCTGGCATTTTCTTCTTGAGGTGTTGATAGGTTGCTTGTGTGAAGTTCAGTTTTATCTAACATTTAATTAGTTTTAAACTTGTACATAAAGACAAGAGGTCATTTTCCTTGAACAACATTGGCGTTTATGCAGTTGTGGTGATTCCAATAGTCATAGAACTGAGAAGCGGTGTTTAATGCTGTGTTAGTGGATCTTGCGGCTAACAGTGGTTTCATGGTGACGTTCCTAATCCCTGGTTTGTTCTTCAACCGCCGTGCTACGCTACAGCGATATCGATTCCGTTGCGCAGATGATCGATAAGGCGGGCCTTACGGTGCAATGACTCCCAACTACACAGTGGAGTGCAAAAGATAACTGCCAAAATCGTGTTGCTAAGGTGTATCCTAATCTGCGGGTTCTGTAGTAGAGGCGAAGAAAGTGTTACTTGTATATGCATGGATTTACTAAGTTCGATCCTACAACCGGACCATTCCAGTCTTTCACCCCTCTTGGGGCCTGTTCATATTTCGAGCGACAAGGGCAACTGGAGCGACTACTACGGGATCGCGGCTATTTGCAGCGGGGTCCGTTTAATTGGAGCGCGCCATGGTGGCTGGAGCACGCACTGCCAGCAACCTGGCTGGCTACGCGTGAGTTCGCAGCTGTGTTCCACGGTGGCGAACTGAGCTAGAGCAGAACCGGGCTAGGGAAGAGACTCCAGGGCGGGTGCCATCCAAGGCGCTCGTGTGGAAACTGCATTCCTCGCTCAGGGGGATTCCGCGGCTGAGTTCTGCGCTCTCCGAGCGCAGAACAGGCTATAGAAGGGACGCCAGGGTGGGTGCCATTCAAGCTGCTCGTGTGGAAACAGCTTTCGTCGCCCAGGGAGAATCCGCGGCTGGGTTCTGCGCTGTTCCAGCGGCGAAATACATACGGCTGAAAAAACGCGCAAAAATCGCACAAAAAAAGTTGCACAGGTTAAAACCCCCTAAATCCCAAGCAATCAGCGGTACTATTGTACTTTTGGTACCCCACTTAATCTTGTTCAAAATAGGTCTACTAGGGGTAGTTTGCCATGGGAATAACGAATATCATAGTCATTTTTTGCGGAAATGCCTTACAAGCCCGTTATATTAAGCTTTAATTGCCTAAGGCCTTGCGAGATAGCGCGCGCTGATAAGAGACGCAGAGACTCCGCCTCCTAACGATGCGCACTATTTCGCCGCCCCTAGCCTGCAGCAGAGGTTAGCCAGGGCATAAGCCTTGAAATCTCGAAAAGGCTTGAAAGCTCTGTTGTGTGCTCTCTTTACTCACGCGTAGGAGAGCACATAATTAGACAGGGGATGGGACTCCGGGGTGTGGGCCCACTAGGACACCCGTGTTAAAATTGCCTTCATCCTAGAGGTCCCTCTCTTGCCCCGAGGAGATAAGACTGCATTTAATTCGCTGCGAGTATCTAGTCGCTACGCCTGCGCGCCACGGCATACTATGGTAACCCCCCACCCGAGACGGCCGCGAATGCGTGCTGGTAGGGGGCGGAGTATCTGCGTCTCTTACCAGCGCGCGCTATTTCGCAAGGCCTTGGGCGATTCGAACTTTATATAGTGAGCTTATGAGGCATTTCCGCAAAAAACGACTATGATATTCGTTCTTCCCATGGCAGATTACCCCTAGTAGACCTATTTTGAACAAGATTAAGTGGGGTACCAAAAGTACAATAGTACCCAATCAGCTGAGATGCAATCACTGCCACAAGGTGATAATCGAACCACCGACCTCTCTCGCGTCAATCGACGCGCTGCCCACTGCGCCACGATCTACTCGTCGGGACTGCCATCGCGAGCGCACAAGACATCGATCGACCGTGGCAACGTGGACGCCAACGCGCGATCTCTAAGCTAGGAGGGCGCATACAGCAAAAGACCAACGGACCCCGCTGCAAATAGCCGCGATCCTACTACGTTCGTCGCGGACGGAGTGTGGGGTACGTAATTGCTTACGTACACCACACTACGTCTGCCGGCCCACTCCAGTCGCTTCTGTCGGTCTTGTTGCTCAAAGTATGAACAGGGACTTGGTTGCTGAGCCGAAGGTTGGTCTGTGTTGGAGCCACGGCATCGTAATCTGTCACAGCGTTGACAACGGCTGTAATGTCCTTAGAAGTGCATCAGCATACCTGCTTCAGGGAGAAATCGTTGTGCTGTGTAGTTGTCTCTGTATCTTTCAAACTTTCGCGCTATACAGGAGTTCACCGCAGCTTATGATCGTCATCATTGTTCACTGAAGAAAGAAGACCTGCTTGCTGAGATACAATTTGTTCAGATGTTGAAAAAAATAGAAAGCTAGCCCGACCAGACTGTTTCTTACTAACTGTACCTCGGTGTTACTGTGTATAAATAATAATCGCATTCAATTGCAGTTATTTCGATGTACTGTGAATATGCATTCCCCCCTCATTGATTGATTCATCGTGTCTCAGTGATTGTAGATTTTATGCAGCTAAGATCAATTTTTTGAAAAATGAACTTTTCTTCTCAATTCTTGCTTGCCATCGAGGCGTAGCGACACAGGTCTCGTGACCTTACCAGCTGAAGGTGGGATTTGAACGGTTCCAGTGGATGTTCACCGGTAACTCAAGAATTGTGTGTTGCTATGGATACAGATTATTCTTTTAAGTGTCACTGCTCATTATCTTGTGCTTCAGTGCTGTCGGAAAGTTTGAATCAGGCTTCTAAAATGCAGAGCATGCCAACAAAAGGTCCTGGAAGGAAAGGTTCGTTTACAATCTTTGTTTTTTTTTGTTGGTAATTTTAGATGTGCTTGAAATAAGTGACCATATGTGTGTACAGCGCTAGTCATTTCAAGTAAATGTTCAAATGTTAAAGTGCCTGTCACGGTGAATCCACATGTGAAAACTGATGCGTAACCTCACGTACTGGCGCGGTAGCTAGTGCGACAAAAGCTGCATTAGGGCCAGTTCATACTTCGAGCGACGGACGCAGTGTGGTGTACGTAAATAATTACGTACTCCACACTCCGTCCGTCGCCTCAATCGCTCTTGTCGCTCCAGTCGCTCTTGCCATTCTTGTCGCTCGAAGTATGAACAGGCCCCTAGCCGCCGGTCTGCGGCATTCGTATGACCACTATCGTTTGATTCTATCGATTTTTGGACGGAGTGGAGAGTTTTATGTGGGAGTGGCGTAGATCTGTTGGTGAGTTGCAGCAAGTAAGCAAAAGTCCGCTGGTAATGATGGATTAATCTTACTGGTTTTTGAACGGAATTCAGCGCTTGAAGCAAGACTAAAATTCTCGGACAGTGAGCAGACTTTATAACAAGTAAGCAGTGCCGTTTGGATGGTACTTTTGGTTTGATCGACTTTTGCAGGAAGTTGAGTGCTGGAGGTGGAAGTCACGTAAGTATGTTGGCTGTACACCGCAAGTAGACATTATTGATATCGATTTGACTATCGATTTTTGCAGTGAGTTGAAGCGGGAGTCAGCTGAATTGGGATGATATCTGGGATCCTATACTATCTTCTTACAATATCCGTTTTTCTTTTTCTACTGTTATGAGGGGAGAAGGTCTGGAAAAGAAAAGCACGACCGAGGTGCTCTATTTCGTATTTGTGAACGAGGCCCGAAACTCCAAGTCTGTCGGCCAGTAAGCGCTCGGTAAAATGCAACTTTCAAATCCAAGTCCAGTTTTCATTATAACGATGAATTTAACCACGTGCTATTCAGAGTTGTCACTCGGCTGGATAGGATTCCTCCATCTGTCAGAGCAGGACATATTTTCAGTAGATTTTCCCATAGTTATTTATAGAAGCCATAGAAGCCATAGGTAATAAATTGCGAAAAATAGTTTTTTGAGAGCGGCCCAGAAACTGCACGATGGTTAGAAGAGGCTGATGCTTTTCCAAAACTTTCGAAAATCATTTTGTGTTCAAACCGCTCTTTATAATACACTTCAGTTTTTAATAAAGAAATGTTGTATTTTTTTCGCCTGATGAAAGAAAGGGTGATTAGCGGAATGATTAGCGGAGTGTACTCCTTCTTGGTCTTACACAAACGTGTTGGCACGACTCCTATATTGTGTCCTGCATGAACGTAACGTACATAAATGTGTGTGTGTGTGTATTTACACGCGTTTTTATTTTATTTACACTACGTGAACATTTCAAGCAGTAAAACGGCAAAACTTTGGGTCCGACCTGCATACGTAGTTGTAGCAGAACTGCTGATGCTCAGTGATTCTGTTAGATGCGTGTTTCCGGTGCAGCGACAGCTCCTTAATCCGCAGTATTCCGTCTATCAAGTAAGCGTTACAACCAGCTGATGCTTCTTCCCTATACTTTTACTGAATACAACGGTACAATGTTACGAAGCGTTCCTGATGTTGAGTACGCCGTTCATATTATTTCTTTCGCATATCTATCCAGTTTGCACAGAATATTACAAAAAGTGACCTTCTTTGACAAGGGAATCACGTCATTCTAGTTTCTCAAATCCCGAAAACGTAGTCAGATGACCCTTCACTCACGGCGAACTTCTTGCGAAAGTGCAAACAGCGCTAGGAAACTCCCTCATTGCCTTGGTGGTTATGCTGATGCAAGGAGCAGTTTTAGTGAAGTGAGATAAGACCATTTAACTTTTCAGTTCTTGACATCGCAAGCCATTACATACTATGCATTGGATCCGAGTGAATCATTTTCGGATATCCCGATCCGAATCATCCACAAATCCGAGTCCGCGAAATTAAAGTTGTCCTAGTCGTCCAATTATCCGATGATTTTCGATCGGATCCATTGTATCGAATGAGTCATTTTCGGATATCCCAATCTCAATCATCTAAATATCCATGGTCCGCAAAATCGCCGTTGTCCGGATCATCCAATTGTCCGAAAATTTCCGATCGGATCCAGTGGATGCTATTTACGCATTCAAATCGCCTCCACTATTTCCGTTTCCAAATAGAATGCGTGGCGCATCCAAAATAAAATTATCAAAGTCGTTCATTGTCATTTGGCATTTAGTAGTCAGAGCTACCTTCCATATATTATCTTTTTGTACACCGCAGGAAAAAGAAAAAATGAACGAATTTTAAAAATTGAACGCGTATTTGGTCTACCACCACCTATATATAAAAGAGATAGCGAGATAGCGGTCGGTGACGTTTGAGTGATCTAAGCTGCGTGAGATACGCCTCAATATCTACAGCGCGGGCTGGCGAATGATATAACATACTTGAGGTAGGCCTTATCATTTACAGCGCTGGCAAAATTTGCAGTTTCACCAGAGATATTGCTGCAGCAGGGAAGCGCAGCCTTTTAATGCTTAACACAACAGCACCTGAGCGCGTTTCTGAGCGTCCAGATTCAGAAGCCGTGCCGCCGACTTCGTGCCTGTGCATAAGGGGGGGAGGGGGGGGGGGGGGGGGGAGTAGAGGGGTAAAAGTAGAAGGGGAGACTTCGAGGGTGAAGAGACAACAGCGACGACGAAGGAACAACCTGGAGGAGGGATTGGGATGGGGGGTGAAGTGGGTCAACAATGAAGCAGGTCAGGAGGTGGTGCCAACAGGGTAGAAGCAATAAGTGATGGGGAGGGGGGGGGGGGGGGAGTGTAGGGAGTTACCAATAAGGGAAGCAGCAAGGAGGACCAGCAAGGGGATCCATTACCAGGGGACCAGTGAGGGAGACCGGATTTAGAAGACATGACACCGATGTCGCGCAATGGGTGTTTGCTCGCCGTCGTCGTGCCATGAGCGTGGAAGGACAACCTAATTAGGTTCGACATGGGATGCTGATTAAGTAGAAGAAGCCTCTTCCTGCTTGATACAGCGGCAACTGTGCGCGTTTCGTAGCGTCTGAATCCAGAAGACCAGAAGACGGGGTTCCCTGCGCCGCGCAACAAGCGTCTGGAGTCAGAAGAGGTCTCACCGACGTCGTTCGACGGGCGGCCGCATTCAGAATCCAGAATGGGACGCTGCTGCAGCAGTGGAAGCACAACTTCCTCCTGCTTGATATGGCGGTATCTGCGCTCGTTTCTCAGCGTATGGATCCAGAAAACGGGTGCCCTAGGTCGCGCAACAAGCGTTCTGATTCCGAATACGTGTCACCGACGTCTGCCGTGAGCATGGGAAGATCACTAAGGGGGTAGTGGAGAAGGGCAGTAAGGGGGACCTCTAAGGTGAACCAGAAGAGCGACCAGGAAGGAAAGCTACAACCTGGAGGTGGGACCAGAACGGGGAAACCGGCAAGAAGAGACCAATAGGAGGTCAATACTGGAAACAAAGAAGTGGGTCAGGAGTTGGGACCAGGAAGATTTTGTCACCGCAAAGGGAGAACGGTTTGAAGCGAAACATCCGAAGGATTCTGAGATCTTCAAAGGAGACGGCTCCTTCACTGGCACGACGATGAACCAGCAAGATTTTGTCACCACGAAGGGAGAACGCTTTGAAGCGAAACATCCGAAGGATTCTGAGATCTTCAAAGGAGACGGCTCCTTCACCGGCAAGACAATGAACCAGCAAGATTTTGTCACCGCAAAGGGAGAACGGTTTGAAGCGAAACATCCGAAGGATTCTGAGATCTTCAAAGGAGACGGCTCCTTCACTGGCACGACGATGAACCAGCAAGATTTTGTCACCACGAAGGGAGAACGCTTTGAAGCGAAACATCCGAAGGATTCTGAGATCTTCAAAGGAGACGGCTCCTTCACCGGCAAGACGATGAACCAGCAAGATTTTGTCACCGCAAAGGGAGAACGCTTTGAAGCGAAACATCCGAAGGATTCTGAGATCTTCAAAGGAGACGGCTCCTTCACTGGCACGACGATGAACCAGCAAGATTTTGTCACCACAAAGGGAGAACGCTTTGAACCGAAACATCCGAAGGATTCTGAGATCTTCAAAGGAGACGGCTCCTTCACTGGCACGACGATGAACCAGCAAGATTTTGTCACCACAAAAGGAGAACGCTTTGAAGCGAAACATCCGAAGGATTCTGAGATCTTCAAAGGAGACGGCTCCTTCACTGGCACGACGATGAACCAGCAAGATTTTGTCACCACGAAGGGAGAACGCTTTGAAGCGAAACATCCGAAGGATTCTGAGATCTTCAAAGGAGACGGCTCCTTCACCGGCAAGACGATGAACCAGCAAGATTTTGTCACCGCAAAGGGAGAACGCTTTGAAGCGAAACATCCGAAGGATTCTGAGATCTTCAAAGGAGACGGCTCCTTCACTGGCACGACGATGAACCAGCAAGATTTTGTCACCGCAAAGGGAGAACGCTTTGAAGCGAAACATCCGAAGGATTCTGAGATCTTCAAAGGAGACGGCTCCTTCACCGGCAAGACGATGAACCAGCAAGATTTTGTCACCACAAAGGGAGAACGCTTTGAAGCGAAACATCCGAAGGATTCTGAGATCTTCAAAGGAGACGGCTCCTTCACCGGCAAGACGATGAACCAGCAAGATTTTGTCACCACAAAGGGAGAACGCTTTGAAGCGAAACATCCGAAGGATTCTGAGATCTTCAAAGGAGACGGCTCCTTCACCGGCAAGACGATGAACCAGCAAGATTTTGTCACCACAAAGGGAGAACGCTTTGAAGCGAAACATCCGAGGGATTCTGAGATCTTCAAAGGAGACGGCTCCTTCACCGGCAAGACGATGAACCAGCAAGATTTTGTCACCACAAAGGGAGAACGCTTTGAAGCGAAACATCCGAAGGATTCTGAGATCTTCAAAGGAGACGGCTCCTTTACCGGCAAGACGATGAACCAGCAAGATTTTGTCACCACAAAGGGAGAACGCTTTGAAGCGAAACATCCGAGGGATTCTGAGATCTTCAAAGGAGACGGCTCCTTCACCGGCAAGACGATGAACCAGCAAGATTTTGTCACCACAAAGGGAGAACGCTTTGAAGCGAAACATCCGAAGGATTCTGAGATCTTCAAAGGAGACGGCTCCTTTACCGGCAAGACGATGAACCAGCAAGATTTTGTCACCACAAAGGGAGAACGCTTTGAAGCGAAACATCCGAAGGATTCTGAGATCTTCAAAGGAGACGGCTCCTTCACTGGCACGACGATGAACCAGCAAGATTTTGTCACCACAAAGGGAGAACGCTTTGAAGCGAAGCATCCGAAGGATTCTGAGATCTTCAAAGGAAACGGCTCCTTCACCGGCAAGACTATGAACCAACAAGATTTCATTACCAGGAAAGATGAACACTTCATAGCGAAACACCCGAGGGATTCTGACATATTCGATGGAGACGGCTTGTTCTCTGGCAAGACAATGAACCAACAAGATTTTGGCTCCTCAAAGGAAGAACACTTCATAGCAAAACAGCCGAAGGATTCTGAGATCTTCGAAGGTGAAGGCTCGTTCTCTGGCCAAACCGCGAACCAACAGTATTTCGTCGCTACTACGGGAAAAGGCTTCGAAGCGAAACACCCGAAGGATTCTGACATCTTCGATGGAGACGGTTTGTTCTGTGGGAAGACGACGAACCAGCAAGATTTTGTCGCCACAAGGGGAGAGCGCTTCGAATCGAAACGTCCGAAGGATTCTGAGATCTTTGAAGGAGACGGCTCGTTTATTGACACAACAGTCAGTCGCGCTGATTTCGTCAAATTAAGGGGAGAGCGTTGTGTGCCGAAGCGTCCAAAGGATTCGTCTATTCTGAGATCTGATCTACCCTTCACTGGCCATAGCGTTAGCCACCTTGACTTCGTAAATGTAAGAGGGGAGCGATTTGCTGTGAAACGACCGGAGGATTCCAATTCCCTGAGAAGTAATTTGCCATTCCTCGCTGAAGGGGTCAATCAGTGGGATACCATGGAGAGGGAACGATTAGAGCTCGAACAAGCAAAGGATGTGGACGACCGTAGGATGTCATTCTCTGGCAGGAGTTTAAATCGTTCTGACTACGTTACTATCAAGGGGGAGCAGTATCTGCTGAGGCGACCGAGGCACTCCAACAGCTTCAATGTAGCTAGCCCTTCAGCTAGTAGCTCTAGGAGGATAATGCAGGCTTCCACTATGAACTGTAAGGACTGTGGTATCAGTGAGCACGCGACGCTGGAACGGTCTCAAGCTCCGGCTCATTTGGAACAGAGCAAAAAGGCTAGTTAATTCGTGGTAGATTTTTTGGACAAGGTTTTTATATTTTCAATTTCTGTTGCAGACGAAGAGCTTGGAGTCTCTGACTGGTCGAGACCAATTGCCTAGTTTGAGTTTACGACAGTCTACGGAGTCTCTTAATCGGCAAGACTCCAAGCGAGGTCTCAATTGTATGTTACATTACGTGTAGCGATTTGAATCTTTATGGGTTTTTTTTTGACGCGTGGTTTTCATCCCACCCAAAATTCACGTTCCAGTAAGGGATTCGGGTAAAATCGTTGCTCATCACCACGCCACATGCTCGTCCAGCCAAGGCAATGGCGATCATGCTTCGCACCTCTCGAGCTACGAGATGGTAATTTCTTGCATATCACGTATTTTAGAGACTCTATATTTGTGCTCGTTCTATTGCCTTTTATTCAAAACTTTCAGGACTACACTTTCCGCCCAATAAAGTGTCTGGCAGGAGAGCTTGTGAAGTCGATCCATCGCAATCATTCTGATACTACCCACTTCCACTTTAAAAAGTGTGATAAGGGTCATCACTTCTATCAGCCTCTTCCGAATGATAACTAGAAAGATCCTAGATTGTTAGCATTCCAGATACATATTAATGCTGATACGTGTAGCCATTCTTCATGTTGAGAGTGATTCGAGTTCTAGTGTTTGGTAGTTCCTAGTCTTTCTCACTGACCTTAGGCTAACCGTTCACAGCCTTTATTTTTCCTGGCATTTTCTTCTTGAGGTGTTGATAGGTTGCTTGTGTGAAGTTCAGTTTTATCTAACATTTAATTAGTTTTAAACTTGTACATAAAGACAAGAGGTCATTTTCCTTGAACAACATTGGCGTTTATGCAGTTGTGGTGATTCCAATAGTCATAGAACTGAGAAGCGGTGTTTAATGCTGTGTTAGTGGATCTTGCGGCTAACAGTGGTTTCATGGTGACGTTCCTAATCCCTGGTTTGTTCTTCAACCGCCGTGCTACGCTACAGCGATATCGATTCCGTTGCGCAGATGATCGATAAGGCGGGCCTTACGGTGCAATGACTCCCAACTACACAGTGGAGTGCAAAAGATAACTGCCAAAATCGTGTTGCTAAGGTGTATCCTAATCTGCGGGTTCTGTAGTAGAGGCGAAGAAAGTGTTACTTGTATATGCATGGATTTACTAAGTTCGATCCTACAACCGGACCATTCCAGTCTTTCACCCCTCTTGGGGCCTGTTCATATTTCGAGCGACAAGGGCAACTGGAGCGACTACTACGGGATCGCGGCTATTTGCAGTGGGGTCCGTTTAATTGGAGCGCGCCATGGTGGCTGGAGCACGCACTGCCAGCAACCTGGCTGGCTACGCGTGAGTTCGCAGCTGTGTTCCACGGTGGCGAACTGAGCTAGAGCAGAACCGGGCTAGGGAAGAGACTCCAGGGCGGGTGCCATCCAAGGCGCTCGTGTGGAAACTGCATTCCTCGCTCAGGGGGATTCCGCGGCTGAGTTCTGCGCTCTCCGAGCGCAGAACAGGCTATAGAAGGGACGCCAGGGTGGGTGCCATTCAAGCTGCTCGTGTGGAAACAGCTTTCGTCGCCCAGGGAGAATCCGCGGCTGGGTTCTGCGCTGTTCCAGCGGCGAAATACATACGGCTGAAAAAACGCGCAAAAATCGCACAAAAAAAGTTGCACAGGTTAAAACCCCCTAAATCCCAAGCAATCAGCGGTACTATTGTACTTTTGGTACCCCACTTAATCTTGTTCAAAATAGGTCTACTAGGGGTAGTTTGCCATGGGAATAACGAATATCATAGTCATTTTTTGCGGAAATGCCTTACAAGCCCGTTATATTAAGCTTTAATTGCCTAAGGCCTTGCGAGATAGCGCGCGCTGATAAGAGACGCAGAGACTCCGCCTCCTAACGATGCGCACTATTTCGCCGCCCCTAGCCTGCAGCAGAGGTTAGCCAGGGCATAAGCCTTGAAATCTCGAAAAGGCTTGAAAGC
Organism: Heligmosomoides polygyrus polygyrus; assembly: GCA_947396885.1. Taxonomy (NCBI): domain Eukaryota; kingdom Metazoa; phylum Nematoda; class Chromadorea; order Rhabditida; family Heligmosomidae; genus Heligmosomoides; species Heligmosomoides polygyrus. Next base: position 13,827,361 of record OX377206.1, read on the forward strand.
TCTGTTGTGTGCTCTCTTTACTCACGCGTAGGAGAGCACATAATTAGACAGGGGATGGGACTCCGGGGTGGGGGCCCACTAGGACACCCGTGTTAAAATTGCCTTCATCCTAGAGGTCCCTCTCTTGCCCCGAGGAGATAAGACTGCATTTAATTCGCTGCGAGTATCTAGTCGCTACGCCTGCGCGCCACGGCATACTATGGTAACCCCCCACCCGAGACGGCCGCGAATGCGTGCTGGTAGGGGGCGGAGTATCTGCGTCTCTTACCAGCGCGCGCTATTTCGCAAGGCCTTGGGCGATTCGAACTTTATATAGTGAGCTTATGAGGCATTTCCGCAAAAAACGACTATGATATTCGTTCTTCCCATGGCAGATTACCCCTAGTAGACCTATTTTGAACAAGATTAAGTGGGGTACCAAAAGTACAATAGTACCCAATCAGCTGAGATGCAATCACTGCCACAAGGTGATAATCGAACCACCGACCTCTCTCGCGTCAATCGACGCGCTGCCCACTGCGCCACGATCTACTCGTCGGGACTGCCATCGCGAGCGCACAAGACATCGATCGACCGTGGCAACGTGGACGCCAACGCGCGATCTCTAAGCTAGGAGGGCGCATACAGCAAAAGACCAACGGACCCCGCTGCAAATAGCCGCGATCCTACTACGTTCGTCGCGGACGGAGTGTGGGGTACGTAATTACTTACGTACACCACACTACGTCTGCCGGCCCACTCCAGTCGCTTCTGTCGGTCTTGTTGCTCAAAGTATGAACAGGGACTTGGTTGCTGAGCCGAAGGTTGGTCTGTGTTGGAGCCACGGCATCGTAATCTGTCACAGCGTTGACAACGGCTGTAATGTCCTTAGAAGTGCATCAGCATACCTGCTTCAGGGAGAAATCGTTGTGCTGTGTAGTTGTCTCTGTATCTTTCAAACTTTCGCGCTATACAGGAGTTCACCGCAGCTTATGATCGTCATCATTGTTCACTGAAGAAAGAAGACCTGCTTGCTGAGATACAATTTGTTCAGATGTTGAAAAAAATAGAAAGCTAGCCCGACCAGACTGTTTCTTACTAACTGTACCTCGGTGTTACTGTGTATAAATAATAATCGCATTCAATTGCAGTTATTTCGATGTACTGTGAATATGCATTCCCCCCCTCATTGATTGATTCATCGTGTCTCAGTGATTGTAGATTTTATGCAGCTAAGATCAATTTTTTGAAAAATGAACTTTTCTTCTCAATTCTTGCTTGCCATCGAGGCGTAGCGACACAGGTCTCGTGACCTTACCAGCTGAAGGTGGGATTTGAACGGTTCCAGTGGATGTTCACCGGTAACTCAAGAATTGTGTGTTGCTATGGATACAGATTATTCTTTTAAGTGTCACTGCTCATTATCTTGTGCTTCAGTGCTGTCGGAAAGTTTGAATCAGGCTTCTAAAATGCAGAGCATGCCAACAAAAGGTCCTGGAAGGAAAGGAAACTTTTCTTCTCAATTCTTGCTTGCCATCGAGGCGTTGCGACACAGGTCTCGTGACCCTACCAGCTGAAGGTGGGATTTGAACGTTTCCAGTCGATGTTCAAAAAATCATATCATAATTCATAATTCAAGAAATGTGTATTGCTATGGATCCAGATTAATCTTTCAAGTGCCACTGCTCATTATCTTGTGCTTCAGCGCTATCGGAAAGTTTAAATCTAAAATGCGGAGCATCCCAACAAAAGGTCCTGGAAGGAAAGGTTTGTTTACAATCATTGTTTCTTTTTTTGTTGGGAATTTTAGATGTGCTTGAAATAAGTGACCATATGTGTGTACAGCGCTAGTCATTTCAAGTAAATGTTCAAATGTTAAAGTGCCTGTCACGGTGAATTCACATGTGAAAACTGATACGTCACCTCACGTACTGGCGCGGTAGCTAGTGCGACAAAAGCTGCATTAGGGCTAGTTCATACTTCGAGCGACGGACGCAGTGCGGTGTACGTAAATAATTACGTACTCCACACTCCGTCCGTCGCCTCAATCGCTCTTGTCGCTCCAGTCGCTCTTGCCGTTCTTGTCGCTCGATGTATGAACAGGCCTTTAGCCGGCAGCCTGCGGCATTCGTATGACCACTATCGTCTGATTTTATCGATTTTTGGACGGAGTGGAGAGTTTTGTGTGGGAGTGGCGTAGATCTGTTGGTGAGTTGCAGCAAGTAAGCAATACAAGTCCGCTGGTAATGATGGATTAATCTTACTGGTTTTTGAACGGAATTCAGCGCTTGAAGCAGGACTAAAATTCTCGGACAGTGAACAGACTTTATAACAAGTAAGCAGTACCGTTTAGATGGTACTTTTGGTTTGATCGACTTTTGCAGGAAGTTGGGTGCTGGAGGTGGAAATCATGTAAGTATGTTGGCTGTATACGGCAAGTAGACATTATTGATATTGATTTGACTATCGATTTTTGCAGTGAGTTGAGCGTTTGAAGCGGGAGCCACCTGAATTGGGATGAGATCTGGGCCCTATACTATCTTTTTACAATATCCTTTTTTCTTTTTCTACTGTTATGAGGGGAGAAGGTCTGGAAAAGAAAAGCACGACCGAGGTGCTCTACTTTCGTATTTGTGAACGAGACCCGAAACTTCAAGTCTGTCGGCCGGTAGGCGTTCGGTAAAATCCAACTTTCAAATCCAAGTCCAGTTTTCATTATAACGATGAATTTAACCACGTGCTATTCAGAGTTGCCACTCGGCTGGATAGGATCCCTCTGTCAGAGCAGGACATATTTTCAGTAGATTTTCCCATTGTTAATCATAGAAGCCATAGAAGCTATAGGTAATCAATTGCGAAAAATAGTTTTTTGAGAGCGGCCCAGAAGCTGCACGATGATTAGAAGAGGCTGATGCTTTTCCAAAACCTTCGAAAATTATTTTGTGTGTTTAAACGTGTTTGTCTCTTTATAATACACTTTAGTTTTTAATAAAGAAATGTTGTATTTTTTTCGCCTGATGAAAGAAAGGGTGATTAGCGGAGTGTACTCCTTCTTGGTCTTACACAAACGTGTTGGCACGACTTCTATATTGTGTCCTGCATGAACGTAACGTACATAAATGTGTGTGTGTGTATTTACACGCGTTTTTATTTTATTTACACTACGTGTTTTTCTCCACGTAACGGCACAAATGCCTCATATTGCGCCGTCTAGTATAAAATTCAGACAAAGGCGGGAACATTTCAAGCAGTAAAACGGCAAAACTTTGGGTCCGACCTGCATACGTAGTTGTAGCAGAACTGCTGATGCTCAGTGATTCTGTTAGATGCGTGTTTCCGGTGCAGGGACAGCTCCTTAATCCGCAGTATTCCGTCTATCAAGTAAGCGTTACAACCAGCTGATGCTTCTTCCCTATACTTTTACTGAATACAACGGTACAATGTTACGAAGCGTTCCTGATGTTGAGTACGCCGTTCATATTATTTCTTTCTCATATCTATCCAGTTTGCACAGAATATTACAAAAAGTGACCTTCTTTGACAAGGGAATCACGTCATTCTAGTTTCTCAAATCCCGAAAACGTAGTCAGATGACCCTTCACTCACGGCGAACTTCTTGCGAAAGTGCAAGCAGCGCTAGGAAACTCCCTCATTGCCTTGGTGGTTATGCTGATGCAAGGAGCAGTTTTAGGGAAGTGAGATAAGACCATTTGACTTTTCAGTTCTTGACATCGCAAGTCACTACATACTATGCATTGGATCCGAGTGAATCATTTTCGGATATCCCGATCCGAATCATCCACAAATCCGAGTCCGCGAAATTAAAGTTGTCCTAGTCATCCAATTATCCGATGATTTTCGATCGGATCCGTTGTATCGAATGAGTCATTTTCGGATATCCCAATCTCAATCATCTAAAAATCCATGGTCCGCAAAATCGCCGTTTTCCGAATCATCCAATTGTCGGAAATTTTCCGATCGGATCCAGTGGATGCTATATACGCATTCAAATCGCCTCCACTATTTCCGTTTCCAAATAGAATGCGTGGCGCATCCAAAATAAAATTATCAAAGTCGTTCATTGTCTCTTGGCATTTAGTGGTCAGAGCTACCTTCCATATATTATCTTTTTGTACACCGCAGGAAAAAGAAAAAATGAACGAATTTTAAAAATTGAACGCGTATTTGGTCTACCACCACCTACAGTACCGGACATGTCTTTTGGTCATTGGCCGAAAAAGCCGCGCCGGCCAACATAGGCCGCTTTGGAGCGTTCCAAAGCGGCCTTTTTGAATAACTTCTTTAGAAACCAAATACTTGTGAAAGTAAACATACGTTTGAACTCAGCAGCTCAAGCTCTATCTTTTGGTATATAAATCTCAATAGAGTTGAACAATGCATATAGGCCCGACAGAATCAATCGAGTAGGCGCGGTGGGACAACCTGTAGAGTTTGGGGAGTTTTATCGGAAATTCTCAGCCGTCCTAATCAGAAATTGCTCTAAGATTGTCTAGCTTGCATTTGGAGTGCGCCGTGAACAATGCATACAGAATCGGACCTACCAATCGAGTGGGCGCGACAACTTGTAGAGCGGGCGTTTGGGGAGTTATATCGGAAATTCTCAGCCGTCTTAATCAGAAATTTCTCTAAGAATGTCCACCTTGCATTTGGAGTGCGCCGTGAACAATGCATACAGAATCGGACCTACCAATCGAGTGAGCGCGACAACTTGTAGAGTGAGCGTTTGGGGAGTTATATCGGAAATTCTCAGCCGTCCTAATCAGAAATTGCTCTAAGAATGTCCACCTTGCATTTGGAGTGCGCCGTGAACAATGCATACAGAGTCGGACCTACCAATCGATTGGGCGCGACAGCTCGCAAATTGCATGCGCGGGCGTGTTCGGAGCGCAATAACTTTGTGGAGATCGAATCGTTCCGGCTGCGGCTAGTGGATTTTGTAGGCAGTAGAATGGTTTTGTAGTCCTCAAAAGTACACCGTGGTAGCTTCTAATCGGGCGAAATTATTGCGGTGCGAAAATGAAGGTTAGCCTTGTGTGACACGATTCTTTCCAAATTCAGTCGACCACTGTGGGAAGACGTGACGAGCTACCTGTCTAGGAATGCGTAATCGAGCAAACCAGTTAAGGTACTTTGCGAAGAAGTACCCAGAGCTCCCCAGCTTTCTAACCCGCCTCGCTCCCGGCGTCCATTTTAGAGCGGCGGAGGACAGCGGTGAAGTTTCCTCCGCCCTTACTCGCCCTCATTTGAGTTTTCCACAGTTCTAATGGTGCCGTTCTGTTCAGCTCCGAAAGCTCTATCAAACGGTGTCACTCTTAATCAATTCCGAAAACATCGGTTTTTTGACAATTTCGCATCAAAGGTGAGGCTGCCCAAGGCCGCAGCAGAAGGACAATGACGTTATCCAAAAACGATATTTTTGAACCGGGCCAAGTTTGATACCGTTCGATAGAGCTTTTGGTGGTGAATTGAATGGCGTTACTGCTAGCAGCAAGAACTGTAATCTGGAGGATTAAGAGCGCGAAGAACACCGACCGTTGTTGTGCTAAATTGCACGCGCAGGCGTGTTCGGAGCGCGATAACTCTGTCAGCTTCCAATCCTTCCCGCTGGAACGTGTGTGCTCTGTAGGCAGTCATATGCTCTAGTAAAGCGCCAAAGCACAGTAAATTATCTTAGGAATTTGCAAGGTTATGGCGGTGCGAAAATGCAGGTTGGGCATGTGTGACACGATTTTTTCAGATTTCGGTCAACCGCTGCGGGTACATGAGGCGAGTTAAAGGCATGCAAACTCGCGGACTAGCAAAACACCGAAGGCACTTTACGACGATTTGCTCCTAACTTTCGATGACGTCATTGTCCGGGCAGGCTCGGCGAAGAGCCCTCGTCCTCGAAGGAAATTGTCAAAAAATCCATTTTCATGAAATTGGCCGCGATTAATACCGTTCGATAGAGCTTTTCGAGTTGAACAAAACGGTTCTATCTGTTGTGTCAAAAACTCAAATGTGGGCGAGTAAGTGCGGAAGAATCTTCACCGCTGCCCTCCGCAGCTCTAAAATAGCAGCAGGGACTAAGGCAGTATAGGCAGCTGGAGAGTTAGGAACAGATCATCGTAAAGTACCTTAGCTGATTTGCTAGCCTACGCATTCGTAGGCCGCTAGCTGATCGCGTGTTCCTACAGTGGTCGACTGAAATCCGAAAAAATCGTGTCACACAAGGCTAAACTGCATTTTCGCCCCGCTGTAACCTTGTCCAATCATAAAACACGTTGCTGTGTTTCAGCGCACCTATTGAGCGTTCTACTGCTTACAAAATCCACAAGTAGCAGCCGGAAAGATTTAAACGAGATGGAGTTATTGCGCTCAGAATACGTCCGTGCGTCCAATTTAACACAACAACGGTCGATGTTCTCCGCGCTCTTAATCGCCCAGATTACAGTTCTTCCTGATCGCAGTAAAACCATTCAATTCACCACCAAAAACTCTATCGAACGGTATCAGAGTTGGCCCGGCTCCAAAACATCGATTTTCGATGACGTCATTGTCCTTCTGCCGCGACCTTGAGCTGCCTCGCCTTTGATGCGAAATTGTCAAAAAAACCGATGTTCCCAGAATTGGTCGAGATTGACACCATTCGATAGGGCTTTTCTAGCTTAAGAGAGTGGTATCCTGGCTGGGGCTCGAAAACTCGAACATGGGCGTTACCAATAAGGAAAGCAGCAAGGAGGACCAGCAAGGGGATCCATTACCAGGGGACCAGTGAGGGAGACCGGATTTAGAAGACATGACAACGATGTCGCGCAATGGGTGTTTGCTCGTCGTCGTCGTGCCATGAGCGTGGAAGGACAACCTAATAAGGTTCGACATGGGATGCTGATTAAGTAGAAGAAGCCTCTTCCTGCTTGATACAGCGGCAACTGAGCGCGTTTCGTAGCGTCTGAATCCAGAAGATTAGGAGACGGGGTTCCCTGCGCCGCGCAACAAGCGTCTGGAGTCAGAAGAGGTCTCACCGGCCGCATTCAGAACCCAGAATGGGACGCTGCTGCAGAAGTGGAAGCACAACTTCCTCCTGCTTGATATGGCGGTATCTGCGCTCGTTTCACAGCGTCTGGATCCAGAAAACGGGTGCCCTAGGTCGCGCAACAAGCGTTCTGATTCCGAATACGTGTCACCGACGTCTGCCGTGAGCATGGGAAGATCACTAAGGCCTATGTTATACTTCGGCGACGCGTCGCCGACGCTGCGACACGTCAGCGACGGCCCGTCACCGACGTCGGCCGACGCTGACGTCACCAGCGACGTCGCCGACGTCGCCACAGACGCAGCCGACGTCGCCACAGACGCAGCCGACGTCTGTGGCGACGTCGGTGGCGACGTCAACAGATTCTGTGGCGGCGTCGGGGACGTCGTTGACAGGAGAGCATCGGAGCGCATTTTTAGCATCGGAGCGCGCTTTCAATGTCATCATTTGGCCACCAGTCTGCCTGAAAAATTAGAAATATATCTTACAAAGAACAATTAGAGAGAGAACTCCAATTTCATTATGAAAAACGAACATAGAATGTACGGCAGAAAACCGCATAGAATGTAATTTCCAGTCTTTCAAATCAGTGGTAGTAATACTACTACTTACAAAGACGACATATTTGAGTTCGGAACATAAACAAACTAAGCGTTACTTTGCGGAGTCTTTCAGTGCAATAAATCATGCAATTGCGAGATGAAAGAAGCAACACCAAATGAGTTTGCAATTAGCAGAACTGCCATGTACTACCACAAAAAAGACCACCCTGGTACGCTCGTAACGGGTATTTATGTCCGCCATGAGCAGAGCTACGCCCCCTGGTATAGCTGCTATAATTTGCCTATAGCAGGCTATCTGACCCACGATACCCTGAAGTCACTGCCCGCGATATGCCGCGGGGTATACGCCATTGGCCAATAGCCTTTTCCGCCGCCCAGTAGCTGCAGTTATGCTGATTAACCTCTCCATTCAGCTTTAATGTTGCTTCATCAGTCCCCAGAATCCGTTTCGGAAAATAGGTCTGCTGCCCACATTTAAATTCTGTAATCACTAAACTCGCATGCTACGTGTCTTTCACGTCGTTGTCAAGTTCTAAACATCAAAAAAGCAGATAAAAACAGACGTGTGCATGGCGCAATCTATACGTTCATACGTCAAAAAATTCCTATTTGCTTAAGATTTTATATGAGCATTTAACTTCTTCAGTACCTTTTTGTGACCAAAGTTATCACCTTTCTAACAGTGCATTCATTTCTTGAGACACCCAGTATTATTAGAATTAGGCAGTATAAAAAAAAACACTCACTTCCGTCTATCAGGTAGAGATACGTATATTTTTATGCCTTTTTTCTGTTGAAACTCTGTTATCTGCCTCAATTTCGTTGTTTGTTAAAGAACACACCAAAGTAACTTTTTACATATTTTTCTGCAAGCCTTAAAGAAAACATTTTTCGTTGGAATAGAACTGCTACATATTAAAAACCACAAGAATTCTGTGAAGTCCTCATGTGACTAACTTTAAATGGACATGAAGAGTAAAAAAGGCACCATTTGTGCCCGCAAGATGGGCGTTTTTGCACTTTCGATTTCGTAATTCGAGGTCCGCCGAGGATGTTGACAGTGCCGGGAACGAAGAACCCACCCACAAACAAAATACTCCCTCTGAGCGCATTTTTTCCCAGCCTTGAATGAGGCCGGCGACGGCCCGTCGCCGTGCACAGCGCGGCGACCGACCCACGGACGACGTCGGCGGCGGAAGTATAACACCCCCCTGCGGAGCTCTCGGCGACGTCGTCGGCGACGCTGTGTTGGGCGGGCTGCCACGCAGTGCGTAGCTGCCCGCAAAGCACAGCGTCGCCGACGTCGGCCGACGCGTCGCCGAAGTATAACATTGGCCTAAGGGGGTAGTGGAGAAGGGCAGTAAGGGGGACCTCTAAGGTGAACCAGAAGAGCGACCAGGAAGGAACGCTACAACCTGGAGGTGGACCAGAACGGGGAAACCGGCAAGAAGAGACCAGTAGGATGTCAATACTGGAAACAAAGAAGTGGGTCAGGAGTTGGGACCAGGAAGATGGGGGGGGGGGTTGGGTGAGAGAGAGAGAATACCAGTAGAGGCGGACTGTAGCAATTAGATCAAGTAAGGAGAAACGGGTGAGAGGGGGGGGGGATCTGGCGTCCGGATTCGGAAGACGTCTCAACGATATCCGGTAACGCAAGCTGTTGCGCAAAACGGTTGCGGAGGAGCAACCTGAGAGCAGATGTACTGTGCAGCACAAGCCAATGGCGTTACTGGACGGTCCAGAGAGAATGTCTATGATGAACGCATGGAAGTGGTGAACGGCTTTTTATAAAGACTGCTTTAGGTCAGAGATGCTGCGAAGTCGCGCAATGTCGAGACACGCCGTTAAGGCCGCCACAGACTTCTGCGGCGCCGCTCAGCGGCGCCGCTGGAGGCGAGCTCTGCGTCTCTGCCCTATGGTTAAGCATAGGGCAGCGGTGCCGCCGGTGCCGCCGGCCGGCCAGCGGCGCCGCAGAAGTCTGTGGCGGCCTTTAGGCGTGTCGGAGCACTTGTATGTAATGTTGTGTGGAAAATTTCCTTTTTCATTTATTGTATGAAATGCGGAACAAGAACCACCGACCCAATTGTAAGAAGGCCGCTGAAAACCGTAACGGAGCATCATCTAGCATTATGGTGAGATGAAAGAAGGGCTTTATGGGAGTTTATTTAGATTGTGGTCCTATGTTTGAATGTTAAACCTACGTTATTATCAACTATGCACTTTATTTATTTAAAATGCATCAAAAGTGTGCTAGTACAAAAAAAGCACAGTAACACCAAAATCTTCTTATGGGCCATTAGTAACACGTAACACTAGCAGGGGCGCGTGTAGCGCAGTCGGAGGAGGCGCCGACTGTCGCCTGCACCCGATGCCAGTTCCTTGTTCGGATTTCCCGCCCAAGCCAACCAAGCCTTCCATCCCTGCGGGGTCGGTGAATTGGTACCAGACTTGTCTGGGAAGGACAAAGCGCTGACATGTTCATCGGCTGGCCACCGCACGTCATTGTATAGGCCAAATGCGCATTCAAACCGCCTCCACGACGTCCCATAGAAGTAGAATGCGTGGCGCATCCCAGAAAGGGTTGAGTAACGCCTCCTTTATCCTTTATCCTTTGTTCTTTAACACTAGCAAAACTTCGAGTAGATCACTATGTATGCACTAAGAAGAATAAGAAATCGATGCATTTATAGTTTTAGTTCAAAATTCTGTTACATAAAATAAACGTATGATTGTAGTAGAAATATGTCAATCGCTTAATGAAAATATTTAGGCAAAATCAATTCTGCACAACCATAAGAAATACGAAGCTAGGAGTTCGGTATAGCTATGGGGTGATTCGGTGTGAGCGAAGAAATCACTTTCGAGCAACTTTTCGAGCGGGAAGCACTCAGGAGTTCGGTCTCATTTCCGATCGTACCAAGGCGAGCACTTACTGTTCAATTTCAGTAGTTCTCTTTAGAACCGCGGTTCTTTTTCGAAAATTTTCGTCTTTCTGTGTTCTTACGTGATTTCGACTCTATAGGGGAATAAACCACTGCAACACAGAAGTAATTCAGAGTTTTCACCCACTGAAGACCACCACGGTTGCTGCGCTTGTCACGGTTTTTTTGGTATGACACTGATAAAGATCACGCCATGTTTTGTTCAAAATTTCGTTGTGACGCTATTGATTATGCAGGCCGAGGCCATATGCATGTTGCACTGTTGGTGTAAACCGATCATATCGTAGCTTCGAATTTTTAACGCTCACAATACCTCGGGTGCCCAACTAACGGTAATGAGCGGGTTTTCTGTAGATTCAGAGTGTCTACATACGCATCATATTCTATCTGCCACATGTAAATACTGGGAATCTTACTCTTTCATTTCGTCTTTGGACATCTCTTTACACTAGACGATACTGAAGAGAATAAATCATTTCCATCGAAATTGCCTGATAGAGAAGTCTCACAGTCCTCGTTATGCGTTTTATTCGAAAACTCGCTTTATCGATCTTTCGAAATTCGAGCAATACGAACAACTGGATTGTTCGATCAATCGGAAATCGAATAAGCCGAAGAGTGGGACTTTTCGATCGTTCCAAACCAGTGTATTTCCGTTTTGCAAGATGGGGTTGCGTTTCAATTTTTAAAGTTTCTTTGGATAGAGTGGTCATGTCAGTCCCTGGAAAACTACTATTAGGGGGGGGGGGCAAAAGTAATGAGACAAAATGAAAAAAATCTTCATCTCTTTATAACTCAATTACAACTCAACGATGCTGAGGAATGTATTTGCCATTAAGGGCAAGGACCTTGCTGCCATCGCTCAGCCAACTTTCTGATCCCATCCTTCCAGAACTGCTTGGGCCTGGTGTTGATCAACGAAGACGTACTTCTCATCCTGCGTTAAGATTGAGCTGAGGGTGCTCGGGGTTGGGAATTGGGGAAGATTTGCGCGACATGGATCGACTCGTCAGACTGGGGTTTCGGCATGAGACAGACTGGGGTTTTGGCATGCTTCTGGAAAGGGCGGAAGTGGTAACTTCTCAGATGGGCTTCAGTAAGTAGCATACAAACATACAAATACGACAAGCACGAAACCAGACTCCAGCCATGAGATATATGGACACGGCATGGGGTGTCTCATTACTTTTGGCCCCCCTAATAAATACAACAGTGTGCCAAAGGATGTAGAGAGACATTTGGCAAATGCCCTCTGTGACCGAACACCTAGATGTAGCTTTGCTAGTGCTAATGTTAAAATAGCAGTTTTAGAGTGCAAAAGCTTCATGTAGAATATTGGCTGTGCTAAACTCAACGTTTTTCATTTTTCACTGCGTTCTGAGCTGAACCCCAACTATCACGCGTCCATGTACTAACCAGGTCCGACATTGCTCAGCCAACCTCATTTGACGGGTTGGCGTGCTTTCAACGTGGTATGGTGAAAATAATTTGGGCTTCAAATCAGTTTCATTAAGCCTCAAGTGGCTGGTATCGAGGTTGTGAGCTGTCATAACGATGTTTTGTTGCGATCAAAACTTCTAGCGCCAGGCGGGACTCGAACCCGCACCTCCCTCTAACCGGGCGGGAATGCTCTACGCCATTACACCACCGGCGCCGTTTGATCGAACGCAACATCCACACCTCGTGGGACCGATCAGCACCCACCCGTATCCGGGATGAGCTGGCCGCTGATATCAGCATGGAACCAGTTAAGCTGATGGTCTTGATAGAAACGGTTCAAATCAGTTTCATTAAGCCTCAAGTGGCTGGTATCGAGGTTGTGAGCTGTCATAACGATGTTTTGTTGCGATCAAAACTTCTAGCGCCAGGCGGGACTCGAACCCGCACCTCCCTCTAACCGGGCGGGAATGCTCTACGCCATTACACCACCGGCGCCGTTTGATCGAACGCAACATCCACACCTCGTGGGACCGATCAGCACCCACCCGTATCCGGGATGAGCTGGCCGCTGATATCAGCATGGAACCAGTTAAGCTGATGGTCTTGATAGAAACGGTTCAAATCAGTTTCATTAAGCCTCAAGTGGCTGGTATCGAGGTTGTGAGCTGTCATAACGATGTTTTGTTGCGATCAAAACTTCTAGCGCCAGGCGGGACTCGAACCCGCACCTCCCTCTAACCGGGCGGGAATGCTCTACGCCATTACACCACCGGCGCCGTTTGATCGAACGCAACATCCACACCTCGTGGGACCGATCAGCACCCACCCGTATCCGGGATGAGCTGGCCGCTGATATCAGCATGGAACCAGTTAAGCTGATGGTCTTGATAGAAACGGTTCAAATCAGTTTCATTAAGCCTCAAGTGGCTGGTATCGAGGTTGTGAGCTGTCATAACGATGTTTTGTTGCGATCAAAACTTCTAGCGCCAGGCGGGACTCGAACCCGCACCTCCCTCTAACCGGGCGGGAATGCTCTACGCCATTACACCACCGGCGCCGTTTGATCGAACGCAACATCCACACCTCGTGGGACCGATCAGCACCCACCCGTATCCGGGATGAGCTGGCCGCTGATATCAGCATGGAACCAGTTAAGCTGATGGTCTTGATAGAAACGGTTCAAATCAGTTTCATTAAGCCTCAAGTGGCTGGTATCGAGGTTGTGAGCTGTCATAACGATGTTTTGTTGCGATCAAAACTTCTAGCGCCAGGCGGGACTCGAACCCGCACCTCCCTCTAACCGGGCGGGAATGCTCTACGCCATTACACCACCGGCGCCGTTTGATCGAACGCAACATCCACACCTCGTGGGACCGATCAGCACCCACCCGTATCCGGGATGAGCTGGCCGCTGATATCAGCATGGAACCAGTTAAGCTGATGGTCTTGATAGAAACGGTTCAAATCAGTTTCATTAAGCCTCAAGTGGCTGGTATCGAGGTTGTGAGCTGTCATAACGATGTTTTGTTGCGATCAAAACTTCTAGCGCCAGGCGGGACTCGAACCCGCACCTCCCTCTAACCGGGCGGGAATGCTCTACGCCATTACACCACCGGCGCCGTTTGATCGAACGCAACATCCACACCTCGTGGGACCGATCAGCACCCACCCGTATCCGGGATGAGCTGGCCGCTGATATCAGCATGGAACCAGTTAAGCTGATGGTCTTGATAGAAACGGTTCAAATCAGTTTCATTAAGCCTCAAGTGGCTGGTATCGAGGTTGTGAGCTGTCATAACGATGTTTTGTTGCGATCAAAACTTCTAGCGCCAGGCGGGACTCGAACCCGCACCTCCCTCTAACCGGGCGGGAATGCTCTACGCCATTACACCACCGGCGCCGTTTGATCGAACGCAACATCCACACCTCGTGGGACCGATCAGCACCCACCCGTATCCGGGATGAGCTGGCCGCTGATATCAGCATGGAACCAGTTAAGCTGATGGTCTTGATAGAAACGGTTCAAATCAGTTTCATTAAGCCTCAAGTGGCTGGTATCGAGGTTGTGAGCTGTCATAACGATGTTTTGTTGCGATCAAAACTTCTAGCGCCAGGCGGGACTCGAACCCGCACCTCCCTCTAACCGGGCGGGAATGCTCTACGCCATTACACCACCGGCGCCGTTTGATCGAACGCAACATCCACACCTCGTGGGACCGATCAGCACCCACCCGTATCCGGGATGAGCTGGCCGCTGATATCAGCATGGAACCAGTTAAGCTGATGGTCTTGATAGAAACGGTTCAAATCAGTTTCATTAAGCCTCAAGTGGCTGGTATCGAGGTTGTGAGCTGTCATAACGATGTTTTGTTGCGATCAAAACTTCTAGCGCCAGGCGGGACTCGAACCCGCACCTCCCTCTAACCGGGCGGGAATGCTCTACGCCATTACACCACCGGCGCCGTTTGATCGAACGCAACATCCACACCTCGTGGGACCGATCAGCACCCACCCGTATCCGGGATGAGCTGGCCGCTGATATCAGCATGGAACCAGTTAAGCTGATGGTCTTGATAGAAACGGTTCAAATCAGTTTCATTAAGCCTCAAGTGGCTGGTATCGAGGTTGTGAGCTGTCATAACGATGTTTTGTTGCGATCAAAACTTCTAGCGCCAGGCGGGACTCGAACCCGCACCTCCCTCTTTGGGCTTCATCATGCACCCAATCTTCTACCCAATACGGTCGTGAAAGGGTTTCCGTTATTTTAAGGTCCTATTTATCTATTTCAACGTTTCTAATCCACCTTATTGCTGCGTTATTTTAGACAATTCTTTCCTAATGTAGCACTTGAACTTCCATTTAACTCTGTCTCTATGCTTCCGAGATTTAAGCCATAAAGCTCTAGGACGCGAAAATCGAGCTTTTCGGTTCTCACGAAAGTGAGTTAAACCTTCAAATCGGGAGGCATTCTAAATGTTTTGCATGTGCTAAAGTCTGTTTTTCTCTGCTTAACCGTTCCCAAACCTCCTTTCAAGGAGTGTAGTATAGGTATTAAACAAAGACGGAAACATTCCAGAGAGCAAAACGGCGTAAGCTTCGGTCTTACCGAATAAATATTACGTTGGAAACTAAGCCTTCCCGTGTTTTAAAGCACTTTATTCTGAATTTAGCTGGTTTTTTGTATAGCGATATACTCGTATTTCACTCTTTTCCTATTTAGACTTCGACCAATTTCTCGCTCATTGAGTTGGAAAGTCAAAATCAAAAATGAAGGTCGATTCCTCTTTCTGGTTGTGATTTTTTTGCATAACTTAATACACCATCAGGGGGGCGACGATTTGCTCTACAGAGCTTGTTGAATTTTTCGTTCGTTTTATTGTCGTTATTTTTCAAGGCGTTAAAGTGAAGGGTCCAGATCACATAAATTTGTTTACCAACAGATCCTACTCTTTAACAAATTTTTTGAACCGTGTTATATGTATTTCGAAAGAGAATGTTCTGCACTATTAGATCGTCTGTCTCTTTTTTCGGCTTTTATCAGTTTTAGCGGAACATTTAAAAAGAGAGAAAAACGACCTTAACCGTTTTTTTCGCACAGTGACATACATGATGTTATTTTAAAGAGATTGATTTGTCTTATCAGAATATATGTTTTCCTTGGATATTCCGAGTCTTGATTATTTAGATCATCAGGTTAAATTTTAAAAAATTGATTAAATGGTGGGATTTGTTAGTAAAAATAATTTATATGCCTGGACTCTCCAATTTAATGCCCTGAAAATTAGCGTAAATCAAAACGAGCGAAAAACGTCAACACATGTGCAAATAGTACTTTTCCAAACGGTATATTACTTTGTTCAAAAAAGCTTAATGGGTGAGCAGAGAGAATATTTTTCCTTTTTTACTCTCTCACTTTGTTGATCTAAAAATTGACAAAAATCAGAATGTAAAAAGCGAAACATGGTGTCTGACAGCACAAATCACTTTCTTCGATTGATATGTAACATTGTGCAGAAGACGTTCAGCGGAATTTAACATCCCCCATGAAATATAAAAAACGGCGAGCATCGCTTTCCGACCTAATACATTTTCTGCAATTTCCTACTGTTTTTATGCAAATTTGGGGTTTTTGTGTTTTTAACAGCATTGTGTAGGTCTCAGAAGCTTATCTGATGCTGCTATCGCAGAAGTCGTCCAGCTCACCCTAATTAGCTCCTGATTTTAGATCAGTTTTAGCCTTTAGGTCGTCAACGTGTCCTTTATCCGTACTATATCATCAGTCTGTTTCTGAAAAATCAGAAGCGATTTTTCATCGAGGCTGTTCACCTTGTAATTTGTCAGCCTCGTCTCCTGAAGTGCAAAGCTGACAACGTGCTTGTGTTGGACTTTATAGCTGTTCCTGTTGAACGGTGAATCAGTGATGAGCCCAGCTATTCAGATGTGTCTGTAAAGGGCTCGTGCAGCGAGCGCTTTACCTGAAATGGCCTAATTTCTGGTTAGCGTTTCGTTCTTTCTCCACCACGCCTTCAATCATCGAAGCAGCTCGCTGAAAAACAGCGTCGTGTATTTCCCACACGTCGATAGCACAGTGTCTGTGTCTGTCTCCGCCAGTGTCCATGTGCGGTTATTTTGCTTTAAAGTCAAGCGTGCAATTCGTTTTGTACGTGGCCAGTTGTCATAGTGAAGCGAGAGCGTGCTGCTAACTACTACCGTCCCCGTTGTGTGTGTGTCTCGGCGTTTTCGCCTTCGCTACCGACGGTGATCATTCAAAACAACGAACGTCGTCGACGTGCTCCACTACGGTGTGGTTGCAATACGAACTGCTGAATACGTGGCCGTTCTGTCTCGAAGGAAAATCCCTAGGTTTCCCGTCGAATAGCTTCTCATCCGACAGCTCATCGCCTTCGCTGAAGCGGCTAGAGAGCTTCCGGCCAGATCGCTTTCACTAACTAGTCTCAGGGGATACCACCTCGTTACCCTTCTTTACCTGTTGTCCTGTGAGAGTACATATATACGCTTTCCTCACGTTGCAAAGATCTTTCTCTATATTGTGAGGATTAAACTCACGTCAATCAGTCCTTTGGGACGCGCCACGCATTCAACTTATTAGATCCGTCAAGAATTGTCTGGCTATGTAGAAGCTTATCTGCAGGTATAATGAATATGCACCATTTTCACGTCGAACTGGACCCTTTTCTAAGCAAGATTGACGATTCTGAAATCACATTGAACTATTCCAAATCAAAACAAGTTCCGTACATTAAGCTAGGGATTCCACGATGATTAGAATAATTTTTTGCTCAAGGACAATTCAGTATGACCTTCTTTGAATTTGTAGTTCCTCTGCCCAATAAGTGAACATATTTTTTAAAATTTTATAAATTTGTTATTTTTTGAGGAAAAGTAATGGTGTGAAGCTTCTTTTAAAAAGCACGAAGGCGGCTATCTTCTGCTGCTAAAAAAGACTGCACCGTGTCCTGTCCTCTTCCAAAAAAGATTGCATCGTGTCCTCTTCCAAGACGTTCGCGATTTTTACTTGATTGATAGCGGAATTTCTGTTTGTATGGAGTTTGTTTGTATGGGCGCGTGGAGCGCAGTCGGAGGAGGCGCCGGCTGTCGCTTGCACCCGATACCAGGTTCCTGGTTCGGATTTCCCGCTCAGGCCAACCATGCTTTCCATCCCACGGGGGCGGTGAATTGGTACCAGACTTGTCTGGGAAGAATAAAGCGCTGACTTGTTCATCGGCTGGCCACCGCAAGTCATTGTATGCCCAAATACGCATTCAACTCGCCTCTACGACATCCCGTAGAAGTAGAGTGCGTGGCGCATTCCCAAGGAGATTGAATAGCGCCGTCCTTTATCCTTTATCCTTTATGGAGTTTGAAACCTGTTAATTATACAATAAAAACAACTGTAAAGACATGCATATCCACTCTTTGTCGGTTCATGCAAGTGAACTTACACTATCAATCAAATCAAAGTTGCAGGGGGCCTTTTGAGTAAATGGCGCGATCTAATCTTTTAGTGCGCTATATGTTTGCTTTTTTGCTCTGCTTTTAAAACAAATTTTAATTTATTATTTCTTCTCTAAAACCAACCAATTTTATAAAATTATTACACTTATTGGGGCAGGTAAACTAAAAAAAACTTAAAAGGAATTTTTACCAAACTTTCCTTAAACAAAAAATTATTCTAACCGTCTTTTTAAGTCTGTAGTTTAACCTGCCTGAAGGTCATTCGATTTGAAGGAGTTTATTCGAAAGTCTTAAAGCTAGCTTGGAACTGTGTGCAATTTGACATGAAAATTGTATTACGCAACCCAAATTGAAACCTTGAAGGAAGATCAGAATTTCATTCATGGTACCTCTTCGATGTAAAGTACTTTTAGAGAACTACGTTCTCGAATACTGTGAAAGGTGCAGGTCGAGTAAGGGAGGCACCTGACATCCTTCCTCAGCATCGTTCCGATTCTTGGATACCACCTCCCTTCTATAACGCCGTAAATTAGTTTCGTGTTCTGCATAAGGTTAGTGTGCTGACGTTGCAAGCAATTTGCTTCAGGTTTTGTTTCATTCCGCCGTGTTTTTTTTTCACCTTTCTCTCTCGACCCAGGATTCCTGTTTTGGGCACCCATTCATCCGATTGCTAGGACTCAAAGACATAGGGTTACTGTGGTCTTTAGATTACATGTTTTTAATATTTCTACCATAATTTAGGCATGAAAATATCAGCCTCTCCTCCCCCATCCCCTCTCCAGACTCGACTTCCACCCAGTGATGTGGTGTGGTTAATAGTTCTCGGCCTTCGTACTCTTCTTCGCAGTAAGATTCCACTTCTGGCGGCGTTTTTTGATTGAAAAAGTAAGAATTCGTAATTGTGAGATGTTTAGGGAGTATGATGAATGAGTTGGAATTCAAAGCTAATTTTGCGTAAGTTCTGAAGCCATCTTACCAACTTGCGATCTGCGATACTCTTCCTAAATAATTCCATTTCAATTCGTTTTCTTTAGGCCTCGAGCCGCTTGTAATAATGAGGTTGTAAGCTTTCATAGCGATGTTTTATTGTGATCAAAACCCTAGCGCCAGGCGGGATTCGAACCCGCACCTCCTGTTGACCGAACCGAAATGCTCTATGCCACTATAGCACATTACACCACAACTCTATTTCTATCGGAGGTCTTTGAAAATCGACCTCATAAGCCTGCTGGGAGCCTTGCGTTCGTATTCTGTGGAGAACCATGTTGAAGGCAGACCACTAAATAAAAAGTGTTACGTGAAGAGTTGTGTTAGGGCCTCTACAGAGTCTCGCGGCAGCACCCCGAGAACTCGTCCATATCGCTCCCGCCGCAGTAGGACCCACGTTGCCACTGTGGTGGAAGCCGCGACGCGGACGAGTTGTCGCGGAGCCGCCGCACGCAAAGGTCCCCGAGGGCTGCCGCAGTTCACGGCGGCTCTCACCCGCAGCGCCAGGAGCTGCGGGTGAGAGCCGCCGGGGGCGCGATTAGATGGGTGTCGATTATGGCTCATCTATTTGAGAACATTTTTTTAAGCTAATCTATGTTCTAGGAATATAATAGGTTGGCGCATAACTTCTGTCTACAAAGGAGCTTGACAACCAACAATACAACCACCGTTCGTGTCGACAAGTGGAGGCATATGGAATTCTGCACTCAAACCGTAACGCAAAATACCTTAGCACGATATTAGGTAACTTTAATTGGACTGAATATCCTCGTCGCCTTCCAGTCACAAGTTAGCCGTGTGAGGTTTTGGGGAAACCCTTGCACAGAAATGCAACAACAAAGCAGACCGTTTTTTTTAAATATGAGCTATAACTGCATCGGCCAGACCTCCCGGATTCAACAAGGCATCGGAGGGAGTGCTATCATCACAAGGAAGGGCTACACATTATCTTCGAGCTGCTTGTCAACCGAGGAACTTTTAGTGGAGGTAGAACGACAAAAGTGAGAACAAGAACAAAATGGTACAGAGCTGTCGAGTTATAAGGAGCGTTCTATTAGATTTCGGGGCTCACATTCAGGAACTCCTAACTTGGCTTAGAAAACGCTTCTTTACAATACAAAAAGCGTTCTGCTTACTACATCTCTAACATTCTCAGAGGTCGCAGCTGCCAGCAAAAGTACGCAGTATTGCGTACAGCAACCCTTGCGGCGCCGCACCACCCGCCGTTGTCATGGCGGGTCCGCGGCACCCGCAAGACTCTGCTGCCGGCCTTAATCGTGCTCTATTTGGGATGTAGGGGCGCGTGTAGCGCAGTCGGAGGAGACGCCGGCTGTCGCGTGCACCCGATACCAGGTTCTTGGTTCGGATTTCCCGCCCAGGCCAACCAAGCCTTCCATCCCTCTGGGGTCGGTGCATTGGTACCAGACTTGTCTGGGAAGGATAGAGCGCTGACTTTTCATCGGCTGGCCACCGCAAGTCATTGTATGGCAAAATACGCATTTAAATCGCCTCCACGACATCCCGTAGAAGTAGAATGCTTGGCGCATCCCAAAAGGGATTGACTAACGCCGTCCTTTATCCTTTTTCATCCTTTGTTTGGAATGTGCCACCTATTCTGCTTCTAAGGACATCATCTGCCGTTGTAGTTACACCACAACTCTATTTCTCTCGGACTGTATGTTTTAATGCATACCGTATTTGGCCAGTACAATTAGTTATAGTGGACAGCCGATGAATAAGTCAGTGTTTCATCCTTCTCAGAAAAAGCGTAGTAATTAGCCAAGCTTGGAGAAGTGGAGAGCTTGGTTCGCCCGGGCGGGATCCTAACCGTGATCTCCTAACGTGAACTATGAACTCGCATGCGCCCATTCTATAAAAGTTCGGGATGTACATGAGACCTGCCGCGTATGCTTATACTATTGGGTTGTTCGATAATTAATTTTATTTTCTTCTCATAGATGGCGTGAACCATATATTTTTATGTAGCAGTGGTTGCATGGCTTACATTATTACGCACTATTTTAAAGGTTAGACCTCAGGCTATCCTCTGCCAAAAACTGAGCGTCATTAGTAAAAAAAGTTGGTAACAAAATTAAGTTTAAAATGAACAACCAAAGAGAGCATATTTTATTGTTCTACTTCCGAAAGGGGAAAAATGTGGTGCAAGCTCAGCATGTGAAGTTTAAGGCCCCATTTATACTTCGTCGCGGCGCGACGCGATGGCCACGCAATGAGGCCAAATCGATCGATCGCGTCGCACAATCAATATGGCCACTATACGTGGCGTCGCATCGCGCCGCAACGGAGCATAAACGGGGCCTAAGGTGAGGACTGCCGTACTGAACGCCAGTGTCAGCGTTGGTTTTTGCTCGCCTTCGCTCTGGAAATGTTAATGTGCAAGGTGCATCACATACGGGTCGTACAAATACTACTAATGACGAGATAACAAAGGCGTTCATCGAAACAAACCGGCGTACGACAACTAGACAGATGGCAGAGAGAAGCTTGGCATATCGAACTCACGAATTAAAGGAAGTCCACCTCACCAAACGCATCAAGATATGCGACGGTATGGTCTACTTTAAGCTGCTTCCAAGAAACGAAACTATTAACTCGAATTTGTACTGTCATCATAGAAATTGAACGAAGAAATAAAGAAAAATCGCCTTGAATTGGCCAATGGCAAAGACGTGATGTTCCATCATGGTAACTCCAGGTCCCACGTCTCTTTGGGAAGTTCGTTGTTGAAGTACCGATCGCCATCAATCGATATTGATCAAGATATCGATTTTTCACGTATATTGTTCAGGCCGTCTAAAACTTTAGCCTTGGGGGTAATCAATGTCGCACAACACGAGCCTGAGGTTCGTTTTCGATGTTTTGATCTCTATGGAACATATGGACTTTTCATTTATGTCATTCAAGCGGGTCGAACCTTTAGCCATGGGGTAGCCAGGTCGCTGAACATGAATCTGACGTTCGTTTTTGAAGTATCGATCGTCATCAATCGATATTGACAAAATTATTGATTTTTTGTGGACGTCGTTCAAGCGGCCCGAGACTTCAGCCCTGGGGTTAACAGGGTCGCTGAACACGAATCTGAAGTTCGTTTTGAGGTATCGATCCCCATCAATCGATATTGATCAAACTGTTGATTTTTGTGGACATCGTTCAATTTTTCTATTTCTTTCTAACTTGCCTCAATCGACGTAGTTAAGGTGTTCTTTCTGAGGAAACCATGACATAGGTGGCAGCTACAATTGAGGAGGAGAAGCTATTACTACAGCGAGGCCGTTAAGAAGGCGTTAGTGCGGCCAAGAGGCCGCTCTCACGGCTGATTATCGAATGATCCAATACATTTAAAAAGACGTCGTGCACTGGAAAGCAATAGACGCGGGTTCGATCCTCTTTTGATGCAGACCATTGGCTAGGACAATATTAGGGGGGGGGGCAAAAGTAATGAGACAAAATGAAAAAAATCTTTATCTCCTTATAACTCAATCACAACTCAACGATGCTGAGGAGTGTATTTGCCATTAAGGGCAAGAACCTTGCTGCCATCGCTCAGCCAACTTCCTGATCCCATCCTTCCAGAGCTGCTTGAGCCTGGTGTTGATCAACTGCTCGATATGGTTGTCAAGGACTGCTTGGGTTCTTGTGTCCCTCCCGACTAGGAAGTCCTGTAGGCTCAAGAAGTAGTGGTAGATGCATGGAGAGATGTCCAGCGAATACGGTGGGGAGGCATGTGAACGTAGCGCAGCTGGCCAAGCTTATCCGTGGTTACTTGTTCCCGATGGGGTGCGGCGTTGTCGAAGAGGAGAACCTTCTTGAAGCGCTGCGAATGAATAAGAGCGAGTCGCCCGCCCATCTCCTCTATTTCGTTCACCATGGCCTTGGAGTTCATCACGGTGCTCTTGGGAAACAGCCTCCGGTAAACCGATCCATGGGCGCAGACCCAAAAGCTCCAAAGATGCTTCTCGCCGTGAACATCTCGCCGAACGAAGGTCGGTAACAATTCACCAGGCCTCACCCAGACTCGCTGCTTGGCAGGGTTAAGATAGAAGACGTACTTCTCATCTTGCGTGAATATTGAGCCCAGGCTGCTCGGGGTTGGGAATTGGGGGAGATTTGAGCGACACAGGTCGACTCGTCAG
Source organism: Heligmosomoides polygyrus polygyrus (assembly GCA_947396885.1). Taxonomy (NCBI): domain Eukaryota; kingdom Metazoa; phylum Nematoda; class Chromadorea; order Rhabditida; family Heligmosomidae; genus Heligmosomoides; species Heligmosomoides polygyrus. Next base: position 13,850,438 of record OX377206.1, read on the forward strand.
ACTGGGGTTTCGGCATGAGACAGGCTGGGGTTTTTGGCATGCTTCTGGAAAGAGCGGAAGTGGTAACTTTTCAGATGGGCTTCAGTAAGTAGCATACAAACATACAAATACAACAAGCACGAAACCAGACTCCAGCCACGAGATATGTGGACACGGCGTGGGGTGTCTCATTACTTTTGCCCCCCCCCCCTAATATGTAGTTTTTTCTTGCTGTAGTCAACAAAACGACGCACTAGTCGCTCTAAGATTAAATAATTATGAAGGTTTTAACAAGCACATCGTTTTGAGGGGCACATATATTGTTGTGCCGTCGGAATAGGCGGTGGCTGTCATCTGCACTCCGAGTCAGATTCTTGGTTCGAATTTCTCGCGCCAAGACCAGCTATCCTGCTATTCCTCCGGAGAAGGTGGGTTGGTAGCAGACTTATTTGAGAAGGATAAAACACTGACTTTTCCATCGCGCGGCCGCTGCAAGCCGCTAAATAAACCAAAAGCGCATTCAAACCACCCAATTAGCGAATCCCAAAACGGATAAATCAACACTGTACTTTATCCTACTTTTCTTTCTTTTCGTTTTGAGGTCTTTCTAGAGAGTTTCAGGGGTTTTAAAGGGCTAGGAGGGTCAGCCCTGAGTGAAACAAGGCGTATCCACTATTTTTTTAAACTCAAAATGGCTCTTTGAATTTTTAGTAACTCTCGATCTACTTGAACTTTAATCTCGTCTTGCTCTGACGTTTCAAATTTTTTCGATTTCTAGGTACAATTTTCTGGCATGTTAATCTTTATCCTCCACGAAAATAATTAGTTCTCGTTAAGTCATAAATCCTATTCTCGCGTTAAATGCGCGCTCTTTTGACAATTCTTCGTATAATGGAGTACACCGTTGATGCGTTTCTTCTACCTCTTTTGTGTTAAATGAAAGCGTTGCAACGCATGATCACAGGAACCTTCATTTATTGCAGAGCCTTCGAAGAATGCGTTTATTTCTGCCTTTGCCCGTTCCGTCACGCAGTTGTCTATTGTGAGCAATGACGTGTCCAGTTTCTGTTTGATTTTTCATGTGATTCTGAGTCTCTAGCTAATACAAAGTAGAATAAGGCATACTTTGCTTTTCGCTATGACATCTTTGGTGACGACCAAAATCCAAAACAAACGTGTTCCTAGAGGAATTTCATTGAAAAATGCATAGTGCCCAATGAACCGTAATTTCTTTTTCCAGTTTCAAAAAAAAAACATTTTCTTTGATGCGAAAATTGGTCAAGCAGGTCCAGAAAGAAAAGACCGTCTCCTCGTGCACGACTTGAAAAGTAAATTTCTTCTACAATGGTGCGTAATGGTGCCTACAGGACCTCGAAAATCGTAGAATAATTCAGATCGACTGAAAGACGGCTATCCTGCTTCCTTAAAAAACGTACGTTTCCGCCTATTTGGTTTGGTCATTCCGGAACGTTCCCGCCTTGGATATTCCTGCGACCCAAATCAGTTTCATTAAGCCTCAAGTGGCTGGTATCGAGGTTGTGAGCTGTCATAACGATGTTTTGTTGCGATCTCATCCCGGATACGGGTGGGTGCTGATCGGTCCCACGAGGTGTGGATGTTGCGTTCGATCAAACGGCGCCGGTGGTGTTATGGCGTAGAGCATTCCCGCCCGGTTAGAGGGAGGTGCGGGTTCGAGTCCCGCCTGGCGCTAGAAGTTTTGATCGCAACAAAACATCGTTATGACAGCTCACAACCTCGATACCAGCCACTTGAGGCTTAATGAAACTGATTTGAATCGTTTCTATCAAAACCATCAGCTTAACTGGTTCCATGCTGACATCAGCGGCCAGCTCATCCCGGATACGGGTGGGTGCTGATCGGTCCCACGAGGTGTGGATGTTGCGTTCGATCAAACGGCGCCGGTGGTGTAATGGCGTAGAGCATTCCCGCTCGGTTAGAAGGAGGTGCGGGTTCGAGTCCCGCCTGGCGCTAGAAGTTTTGATCGCAACAAAACATCGTTATGACGATTCCTGGGACCTTTTGAGTTTTCTGCTCCACGACTTCGTAGGAGGTTTTTATATTCGTTACGCAAAGAAAACATGTAACGTTAAATACGTGTGAACGATATGAGATGATTGCCAAAAACTAAAGAGTTTAAGCCACATTCCGTGACATCATAGAAGCCCAGCTTCCTTGTCATATAGCTTTATGGTTTGTACATCGGAAACGCGGTGTTGAAATTGAACCGAAATGTAGGTACTGTGTAAGCTCTAGTTTATACTTACACCGCTGCGCGGCGCGGCACGATGGTCGAGATAGATATCGACCGGGCGGCGCGAAAAATCGATATCTATAGCGGTCGTGATGCCGCGCCGCATGGCGGCGCAAGTATAATCTAGGGCTAAGGAAGGCATCTAGAGGAATAGAAGTGATAGGTTGCCACGAGACACTTTGAACTAGAGATAGAGAACTTTGAAGTGGAACTAATAAAATTCAGCCTCGTAAATCTTTTTCTCTCACTGAATATTCTTTCGAACGCACCGCAGCAAAACAAATTCTTTGTGGGTGGATATTTTGGAACTGCTGTTTCATTTGTGAGTGTTGCCGTTTGTTTCACAGATTTTTTTTATCTCACGCCTGTCTTATACAAAGTATTATTAGGTTGGAAAAAAGTCTTTTCATTTTTTCAAAGATTTATTACTTCACAACTACAATGTCAAATCAACTGAGATAAACTCCACTTTGTTCCACAACACTTCTCCAAAGACTGGGTACTTTTCTAATTCCTCTCGCTTAAAGCACTGCCGTTCTGGAGTCGTACCATTGCTGAATCCAATTTTTGAGGTCTTTATCTGTTTTAAAATATTTCTCTCCAACTTCTTGCTTGATAGCACGGAGGAGATGGTAGTCGGTAGGGGCGAGGTCAGGGCTATATGGTGGATGTGGCATTACCTCCTAGCCCAGCTCCTTTATTGTTTCTCTTGTGAGTCTTGCAACACGTGGTTTTGCATCGAATGTCTGACAGGGCATGTGGAATCCAAACTCCAAATTTCCATGCAAAGCCAAGACCCTTCAGATGGATTCCCACTACATATCCTGTGAGACACTACGAGCTTCTCTGCCAGTTGACGTGTCCTCTGCCTACTATCGGTACGAAGAAGATGGAGTAGTTTAGTGCCATCCACTTCAAATTGTATTTCTGACCTTGTCTTGTCCTCGAGTGAGTAATCTCCCTTCAAAAACTTTCCGAACCACCCATAAGCGGAACGATGACTAGTAGATCCCACGCCATATATATGGTTAATTTGGTCGGCTGCCTGACGTGCTGTAGATAACGAAGTACAAGAAGGGTATCGACCTGTGTCCGCATGCGAACGGTAAACAAGTGTGATAGGATTATGAAATCAGCAATCAATACTGGCTAGTGTGCTTACAAGGAGACCAGTAAAAAAATTTCGAAGTGTGAAGAGACTTTTTCCAACCTAATACAATTAATTAATTAACAAATTAATTAAATGATGGAGAGCCTTGCGCAGATGTTCCAATAATCTAGAATTAGGTTTAGGGTATCAAAAACTAATTCGCTGACGTCATATTATCCGCTGAATCGAAAATTTGTTTTCCCAGCTGATGAAGGTGTCGTGATCTGATGTTAAAGACAAGGGCAAGGTCTTATCCGCAATAACTCCCTAAAGTCGCTATTTACTTTATCACTCCATAACAGTTATCGTCTTTATTTTCAGTCAGCCTTCTCAAATACGGCTCATGTACGTCCCACAAGGATAGCGAGCTGTGATGGCCGTCGACTGTTCTGCTGAGCAGGTTAGTTTGCCGGAAAGTTCTCGCTTTGTCAGTGTTCCCGCATGGCGATATGACTTGTTTTATCCCAGGATCCAGCGTAACTAAACGGGAGAATGTAGAAAAACGCAATCCATATGCACTCTTCAAGTATTTAAACCATGCACAATCTACAGCACACACACTGGGCTCATGATATCATCTTGAAATTTAACGAGCTATAGGTCTTCTATACGCTTGATAAAGAGACAGCCTTGGAAGGTTATCGTACTTCGCAAGTAAGGAACTAAATTCTTTGAGAATTCTGTAGGGCAATAAACTCGGCCTGTCTCTTGATTTTGCAATCGGTACTCGATGTTTAAGCTACTATCTAAGGCCCCGTTTATACTTCGACGCTGAGCGACGCGACGCCACATATTGTGGCCACATTGATTGGGCAACGCGATCGATCAATTTGGCCATTATACATGCCGTCGCGTCGCTCGGCGTCGGAAGTATAAACGGGGCCTAAAGGTTCTGGACATTCTTTAACAAAAAAAAATGGCGACGAAGCAAGGCAATTATTGTGCCGTGTTGTGAGATTGGATTCAGGAACTCTGCTACCTAGACCCTCGCTCTTTCTACCTATTCAAGCATAAGCTTCCTAGAAGTAGTTCTGTTTTGTCTGTGTGAGAACATATGCATATTAAAAAGGGAGTTCTTTTTTATAGGGATTCCTTCCTTCTCGAATAACTTTTAAATGCTGTTTTTACTCTATGAATTTATTTATTTATTTATTGCCAATTCAAACCACACACAATTAGAAGAGAAATTCACAGGAAAAGCAAAATAAATTGGCTACTGAAAGAGAACATGGAATAAAAAAAGAAAAACAAGAAGGAAATAGAGCAAGGGTAGGATTCGTGAATAATTGGTGAAGGTTAGGAATCGCTGAAAGCTTTACTGATGCGCATATCGTGCATGTAAAGGAGGAGGCCGTCCGTACTTTGCTGAGACAGTTAGAGTGCAGTCGGCGATGAGAAAAAGAATACCGCGAGGCGAAAGACAGAGGGCTTATGATACTACTACCATAGGTGCTAGACTAGCTGTGACCTATGTGGGGTGGACCTTGTAAGTATTGAAAGGTAAAAGTTGGTACGCACCCCAGAAGGTTACCGTGATGGGAGGTCATAAGCCCTTACTTGCTCGCGTTTCAATTGAGAGAAGGTTGGTAGAAGACTCAAGACATACAGTGTCTCAGATGCATAAAAGTTCGTTAAAAAAAAAAAAAATGCTCCACTATGCCCAATTTGTGCAACAGTAAAGCCGCTAGAGGTACAAGTAGCGATAGAGAGAATGAGATGCACTGCGCTATATAGTGACACGGACAGGAAGATTTAGTTCGGTGAAAGCAGACTCGTAAGCTACAATTGTTCTACGGCGTTGACAGCGGTCAGCTTAATGTCGGATCTTTCAATGAAAAGAAGCATTGCAAGAAAAGCATTGATGTGCTGTGGAAGACAGTGTCGCCGAACGTCTGGGTGAAGCATCGAGCAGCTTGGCGGTTGAATTCTTGCCTATAATGATGACTGTACAACACTACCACAACTCATCGCCACAGACGTGCCATTTTGACCTATACAATTCCATTATCTGGTCATTGACCTTTCTAGAATGTTCTGCAGTTACATATAAGAGGCCGCTAAGTAGGATGCCGTACGTCTCTTGGACCGACGGACCACCACACTTCGCCCAACGGACCGCCGACAGAAGCCAACGAGCCAGGACAACCGCGACGGCCACCGGAGCGACCGCGACGGACACCAACCACAACAACCACAACCACCAACAGCCAGCGAGCCAGCCGCAGTGGAAGGAAGGAGGACCGAAGAAACCACGAAAAGGCACTCCAAATTCCCATATCAATAAATATTAGCAGGTCGTTACACCAGGGGGACTGCGCTCACGGTATAGCGCGCTAGGACAGCGCGCACATACGCTGAGCCATCGTACACGGGACGTCAGCCCGTGCGCGGGCACTCAAGTGCAGGGTTCACCAGCCACAATGTAGCTAGGTCGTACTATGAGTGTGAGGCCTACTGATGTCTGAATTCATTGTACATCATTAGCCGAAGCAGAAGCGTCATCCCTTAGTTGTCTTAGTCGTTGAGTCAAACAGGTCTGGAATGTGTAAGACTTCCTATGAATGAAAAGGTCGGGATGCAGACTATTCCATTCTGCAACTCTTCGAACAAGAAAGGAGTTTTCATAGCCACTGGAGTTAGGTTTTTCGGGTCTTATACGGAATGGGTGGCCCCTCAATCTACCGATAGTCTGCGAGGCCTCGAAAAGGTCAGAAATGCTAAGATTTATCTCGTTTGTTGTCAGCTTATACATTAGTGTAAAGTCCGCTATCTTACGCCTGAATTCTAGTGCATCGGCATTAAGTCTAGACAATCGCTCATCGTAAGAAAGGCCCAATTGACCGCATCTGATAAAGCAGCGATAGGTGAAACTTTTCTGAACCTTTTCAATTTCATCTATGAGCGCTTTCTTTTGTGGCGACCATATCGGTGAGCAATACTCTAACAAGGGCCTTACATACAAGACAAAAAGTCTGAAAAGCATAGCTGGATCTCGCAATCTGAAAGATCTGAGAACGAAGTTCGAACACCTGAGCGCTCTCCTAACACTGTCGTGAATATATTCTTCAAAACTTAGGTTTGTATCGTAGGTAATACCTAGGTCACGTATCTTACTAACGCATGTTAACGTAGAACTCCCTAAGGTAAACGAGACATTAGGATGGTGACGCCCTAATGTCATGACAGCGGTTTTTTGAGCAGATATCTCTAAGGACCACGCCTTAGACCACTCTACAACGGCATTTATTGAGTCTTGAAGCTTCTGACAGTCATTGACTGTAAAAAGTTTGCTGTCATCGGCATAAATGCTACAGTAGCAACCGGGCGGGAGAACGCGGGGTAAGTCGTTAATGAAGATTATGAATAGAAGGGGACCTAGACACGTTCCTTGAGGAACGCCGCTTGGTGTAGGATAGTACGGGGAAAAGTTACCGTTTATTACTACAGACTGAACCCGGTCAGTAAGGAAAGAACGCAGGAAATTCAGAAGTTGACCTCTGATCCCGTAGGAGCAGAGTTTTTTAACCAGTAAAGGTATGGAGATGGAATCGAAAGCTTTTGCATAATCTAGGTAGCAAACAGACACATAGTTTCCTCTATCTAATTCTCTATGCCATAAGGGAATGGTAGAAATAAGGGCAGACGTGGTTGATTTGTGCTCAAGAAACCCATGCTGTTCCTTTCGAAGTAGGTGATTTTCATTTAGGTACGAAGTTATCTTTTTGCACAAAATGCGTTCCATAACCTTGCTTATTGAACTGGTTAGACATATGGGTCTATAATTAGTGACGTCGTTTTTTGGCTCTTTCTTGAGAATTGGTCGTACAAGGCCAATTTTCCACAGTTTCGGTACTTCCCCATGTAACAGGAGTCGGTTGAAAAGTATAGTCAGGGGAGAGGCGAGCCCTAGTGCTGCCTTCTTTAGGAATATGTAAGGAATCCGGTCAGGCGATGTGGAAACTCTGTTTGGTAGCTTACGTAGCACGCTGTAAACTGTCTCACTCGTAATATCTACCCAGAATAAGCTTTGGAATAAGCACCTGCTGGTTTTCAAAGTGTTTGCAATATGCATTCCGTGAAATTCAGAAAAAGTTGCTAAAACACTTTTAAAAAATGTAAAAAATGTGTAGGCACGGCATGAACGCTGTTGAACCACACTCTCTAGACGACGTAACCACTCCCCATCCTGTTCGAATGTTGCTACATAAGGCGAAAGCTCAGCAGTCGAAATAATTAAGCAAATGTTGGATGCCCATATTACAATCATGAGTTCTAATCCGTAGTTGTTCTAATCTCTTTGGAGAGTCTGTCTCAATTTAATAGGAGGATATGTTTTTCACTTGGAAGAGTTCGTTTTGATTTCAATTGTCTTAGGCTAGCTTAGAAGGGTGTCCAATTCGATTTGAAAAGTGTCCAGTTCGACGTGAATATTGATATATCTGTAGCCGCATTTTTGCAAGTGCTCATCACGGAAAAGCCTAATGACGTTCTGTCCCTTTTTTCCCTTCCAGAATGCGTCATGGAAACACAGTCTTAAACGTGTGTAGGTGTTTCATCATACATACATTCATACATCTTTAAATCCTTTGCTTCTTAGCATTTTGGAATAAGTCTAAAAAGCTATCTGTAAGGTAAGAATTTTAGATCGTTAAAGAATGTTTTGTTGCGATCAAAACTCTTGCGCCAGGCGGGACTCGAACCCGCACCTTCTGCCTTATGGGTAGCTATGCTACGCCTTACACCACCGGCGCTGTTTGACCTCACGTAACATCAGCGATAACCTAAAAAAGAATCTTATACTCATTCAAACAATGTACTCTTTTCCTTCTGGAGGCACCTTTAATAGGCAAATTTTATGCAAATTTTTTTTAAACAAGATTTACTCCTAACTCTTTAGACTTACTTCCGTTCTTTAGAACTATTTGAACTTTAGATAGCTTTCGTCTGATTTGGTTTGGAACGTTTTTCTTAAATTGTTGGTATGAAAAAAGTGACAAGATTAAAGTAAGTGTGCACACTTTGCTTTGAAAAGCAGTCTAAAGTGAGAACGGTGCATATTCCTTGAAGGCAATGCTTTACATACTAACAGGTCATCAGTTCCACTGTCTAGCCTTCGTTACAACAACCAGCACCCTCCCAGATACACTGAAAAGTTGCCTACCGTTTTGTCCGAAAAACTTATTTCAGCCTCGCCAAACCCGACGTGACCGCGTTTTTCGGCGAAGAGTAAGCGATGAGGAAGCGCGGTCTAAGGTTTGTCACTTTTTGGTTTGATAATTGTTCTTCAATAAAACACTCGGCAATCCACACGTCGAACACGCACACCTTCACGATGTCGAGATCACATAAATTACATACACACATACCACATACACACATACACACCACAAACACACACAGCTTCACGATGTTCATGACGCTCACCACATACACACACCACAGACACACACACACACACATCACACACAGCCTCACGATGTCGAGAAGATACACATCACATACGCGGACATACACACCACATACACACATACACACAGCTTCACGATCCCGAGGACCTACACACCACAGACACACCAGACACACACACCTTCACGATGTCGAGGAGAGGTATGCGTGGAGCATACCTGGGGATTCATTAACTTTCACAGGTTGATTTAAAATTCAAGCGCTAATCTATGAAGCACAAAACGTTATTGCGATCCACTATGTGGTTAATTATAATCACCACTATATATAAAAGTTTGTTCGTCGAACGATCTAACCTAAATGAGATACGCCGCATCATCCATAGCGAGAGCGGTGGAGTGATCTAACCTAAGTGAGAAAGGCCGCATCATCCACAGCGAGAGCGGTCGAGTGATCTGACCTGAGTGAGATACGCCTCATCATCCACAGCGCGGGCAAAATTTGCTATTGAACGTGGGATGTTGCTGCAGCAGGGAAAGCGCAGCCTTTTACAGCTTAACAGAACATCACCTACGCGCGTTTCTGAGCGTCCAGATTCAAAAGCCGTGCCGCCGATTTCGTGCTGTGAGAATAGGAGGACCACTAAAGGAGTAAGAGTAGAAGGGGGACTTCAATAGCGACCAGGAAGGAGCGACATGGACGAGGCATCGGGATGGGGGGGAGGTCGATGGGGGGGGGGACAATGAAGCAGGCCAGGAGGTGGTACCAAGAAGGGTTTAGGCAATAAGGAGGGGCCAGGAGGGAGTTAGTTATAAGAGGGGAGAGGGACAGTAAGGAGGACCTGCAGGGGAATCCATTACGAGGGGACCCCAGCGAGGGAGACCCGATTTAGCCCTTGTTTATACTTGCACCGCTGCGCGGCGCTACACCATGGTCGGAATAGATATCGACGGAACGACGCGAAAAATCGATATCCATGGCGACTGTGACGCCGTGCCGCGTGGCGGCGCAAGTATAAACTAGGGCTTAGAAGATGTGACGCCGATGTCGCGCAATTGGCGTTCGCTCGCCGTCGTCGTGCCATAAGCGTGCGAGGCTGCTTAATTGGGGTAGAGTAGCAAGGAGGACCACGTGGGAGAGAGGGATCGACTAGAAAAAGGGACCAGGAAGTCGGGACCAGGACCGGGAACCAGCAAAAAGGGAGCGTAAGGTAATTCATGTGGGGAACAGAGAATCTGCCATCTGTGCAGCCTCTTCAAGCTCAACACAGCGGTAACTGCGCGTGCTTCTGAGCTTTAGGATTCGGAATACGGATCTTCTGAGGTTCTGGTTTCAGAAGACAGGTCCTCTACGTTGCGCTAGAAGCATCTAGGTAATGAAAATGTGTCTCTGACGTCGTGCGGCGAGCGTAGAATTCAGAATTCAACATGGGATGCTGGTGCTGCAGAGGAAGTGCAGCCTCCTTCTGCTTCACATACATAGCGGCAACTGCACGCCTTTCTGAGCGTCTGGATTCAAAAGACGGCTCCTCTACGCTTTGCTAGAAGCAACTGGATTAAGAAAATGTATCACCGGCATCGTGCGACGAGCAGCCGCCTTCAGAATTCAATGTGGGACTCTTCTGCAGGAGAGGAAGAGCAGCATCTTCCTGCTTGACATAGCCGCAACTGCTCGCGTTTGTTAGCTTCTGGATTCAGAATAAGTGTTCGCTACAACTGTGCGCGTTTCTGAGCGTCCTGATTCAAAACTAGTGGCGCCGACTCCGTGCCATGAACACGGGAGGACCACTAAAGGGGTAAGAATAGTAAGGGGACTTTGAGGGTTGGGGACAGGAGAGCGACCAGCAATTAGTGACCTGAAGCAGGGATCAAGATGGGACACAGTAGTCAAAAGGAGGGACAAGTACAACAATGAAACAGACCAGGAGGTGGCACCAAGAAGGGTTGAGGCAATAAGGAGGAACCATTAGGGAGCTACAAATAAGTGGGAGCAGTAAGGAGGACCAGCTAGGGGATCCATTATGAGAGGAGCAGTAAGGGATACAAAGCGTGAGGGTTTAGGAGGTGTGACACATATCGTGCTATGGGTGGTCGTCCGCTCCCCGTCGTCGTGCCATAAGCGTGGAAGGGCAACTTTATGGGGTAGAGAAGTAAGGGGACCACGACGGAGGTGGGGGGGGGGGGGGGAGGACCCGGAGAGCGACCAGGAAGAAGGGACCTGGGGCAGGATTCATGAACGTTCCCGGGAACGTTGCTGGCTTCCCATGGGAGCCGACCGAGGCGAGAGAGCGAGGCGGGAGAGAGAGACGAGAGATGATATCGCTTATCTCCCGCTCCCACCGCTTCATAAATACGGCCTCTGGAGGTGGAACCACGGGTCGGAATCGGAACGGACTGGCATAACTTTAACAGAGAACTTACAGCAGAAAACTCAGATAACGCGGCTTATCGCTCACCATATCGCTTGACAAGGCGCGCTATCAGGTGTTTCGGCTGTAATTTTCTCTGTTAAATTGCTGTAAGCCGTTAACGAATCCGGCCCTAGGACGGGGAACCAGCAATAAGGAAGCTGTAGGGGGAGTAAATACAGAGAAAAAGAAACATACCATATGCGCAGCGTCTTCCTGCTTGACAGCGGTAAATGCGCTTTTCTGAGCTGGATTCAGTGGAAGTGTCCCCTACGTCGTGCAAGAAGAATATAGGCTCAGATGACGGGTCCTCTTCGTCACCTAACAGGGGTCAGAATTCATGGGAGCGGTTGCAGAGAAGCAATCTGAGGGACAGAAGTATTAAACAGCACAAACCAATGACGTTGCTGGACGGTCCGATGAGAATTCCTATGACGAAATTAGTGAACGCGTTTACGCCGATAATGTACGCAGCAAAACCTAGATGTTTGCGAATTTTATGTTTCACAGATATTGCTTTTCGTAGGTCAGTGCAAGGCCGCGCGAAGCGCGCAAGTGCGAGACACGCCGTTAGCCCTAGTTCATACTTACGCCGCTACACGGCGCGGCACCACGATCGCCCTAGGTATCGATTTTTCGCGCCGCCCGGTCGATATGTATCTCAGCCATCGTGCCGCGCCGCGCAGCGGCGCAAGTATAAACTAGCGTTTAGGCGTGTCGGAACTCTTGTAGTAGTATAATAAGAAAGAATAATATGGTAAGACGAGAAAGGTGGATGCTAATTACTCACCGGAATTAGCATCCACCTTTCTAACCTCAAGTAATCTCAAGGAATTTGAGCTTGTAAGACTGACGTTTTAGGCAGTCAGTAAAGACAACTTTGCGCTTTACATTTCAAGTGAAGTACCACCAGTTTGGTTACCTCGGTAAATGGAAGTGTGTCATTTGGATGAAGTTCAACTCGAGCTGCTCCAAGGAAATATCAGCCCTTTTTTGTTTATCATCTTATCCCTATATTTTTGATCATAATAAGTTCTAGTGCTTCTGTTTCTTAGAGCAACAGTTAAAATTTTCCCTAAATCAATAGTAGACGTTAGTTGGATTTCTGGTAAATTTTCTGGTAAAAATGCGATTTACTTGGAGTTTCGTAACAGAAGAATGCACGAATTTTTCGCCGTCCTCTGCTGAACAATTATTGCGCCCTGAAGATTAGCTAAAAATTTGGTAACCATGTTATTTTTCGATGACGAAAAAGGCTTCGCTGCTGAAACAATGCACACTAGGCCTTGTTTAGTGTGCGCGTGACACGCAATGTGTGTAGTGGCCGAATTGATCAATAGCGTCGCGCGTCGCGTGCACACTAAACAAGGCCTTATGCTTCGCTACAGTATGGTGTCACGGCATGCCCAATCACTGAGCGCCATAACCAGCTCCTATTGCCGTCCTGTTATTGAAGATACGGTCATGTGACAGAATATACAATTGATTGCGATTTCGCGTATTTTTAATCGATTACTGTGTAATTCTGATCATTACAATCTACACCTTTTTTCAAGTTTCGGGCTTAGAATTACCGAAGCCATCCATTTCTTAAACTATCCTGCCTATGAAAAATTGCAGGCAATTACCATTGCAAGTCAAAGCGGATAGTCAGAGTATCTGTTCTCCACGACAAAACATCAAGTAATTAAGACGTCGCTATCAATCAAGTACATATGTATAGTGATATGCCCGTTGATGGTGTGGCGTAAATTTGAAACGCAGCACTCAAGAAGATGTCCACTTTCTTCATTCATTAACCTTAGAACAAGGATAAAGGACGGCGTTAATCAGTCTCTGTTTGGGATGCGCCAGACATTCTACTTCTATCGTGGATATCGTGGATGCAATTTGTTTTTTGTGTGCATATTTGGTCTTGATGGGACGACTTGCAATGGCCAGCTGATGGGCACGTCAGTGTTCTCCTTCTAGACAGTTGTGGTACTAATTCACCGTCCTCGGAGGGATGAAAGGTTCAGTTGGCTTGGACGGAACCCAAACTGGCGCCTCTTCCGGCTGCGCTACAGACATATCGTCCATCCACACATTAAAATGACCAGGGAAGAGTCTCAGGCGTTGTTCTGAATGGGGGAAATGGATAGTACTGCGAGAATTTCCACCCTTCATATAATAGAAAAACATGTTTCGTTTTTGCTGAGTCCTTGAACCTAAAGAGCTACGGGCCCTCGAAATTTGGGGTACAGTATTGCACTGTCACCCGTACCTACCGTGACGTACCGTAATCGGCCGGAATTTGAAAAACGGATGTTAGATTCGTGATCACTACCTCAAATAACACCACTGGGCGAGGTTTGGGCGAAAAAATTTTTTCGACCCCTCCTCGACCTTACAAGTCGTGAAAGTACAATAGTGCCTTAATGGTAGCTTAAATCAGCTTATTTCCTACTTATCTCCTACACATTTATTTTACTCTAAATTCTCAAATAAGGGTTTACTTTGAGCTGTACTTTACTCACTTTTCTCAGTTTCAGGATCATACAATGTTTTGTATTTTTCATCGAATGTTAAACAGCGACCTTTCAGCAGTACGGATTACAGCAGGTACGAGTGACTAGGGCTGTCGAGGTCATTATCACAGATTTCGCCCAAACTTCTCCCGGGGGGGGGGGAGGGAGAAAGGGGGTTATTTGGGGTGCTGATCACGAATCTGCCATCCGTTTTTCCGTATTGCGCTGGAGTACGCTATGTTACAGTAGGTAGAGGTGATTAATGGTAAGGTCACGGTCACCGCTTTTGCCCAAACTTCGTGTTGAGCACGAATTTGACTCATATTTGACAATTTGAAGTGAAATAAGTGTGTAGTAGATGTGCAGGAAGCAAATTGGTAAAGGAGGCGGCTGTCATGAAAAAATACAAAAGGAGTGCATATCACGCGAGTCGAACATCTGACCTAGCGTCTGTGAAGCAGCCTCTCATCCTGCTGAGCTACCGACCCGCTTAGACTTTCGCCCCGTCCTATACATCAGCGCGCACATGTAGGAACGTGGGCACGCGCTGAAGGTGCAACACTGTACCCCCAATTTCGAGGGCCCGTAGCTCTTTGGGTTCAAGAACTCAGCAAAAACGAAACATGTTTTTCTACTATATGAAGGGTGGAGATTCTCGCAGTACTATCCATTTCCCCCGTTCAGACCTACGCCTGAGACCCTTCCCTGGTGAGTTAAAAAAGCTCTCATGTGGCTTAATGGGAAAGGATTACTTTTAAACAGTACCCATATTTTTAAGCAACCTTTATATGTTGCTGAATAGAGGCAGAGACTGGCAGACTGCGAGGCACTTTAATTATTATTATTTTAATTTGTTTATCACAGAGAGTGCGCTGACAAATTAAGCAAAGCATGTTAGGATGCTAATACACGTGTTAGGATGCCAATACAAAGATTAAAAAGGAAGAAGAAAAAACAGCAAGGACCAGATCCAGCGTGTGCCAGTCACGGTAACATAGACGAAATCTATTTATGTGAATTCTGTAACCTTTCTATGATGAGTTCTTCCTATCTATTTTCATTAAGCAGCTGTAAACAGTGCATTATAAAAAAAGAGCATTGCAGAAGTCCTCTCATTACTTTGGTTATGTGAGAGCGAGCATGATGCCGTAAATGACCGCTGAGTGTATTCTCCAGTGAAAAAAATGTCGAAAATGATTTTTCAGGCGTGTACGGTGCTTGTATGTCTGCTTAGCGTCCTGATATTCTACTTCATCAGCACACTTCTGCCCGAGAACCTTGGCAGCAAGCCGGACGACAACCTCGACGACATGTCGACTGCCTAAGACACCTCCTATTCTAGATGACGGCTTCTGGTCTATATACCTTTGCGATTTATGTTCCCTTTCGATGCTCTTTCCACGTTGAGTTAAGTGATCAATAAAGCCTCCGTATTCTATCTTTTTAAAAAATGACGTGGAGGTTCACTCTGAAATGGGGGATGCTCACAGTTTTCCTATCAGCGGATTTGGCTAGGTTGTGCCATGCTTGGTTGGACCGAGATGGAGACATATGGCAGCTTTGGAAGGCAATCATTCCAGATTTCAATTGTTGGGTTTCTATTATTGTATTTCTATTATTAATTAATTACCTTATGAGTTTGTGAAGTCAAATGGTTTACTGAATAAGCTACGAGCAAAAGTAAGTTTTCTCTCAGTAAATTGTAGGAAAACAGCACGTTGAAAAGCTTATGAACCACATCTGACGAATTGGCTCCGACCCCTCAGATCCATTAGTTTCCGCAGTAAACGCGGCTTTTTCGAAATATCCGTAGGCTATTCATCAAAGCATGCCTGGGACCAATTAGCCCACACCGAGGAAACGTCTGAGCGGGTCGGCGCCTCGTCGCTCACCTCCTTTTCTCGTCTGTAGCTGTAATTCATTTGATTAAGATGGTTTCCAGCAAACTCTTTTTCCATCTCATAAGATCACTTTAATTTTTTCTGCTAAAAGTCTATTATTTAAATCTTTATGGAGTAGAGTCATATGAGGGACCAACTCTCTATGCAGTAAAGGCTCCATGTTTTCAAAAAACATTTTTGCAATGTTACACGGCGCACTCTCCCCCTTCGCTTCATAAAACCTCTTCATTTGTATAAGCTGCTGTAAGTGTGCTCACTAGAGCACATAAATAGGGTAAGCATTGCTGTTTAGCACAACGTTTGAATCGATTCCGCCCATTCGATTGATAGGTTCGATCCTATATGCATTGTGCACGGCGCACTCTCGGAACATTCCAGGCATGGCAGAGCACTGACGACGCACGCCATGCTTGAGATACTCCGAAAACACTGCACGTCACATCGTCCTGGGAAATAAGGTGCTCTAATCGCTAAAGCGTGCTGCGGCTATTTTTCAGGCCACCCTCGGCGAGAACGCGGTGATCTGGTAAAGTTTTATACATGCTTGACAAAAAGACGGCTTGCGAGTTTTCCGTCGCAAACCGTCTTTTTGCCCGCTCGACGCGGGCGGTATTGTATCTCTTCCCTGAACAGTAATAATGCGCACAGTCGTAGATCGTACGTAGATATGTAGTAATGGGCATTCTTTTTCTTCGTCTGTTGGAGAAAAAGAGTTCAAAGATGCCAGATTCAGCTTTCCATAAACCACTGCCTGACATTATTCAGCTTCATATGATACGGTGGTCAATGAACAAAAATATAACAACTTTCACAGTGTCTAGAATTCTACTAGGTATAAAAAGTTTAGTCAGTCTACATTCTTGCTACAGTTGTGCCCTCGAAATTGTTTCGAACGCCCGCAAATTTCGAATATACGAATTCGAATACATTCGAAAAAAGCGATTTTTTGAATATTCGAATTCGAGTATCCGAGGTCGAATGAAAATCACTCAAATACCTATTCGAATAGGTGATTTGAGCACATCTATATATCTGCATTTGGACTTAAAGATGGCTGGTGTGCACCCTGATCAAGCATTTGATCGGAAGAATTGGCGTCATACCAGAAGAGCGGACCCCGCAACCAAGCGGGACAGACGCTAATGAAAATGATGATGAATCGAGCACATCTATAGTGCCTGTCACAAACCTGTGTAGGCCTGTAAAAAAGACTGCAGCCGTAAGGAGGCCAGCTTCTGCATGAAAAACCTGTGAAAGCGCCTCCAACATGCAAATGACGGAAATCGACAAAAATTTGCGAGAAACGGTTGGATTCCACAATCACTGGGAGACTAATCTCTGTCAATATTATCGATTATTCGATCGGTGCTATCGATTTTTTCCCATGTTTGTTCGATCGGGTGGGAGTCACGTGAGTACCCTAGACGATGGATGGACGTCACAATAGGTGGATTTGATCGGACGATTAATATCGACCAATGTTATCGGTTCTCGGCCAGATTTTACCGATCGCAGTGAAAGTTAGGCGAATATAACGGCTGATAGATAGACTTCACGTCAGGTAAAGAATATCGATCGGAGCTCAGCATCAATCAATATTCTCGATTTTTCGAAAAGCACCAAAATAAATACTAGAGCTGGCCTCTCTCAGTCTGTCCCTTTGCTTCCATTAGTCCGGCCGATCGAGGCTCCGAGCGAACACCAGATATCGGTCGGCATCAGGGGTGCACACAAAGCTCTGGGCGTCAAATTTTTTAAACGAATTTTTAACGAAGTTTTCTGTTGTTAAATTTCCGCTAAACCGTCAATTTCAGTAAAAAAAAGTTTTATATTCCTTCTTCGACAACTAAACAACTGAAGTTCGACGAACACAATGCGACATACCACAAGATAACATAAACCATTCACTACCGACAAAGAGTGGCCGAAAAAAACCCAGCTTCCAGCAACGAATTAGAGCTAAAATTAGATCAGGCAGACCTCCGGGTCCCCACCTTTCCTAGCTCTTCTCGAAAGCGTTCTGCGTGACTGTTCTACGCGCATGTATAATCCCGATGCGAGTAGAAGCCCGTTATGCACCGAGAGTCACCTTAAATTTGGTCAATGTTCGCCTTGTCAAGAAGGCACATATATGTCCAGTTAGAAATTACCTAGATCAGTTCATCATTGGTGGAAAACACAATGGTGCTGCGCAAAATTTCTAATTTCGAACAACACAAAACATTGTATAGGGCTGTCCTGCACGATGACCTCTCCGTACCCATTTGCGCCAAAGGAACTATTAAAAATACAATTAAAAGGCTACTAGCAATTCGTTATCTCTTAGGAAAAGTAGCCTTCCAAAAAATTTTGTTGACAGAATTCTTCGCAAATCGTTTAAAATACGCTCAGCGGTCGAAAACGTCTTCTCCGTCTCGACTGTTCCAGGTGGCGAGCGAAAGTGTTTTGGAACCAGACGTTCAGCGGCCTTGCGGCCGCCAAACGCCTGGTTGGGGTTTCGCCCCCAAACCCCGAGTATAGAACACCCGGCCGTGTTCTTTTCTTCTTTTGGCCCTCTTGCTTTCATTTCATTCTCCGAAGTACATGTTCTACTAAGTCCTGAGGAACAGACTGTAAGAGTCTCAACCCAAAGTGCTTAGTCTGCGGAAGCAGAAATGAAACCAATGGGTGTCGGTAGACCGCTCGATACCGTTAACTGTCCGACAGCAATCATGTTCCTCCGATAACTTTATCCATTCTCCTTACCCTCACTCTCAACCCCGCCAATACCCCTTACACTTGTGCCGAAGTGAAATAAAAATAAATAAAGGCGTAGTGAGAGTCAAGTACGCGCACACTTGTCGAGCGAAGCCTTTAAAAAGTTTTCTCACGAATGCTGTGCAAAGTATGATCTGTGGAACGACTTCTGGATCTGGACGCACGTTGTACGACGTCTAGGTAAAGTGTTCTGAATCTGGACGCATGTTGATATCGTCTGTGATACATATGTTAAGCCCCAAAGTACGTGTAACGACGTCAGCAGCACGTCTTCTGAAGCCTGATACCCGTTGGACGATACTGATAAAAATTCATGGTCCGCCCTTACTGGTCCCCTTCACTGGACCCCCTCCTTCAGTGGTCCCATCTTCACGGGTCCCCTTTACCGTCTCCCCAACCCCCCCTTATGTCCCTTCTTCATTGGGCCTCCTTCACCACTCGCCCCCCTCCGTTATTGGTTCCACCTTTGCTGGTCTCCCCTTTTCTGATCCCTTTTACTGATCCCCTGTTCACTGGTCCCCCCCTCCACCCGTTACCGGTCCCTCCCTCCTCCCACCGGACCCTCCCCTGCAGTGGTCTCTCTTAGGGGTCCCCTCTTCACTGGTCCCTCCTCCCCCCTCCCCACCCGTTACCGGTCCCCTCACTAGACCCTCCCCTGCAGTGGTAGTGGTCCCTTCTTCACTGGTCCTCCTTCTTTCCACTCCCCCCCCCCCATTGCTGGATCCTCCCCCTGCAGTGGTCCCCCTTAGTGGTCCCCTCTTCACTGGTCTTCCTTCTTTCCACTCCCCCTCCCCCATTACTGGACCCTCCTTTGCCGGTCCCCCATTACTGATCCCCCTTCACTGGTCATCCATCGGTGATATGTCGTCTGAACCGGGGCACCCCTTGCACGATATCGATGAGAACCGTTCTTAACCCAAGCATCCATTCCGCTACATCGGTGACACCTCTTCTGAACCTAGACAGTGACTGCGCGACATGGGTGACACAATCCTGAACCCGGACGCCTGTCGAGCGACGTCGGTAACACGTCTTTTCAACCGTTCGTCCTTTGCGCGACATCGGTGACACGTCGTCTGAATCCAGACACCACTTGGGCGACATCGTTGACACCTCTTCTGAACCTAGACACCCACTGCGCGACATGGGTGGCACAACTCCTGAAGCCGAACGCCTATTGAACGCCGACGGTGAGATGTCTTCTCAACCCAGACGCCCTTTGCGCGACATCGGTGACACCTCTTCTGAACCTAGACACCCACTGCGCGACATGGGTGGCACAACTCCTGAAGCCGAACGCCTGTTGAACGCCGACGGTGAGATGTCTTCTCAACCCAGACGCCCTTTGCGCGACATCGGTGACACGTCGTCTGAATCCAGACACCACTTGGGCGACATCGGTGACACCTCTTCTGAACCTAGACACCCACTGCGCGACATGGGTGGCACAACTCCTGAAGCCGAACGCCTGTTGAACGCCGACGGTGAGATGTCTTCTCAACCCAGACGCCCTTTGCGCGACATCGGCGACACGTCTTTTGATGCACGCGACCCGACGTGGGTCACACCTCGTCTCAACCCGGACGCCTGTCACTCGACGTCTATGAAAAGCTAGATGGACCGACCGAAGGACGGATGGACAGACGGACGGACAGACACAACCGCTTACTCTTTTATATATAGTAGGATAAGCAGCGACAAGTGGGGGTAAACAGATCTTACGAGGGGGCCAGAACAGTATCTTAAGGTTAGTGGATTCGGTGACCTGCCTGGCGGTTCGGCGAGGGACTGTTCTAGCTACAAATGCGTTGCTTCAAAAAATTCAATTGGGTCATGGAAGGCATGAAGAATTGCATGGTTTATAAAAAGAAAAACTATTCGCGCGCTGTGCCCGACGTCACGGCAGCAAGCTCATAGGTCAAACCTCAAAAATATTGGCCTTGGAGCGCAACATCTTCTCGCCAGGGCCTATGCATACTTCGCGACTGGAGCTGCTGAGCAAAAGAGTCAGCCAGGCATGTTATACGTATCAATTTCTGCAGAGTGATTGAAAAAGAAGAAGAACAGAAATCAATACGTATGCTTTGCCTGGCCGTCCAATTATCGCTCCCGTCGTTACTACATCGATGTACGAGCAGGATCTTACGGCTGGTTTTTATCTATTCTTGCTGATTTCAATAGTTTTTGTAGGAACTGTCCAAGTCGGGAGGGTGAGGCCTGTAGTACTAGTGAAGGCTATGAAGGAAATGATAAACTTATTGAGAAAATAGTCCGTTAAAATTGTCGTTAAATTTCTTAAAATTTCCGGTAAGTTGTTGAGCCGGATTTTAACGAAAAATGCCGTTAATTCTTAAATTCCTTAAATCGTTAACCGTTAAATGTGCAGCCCTGGTCGGCATGATCGAGCTCTGTTACCGCCGATGGCGAGACTTCTGAATCCTGTAACGGGGGACGAATCTGTATGACAGGTCGCCTGCCTGCCAGCATATAAAGGTGGGAATATTAGATGGGGAAGCGACAGCGACTGCCGCAGAGATCACAGATCAATTCACATTGTCGATAGATATTATCGATTATTCTACATAGAATGGAGCGTCGGCAAGCGGCGTGCCAACCCATTTGAGGACACCACCCTGTCCTTTGTAAGAATCCTGACCAGTTCTCTCTTATCTAGTGGTGTGTGCAAATAGCTATGCATTTACTCTGATGGCGGCATACTGGCGACATCTGTTGGAGCCCAATCTTTGAGTTTCAGTTGCTAAACTCGAGTCAGATCTGTTTTCCTAACATTTACATAGAATTCTTAACGATTTCAGACCGCTGCTGTGATTTAAACTTAAAGTGATAAACACAAAACTTGGAAATCCTATCTATGCAGGCCCGACTTCGGCATTATTACAGTGTGAGCACCTAGCTGATGCTCCATC
Organism: Heligmosomoides polygyrus polygyrus; assembly: GCA_947396885.1. Lineage (NCBI taxonomy): Eukaryota > Metazoa > Nematoda > Chromadorea > Rhabditida > Heligmosomidae > Heligmosomoides > Heligmosomoides polygyrus. The sequence continues at coordinate 13,871,744 of OX377206.1, forward strand.
ATGGGCAGTTGATTTATATTTATTTTTTTATCATTGATTTCTATGTGCATGTAACATGTTTATTTCGTGTAGTACGTATTCAGTATTTGCTTTTACGTTTCTTCAACTTTTCACTTTTCCAAGCTTCATAACACCTTTGCCTAAACAATCAAACAAAAAATAAAGGTTCAATCCCAGTCGGGGGAGGCACTCCATAATGACATGTAAATGGCAGTTCACGCATAAATACATGCAACATAACAGATGAGCGACCTTACCTGATCCCCTCCCTTGGAAATCGTCGATCCTGACCTGAAATATAAAGAAATTCGCATTAAAACCGACGACGAAGAGCGACCTACGCGAGCCACATGCAACAAAAAAATAGGCCGTGGGGTGATACGTACTGCCCGCAAGCGTCCCTTTACGTGTTGCCCCACGGTGAGTGAATCGACGCTCTCAGACACTGGGAGAGGTCACCTGCAGGTGAAAAATGGGCGAACTAGCATTTCACCTGTAGGTGACCTGCCCCATCGCGAAAGCTTGACCCAATCGATTGCACGAGGGCTTGTGAACTTGTAGCTCACCTACATATCGCGTTGCGTATCACGCGAGCGGCGAAATGACCGGTAGTAGACCGCTCACTGAAACTCCGCCCCAAAATAGCCCCACAGGTCACCTGTGACGTTAGAATACGTCATTTTCACCTGCAGGTTACCTCTCTCAGTGTCTCAGCGTACGCATGACGGTAGTGCGGGAATTTGAGCGGGTATTACGAGCAGCGCCGCTGCAGCCTCTTCATAGTTTTGTAACGAAGTTTTTTTTATATTTTAGGTCAAGCTCGATGATTTCCAAGGGAGGGGATCAGGTAAGGTGTTATTTTGCATGTATTTATGCGTAAACTGGTGGCATTTACATGTCATTATGGAGTGCACCCCTGATTGGGATTGCACCAAAATAAATTACTTTGGAGGCTCAATCACTCATGATGAGAAGTGTAGCCATATCCTTTTGTTTTTCAAAAGGTTCTTTTATCCACTTCAGAGCAATCGGTAATTTGTCTCGATCGTCTTCTAAGCGAAGACCTTTGCAATACAATTTCGTTATGCTCCAGCACTCCAAAAATCCAATACGACTGATTGAATAGTATTAGGTGATAATCTGTTCGTAAGCAGTCATTTTCGGATGGTTTTTAGATGGTAATAAAATTCAGATCAATTCAGCCTCTAACGATAAAATGCACATTTTAGCTTAGAACCTGTTCATTGACGGGAGCGATCGGTCGGCCAGACAAATCATGCGTATCGACTTTTGCTGAGCGATCACCCAGCAAAAGTCGATACGGTCGATACGAATGCTTTGTCTAGCCGATCAATCATTTCCGTCGCTCCCATATCGAAGTATGAACAGGTGCTTATATAGCAAACAAGCAAAGTCGTCGAGACCCTTAGATGTCGATATCACGCCATGCTTTCAATCCGCCTTCCATCCTATAGGTGAGATTTTAAAAATTTTGCGCCAAATACATAGTTACACATACCAAGCCCTTAACATCAGTGAATGCTGCTGCTGGAGTGGGTCCGAGCTACGCACGTCCCATTCCATCAGGTTGGAAACTTAGTCTCCGCCGTTTCTTTTAAATTTTATTCTGAACATCTGTTATGTTATAACCAGACGTTCAACGGCCTGCCGGCCGCCGAACGTCTGGTTGGGGGCTTCGCCCCAAACTCAGAGAATAGAACACCCCGAACGTCTTCTTGTCCTCTTTAGGCCTTCTCTCATTCATTACAGTAAGAAATCGGTTTTGCTATATAAAATGGTATAGCAGAATACGGTAGAGCAAAATCTTCAAAACCACTCCTATGGCGCCTCACCCTCTATTGCACGTGCGCGATTCATTCTCTGAAGTACTCGTTCTATTTATTAATTATGGTCCCCTTCTAATGGTTCTATTACTGTACCCTTTGCTGAACATCTTTAACTGGTGTTCCCTTTATTGGCTCCCTTACTGGTCCCTCCTTGACTGGTCCTTCACTGGTACCCCTTTTATTGGTCCCCTTCACTGGACCACCACCCCCTTCACCGCTCTCCATTACTGGTCGCACCTTCACTGGTTTCCCTTTATAGGTGAACCCATTGCAGCTCCCCCACCTTTAATGGACCCCCCCCCCCCGTCCTTCACCGGTCCCACCCTCACTGGTCCCCATTTTACTGGTCCCTCTTCAGTGGCTCCTCCTTTATTGTCACCCTTTTCCGGTTCATTCTTCACTGATCCCCCCCCCCCCTCCCTCTTCGTCGGTCCCTACTACTGCTCTCACCTTCACTAGACCTCGATTTACTGGTCCCTTCTTCACTGGTCCCCCTATCCTCCACCCGTCCCTCTTCCTCTTCACAGGACCCTCCCCCCTCTTCACCGGTCCCCATTGCTGGTCCCACCTTCACTGGTACCTCCTTTACTGGTCCCTCTTTCACTGGTCCCCTTTATTCTTCAATCCTTTCCCGGTCCCTCCTTACTGGACCACCATCCTTCACCGCTCCCCCATTACTGGTCTCACCTTGACTGGTAACACGTCGTCTGAATCCGGACAAACCTTTCGCGACATCAGTGACACCTCTTCTGAACCCGCGCACCTGATGAACGACGTCGGTGACATGTCTTTTCAAGCCGGACGTCCTTTGCGTGATATCAGTTACACGTCTTCTTAACCCGGCCATCCATTACGCGACATCAGTGACACGTCGTCTGAACCCGAACACCACTTGCGCGACATCGGTGACACCTCTTCTTCTCAACCTGGACGTCCTTTGCGCGACATTGGTGACATGTCTTCTGAACCCAGACGCCCGTTGAACGACGTCGACCACACCTCTTCTAAACTCGGACGCAGGCTTTCAAGACGTCGATGACACATGTTCGGAACCTGGACGCCCTTTGCGTGACATTGGCGACACGTCTTCTGACCCCTCTCAACCCGACGTACATAGGTGGCATCACACAACAACCACCCCCCCCCCCCCCCTCCATCCCCACACTTCCTTCCAACACACTCCTCTGGCACTTCTGTGCAAACAAACAAACACGCAGGCAAACCATCGTTCTCGCTTATATATAGTAAGATGTTTTATTGCAAGTCGGTTAGGTTAACGCAGTTCCTATGGAAACAGCATCGAATAGAAGCGCAATAAGGCTGTTGGCCTCCTAGGTATGACCGGAATTAAGACCGGACTTCCATCTTTTAGGCTGCTCGAAGGTGATTCACTCATACAATAGGAATCATGCCGTAGCTATACTTTTTGCCTATCAGTCCTCTGCACCGTTCTACATTAATCAAATTATTTCCTTAAAATTTGATTAGTTTCAATTTTTCTTTCCTATTACTTTTATATAATTTTTTGTTTATCCATTGTTTCAGGCTACTTCTATTTGAGCTTCCGATGGCTGTAAAGTATAAAAAAATACTAGTTCGCAGTGCATAGGAATATTATGATTTTTTTGGGTTCTCCATATGTGTTAACTCAATTTGTGCAGGCTTGCCTTGTTATTTTACTCTGTTTTTGAGCGCACTTAAGGTGTAGTAATAAATAACGTCGCTAAGTTTTTTGCATAACGTTATATACCGTTCCAAAGAGAAGAGGTTGCACTATCAGAAAGTATGTTTCAATTTTTATCAGTGCCGGGGAAACTGGAGAGTCAAAAAAGAAAAATGACCTCTGCCGACAGCTTCTTCTCTCTGCTTACGTTTGAGTTTCTTTTGCATAAGGTTAGGCGCCATTCGAAAGAGGATTTGCTCTACAAGAAGGTCTGTTGGGTTTTTCATTCATTTTGGTTTCGTTAACTCTCACGGCGTTCAAGAGTGGAGTGTCTAGGAGATACAAGATAATTTCACCGACAGCTCCTACTCTTTGGTTATTTTTAACCTAAACTTGATGACGTGAAAATTAACCAAATTCAGATTGTTCAAAAGCAAAACATATTCTGATGTAATGTAATGTAATGGAACATACTAACTCAATTGACATGACACTGTGCGAAAAATTGGTAAGGGTTTTTTTCTTTTTTTACATTCCGCTAAAAATTTGACAAACATCGGCAGAAACAAATAAACAGAACACATCCTTTTATAGAACAAAGCATTTTCTTTTGAGTGACGTATAACGCTGTACAAAAAAAAAATAACACAGGAGTAGGAGCCGTGGTAAGAGCCAACACACGTTCTTACAGAACAAGTTGTCTTTTCTCGAATGCTTTATGGTGTTGTGCATAAAAACTCCAAAATAAGCAAAGAGAAGGATCTGTCGGAGAATGCTTGATTTTTCAATTTAATAAACCAAAAGATCATAAGACTTGAAAAAATACTACCATGTATTTTCTGATAGAGCAAATCACTGTCTTTCGAGGGTATATAACATCCTGCAAAAAAACTGTCAGCGAAATTCAGAATAAAATTTAAAAGAAATGCTGGCATGGTTTTCAATCTAGATATTTCGCCAGCCCACACGTTCCACAAATCAGCATGCGAAAACTAAACGACCTAGGAGTTGAAGTTCTGCCTCACCCGCCAATTGGGTAGATCATGTTATTCTGTTTCCAACAATGTGCATTTCATTGAATATTTGGCTATGAAGAGAGTTATGGCAAAGCGGCCGACGGCGGATTAATCCGGATCTCTAAAAGGTCGTATGGAAGCTTCAGAAAATAGAAATTTTCTTACACATGAGCGGCATGGAATGCGCCATGCACTCCGAAATTTTGCATTTTACACTCGCTTGGATACACGTTATGGTATGCATATTATGTTATGTTATTTCTTCACAAAGCGGCCGTGTCGATTGATTTGCGCTCCTTTTAAGGTTTAAAACTTAAAAGCACACTAATGTTCGAGAAAAATACATGGTATCCTAAAAAATCAGATACTATTTGAGAGGTTCTAACATTGCTGCTAGTGTGTTAGAACCTCTCAAATAGTATCTGATTTTTTAGGATACCATGTATTTTTCTCGAACATTAGTGTGCTTTTAAGTTTTAAACCTTAAAACTGCTAGTGAAGCTTTTGAAGGGATTAAAGCTCATATAAAAGGAAAGGGTAACGAGGTTTTTGTGGAGTGTAAATAATTAGGATTGCGCTATGCCCCCAATGAAACCTTGCATTTACGACTCGACTGATTGTGCATAGGATGAATGATTGTTACAGTCTTGCTACTACTTGGCCTGATTAACCTGTGCTGTGGTTCTTTCAACGTTTAGAGCTTGGCAATCACTGAAAAACAGGCGAGTTTATTGATCGCACAATTTAAATGTGAGCAGGAGTCTCATTTTACAAGACGGATTCTGTGGCCTGGTGAAGCAACATTCAAGCTGAATGGAGAGGTTAATCGGCATAATTTCAGCTACTGCACGGTGGAAAACGGCAAAAGAAGAACAGCACAGGTTAATGCGGCTCTGTAATAAGCATTAGCTCATGCACAATCAATCGTGTCTCAGATGCAAGGTTTCAGGTGAGGCATAGCGCAATCTCGGCTGTTTACACTACAGAAATCTCGTTACTTCTGCTTTCATATGAGTCTCAAACATCTTTGAGAGTTTAACTAGCAGCAGTATTAGAGAGGTTAATCGGCATAATTTCAGCTACTCAAATAACCGTTCAAATAGTAGAACTTTCAAATATAATAATACCTTTTTTGAGGATACCTTGCATTTTTCGCGCCGAAGCGATGGCGTGATTACTTTGAGGAAATTTCCACTATGCAGTTTCCTCATTCGGCCATCCCTTCTGTGGCTTCTGTTCACGGTCCCGTTCACAAGATCACCGTGGAGGAAACAGAAGCGGCTCTGAAGAAGATGAAGCCCGGTACGGCGACAGGGCCGGATGATCTGGCAGTCGATGTTTGGAAGTCGAAGCTCTGGTATCCTGCTGAGTGGCTGGCTGAGTTCTTCAACCAGGTAGTAAAGGAAAAGAAAGTAGCGGAGTGTTGGCACAACAGTATGACGATTCCGATCTGGAAGAAGAAGACCAGTCCTGCGGACTGCTTCAATTACCGTCCGATTCGCTTGCTATCGCACAGCATGAAGATCTTCGAGCGAATCTCCGATAGACGAGTCTGTGAAATCGTCAAGCTCTCCGACAACCAGTGCGGCGTTGTGTCTGGTTGTGGGACCATTGATGCCGCCCACCTCCTGGTAGAGAAGCATCGCGCGAAACAAAAGCCGATGCATATAGCCTTTCTCGACTTGGAGAAGGCCTTCGACCGCGTACCGAGTGAGCTTATATGGTACGCCTTGCGACAACACAACGTACCTGAGGAACTTATAGAGTGGGTGCGGATGCTCTACTCTTGCCCAAAGAGTAGAGTGCAAGCTGCAGCTGGAGCATCAATGGAGTTTCTCATCTCTGTTGGGGTGCACCAGGGTTCTGCGCTTTCTCCACTCTTCTTTGTTTTCGTTATGGATGCCATCACACAAGATCTTCAGAAGCCCGTCCCATGGACGCTGCTTTATGCTGATGACGTGATGCTCGCTTGCGAAGATAAAGATGATCTCGATCGACAGGTGCAAGCTTGGTGCGACTGTCTGGCGAGGTTCGGACTCAAATTGAACGTCAAGAAGACCGAGTACCTAGCGACTGACGTGAACGAGTACGGCTCCATTAAGATTAACGCTACTGAGCTTCCACGAACTTCGGTGTTTAAATACCTGGGATCAGCAATAGCGTCTGACAGCGGTCTGATGGTTGAAGTGAACTTACGCGTGAGTGCAGCTTGGTCCAAGTGGCGTTCGCTGACTGGCGTGCTCTGCGATAGGAAGATCCCAGAGCACCTGAAGTCGAAGATTTACAGAGCCGTCGTGCGGCCAGTAGTGATGTACGGCGCTGAGTGTTGGCCTGCGACTAAGGAAGTTGAAACGTGCCTCAGCGTCATGGAGACGAGGATGCTGCACTGGTCGGCTGGAGTCCCCCGCATGGACCGCATTCGAAATGATGCTATTCGGCAGAAGTTCGGTGTCGCGCCGATCGCGAACAAGATGCTCGAAGCTCCTTGCGATGGTATGGCCACTTTCTGCGTGGGAAAGAAAACAGCGTCCGCAAGATAGGCCTTGAGTTGGAAGTGTCAGGAAAGCGGTCTAGAGGACGCCCGAAGCAGCGTTGGTCCGATACGTTACACACGGACATGAAAGTAGCTGTTGTCCACCCTGATGAACCGCAGGATCGGGAAAGGTGGCGTCGTAACACCAGAAGAGCGGACCCCGCGACGATGCGGGACAAACGCTAAAGAATAAGAAGAAGGAGATTTTGCATTTTTCGCACGCCGAAGGTTGCTTTAAGCATCAAACCTTTAAAAAACACAAATCAATCAAAACGGCCACTTTGTGAAGGAATCAACAAGTACAAGTATTCAAGCGAAGCACAATCAATGGAGTGTAATAAGTAAGCTGTCATGCTGTTTGATTCAAGGTAGTGCAGTTGATATCCTGTTTCACCTTTTAGCCCTATACAGGATTCATTACTGCAATATAGTGTAGTGGTATAGTGGTACTACAGGTGTCTCCCCGAGGATCATCAGTAGGGCAGGGAGCTGTAGTACGTCCTTGGCACCGAGACCCGGGTTTATATACATCTCAAGCTAGGTCAGGTGTGGCGGGAGATTGTATAGGTCATTGTTTATTGGGCCAGAGGTGATCTTTGCAGCGAGTAAACAACGTCGTCGACCGCTAAGGGGCTAGAATTGATCTAGCAGCGTTTGAATGAATTTGTGTGTTTCTTTATATGAGTTTAAAAAAACCGTACTTGTAGCTGATGCTTTTGTTATGAAGAATGCACTTCAGTATACCTTGCAGAATAATTTTTTGTATTATAGTTTAGTTCAATAAGGGAGGATACCAAGCTACTAAGCCTGTTTATGCAATCATCTTTTTTGGTGCAGTTACGCGACATGCGAAGGGTTTAAATTAATTTTTTTAAATTATAGCTTTTTTAAGGGGGTGTCTTATCTATGAGTTGTAGTGTGGAAATCTTATCACTTTAAAGTTAAAGTAATCTGTTTTATTATATTGTTTGGTATATAATGCTCATTCGGAAATATTAATTGCTAAATCTAATAAATTACATTCAGCAGAATTTTCATTAGTTCTACTGATTTCTAGACAATTTTCTTAAGTATTTGATATAATACCATCTATGATTATCTTCTAAATTATGATTAATTAATATGTCGTCTATGTACCTGAAAGGGTGAAACTCCTAACTGAGGAGGAATTTATTAATTGAATATTTGTATTCAAAAAATGAAAGTGTCAGGCAGTTGAAATCCAAAATTTTAGACGAGTGCATGGCGCATTTCATCTCTCCCACATCTCGGAAAATTTCTATTTTTTATGCTTTCATATGAGTTTTTAACTTCTTCAGTATCTTCACTGTGAGCAATGTTATCCCCTTCCAAACAGTGTATACATTTTTCACCCTGTATTTACCACGGGTGAGGGACGTTCTGCCTGAAAGCGGCGCGGGCAAAGACGCGGGACAGTGCCTGCGGAGCCAAGTAGCGTCGACTCGCGCAGTGACACCCGCTGCTTCGCGCTCAGCCAGACAGCCCTCGCCGCGGAGGCGATGCTGACCCAGCCAACCACGGGAGCCTGTAGGTCGACCAGATTTGGTGTGATTACAATCGATAGAGGGATAGGAGGCTCAGACGGCTTGCATTGGCAGAGCAGAATATGGGATTGATCTGAACCCTACCATCTTCTATATCAGAATTTCAAGCTCTATCTAATAAGCCAGGAAAGAATCTTGCATCATAACCATTACAACAATTTTTTTTCAGGCGCTGTTTAACTTTCGTTAAATATCAGTTTTTATTTATATCAGAATTAGCTACGACGCGTGCTTCCAAGCTTGTGATGTGAACTCTATCATCTTGTGTATTAGAATTTCGATCCCTATCGAATGAGCCAGAAATTACCCTGCCTAGATAACACTTAAGGCGACTTTTTAGGCGTTGTTTACTTTCGTTAAATATCAGTTTCTTATACCATGATTAATTGTGAGGCATGCTTCCATACTACTGGGGCCGTATGCTCGTCTACCCCGAATCTCCCCCGATGAGGGATCGGGGTGTGATGAGATATGCTGATATTGATTGATTCTCCCTCAACGGGGGAGCACCAGCATACGGCCCCTGATGTAGGCCCACCATCTCCTGTACTAGAATTCCGAGCTCTATCAAATGATCCAGAAGAGAAGCCTTCACCTATTAGAGCCATTTTTTCAGGCGCTGTTTATTCTTCGCGAGATATCGGTTTTGATTCACATATATCATGATTAAATGCGAGGCATGCTTCCAGTCCAAAATTGTACGAGGGCTCCGAAAGATCTTTTAACAAAAGTTTAAAGCGTCAGTTTCAACACGAAATCTCTCTAGCATTTCGTAACTAATTTGTCTATGGTACTATATCATGCACAGATCATATATATCGAGACTAAGAGTAAGTGATTCATCAAATCTGAGGTTCACCGAGAATAAATTCCATTACACAATACTTCAAATTGCTCGTCCAGTCATTTGTGGCTTCTAGCAGTTTTTTTACCTCGCGTTCCACAGGCAGTGCACCTGCATGCATAGCCAGTGTCACCTTCACCAATTAACGGGTTAGGGTACACTAATGAAATGCTTTGAGAAAACTAGAGTACTTCAGTGTTCTTAGGAGGTCTACCTGCTATCAAATCGAACTCGTCGCACAATTTCAGACTGTAAACATGCTCTACGCACTGAAGGATCATAATGCCGTTTTCAAAAAGATCGAGCACTTGTGGTGCTCTTAGCTCTCTCGTCTATCTAATTATATTCCTCGCGCAATTTCAGCCTGGAAGCATGCCTCGCAATTAATTCTGATATAAATAAAAACTGATATTTAACGAAAATAAACAACGCCTAAAAAGTCGCCTTAAGGGTTGATTAGGCAGGATAATTTCTGGCTCATTCGATAGAGATCGAAATTCTAATACAGGAGATGGTAGAGTTCATATCAGTAGCATAGATGTATGCCTCGTAGTTAATTCTGATATGAATAAAAACTGATATTTAAAGAAACTGAAACAGCGCCTAAAAAATCGTTCTAAGGGTTATTGAGGCAAGATTTCTTCCTGACTTATTCGATAGAGCTCGAAATTCCAATATAGGAGATGGTATGGTTCAGATCAATCCCAATTTCTGGACTGCCAATGCAAGCCGTCTGAGCCTCTTATCCCTCTATCGATTGTAGTCACACCAAATCCTGTGGTTGGCTGAGTCAGCATCGCCTCCGCGGCGAGGGCTGTATGGCTGAGTGCGAAACGGCGGGTGTCACTGCGCGAGTCAACGCTAATTGTCTCCGTTGGCACTGTCCCGCGTCTTTGCCCGCGCCGCTTTCAGGCAGAACGTCCCCTCCCATTTACCACAGCCGGACTTCTTCATGTCACTTTACAGAGAATACCGATCAGAGTGATATCATCTGAAGTCATCTAATGTCTTTTGGCGTTTGAGTTAATTACATATATATGTATTTCGTCAGTGAGGAATAGAGCAGAGGGTTTAATCCCAGGTTGATTGCGCCGTGCTTTTTTACTTCTTTCACCAATCATCCATCATATGCTGGGCAAACAACCGAAATTGCAGCGAGCATTATGTGCTACCAGATGTTCAACGAATCGTGTTTCATTAATGGACCTAAAGCGATGTTGATTGTCCATTGCCAGGGTGCTGGTCTCAAATAGCGGACACAGCGTTTTCCGTCAACTCAACATTTTCACAGTCTAGATTTGTTTTAAGTGGTGTACCTCAGGGCAGAGTTTTACCACCAATTTCGTCTAAACTTTATATCTATATTGTGCTTAAAATTGTGATGGTTAATGCAGTTGGATGTGTCATTTTTGCTGATGATTTCAAGTTGTATGTCTCTACTAGCTCTGCGTCGGATAAAGAAAAATAGCAAATGGTCATCTAACGTTGAGCCGTCCTGGTAGCGTGGAGATGCTGTGCTCTCGTAACACGTTTAAGCCGAAGGCAATCATTTGAGAAAATAGGCCGACATCCGATACACAAATTACGTGCACGGCGATCGGATAAACGGCGCCTTTGATAGCGAAAACGACTGCTGCGTCTGGCATCCTCGAAATCACTCGACCATTACCATTCCGGGGCTCGGCCGAGTTCATCACCAGTTGCCCACTCTCGGACACGCACTCTCGCCGTACCGCTCAATCTGCTGCATCCACGACGCACTCATTCTCCAACCATCCGGGTCCACCGCATTAAGGCATATCTATCGGTCGTCGTCGTCGTCGTCGTCGTCGTCGATGAATGAATGAGTCGCGCGTTCCTATCTCCCGCACCTCTTCGTCGTCCACCCCTGTTTGTTATCTCCGACTGAATGAAGGAACTTCCACTCACTCTTTCGGAGTGCAACAGGCTGAGTGACTGCTGGCACCGAACGTGATATGTGTGAGTTAGTGTCGAGTTTATGGCGCGTAAATCAATCTCGTTGAGTGACTTGATAACCTGTTCGCCGGCCGTTACAGCCGGCTCGAGCTAAGAACTGACTAACGAGATTGATGTGAGCAGGCCGTCGATGAGAAATCCGCTTTCATCTCCGCCGATACACCTGCTGATGCGACCTACACTTCTCGAACACCTCCGCATACCTACCGTACTTGCGTCCTCTTCTGCTGGTCATTCTCATCACTCTTAGAACTTTCGTGGTTCTTGCCCTAGTATATCCGAAGCAGGTAGTCCGATGTCAAATAAAAACGGGACCCTTTCAACGTCAGTCAACCTTTCTGATCTACTAAGTTCTTTTAAATCCAATGATCGTCTTCTTCTTCCTGGGAAATCAACTCGCAATATGCTGTTCACCTACTTCTGTTTTTTCTACTCTTCGTCCATCGAATCCTTAAATGTGCTAAATTATTAGTTTTTTTTTGTTTTAGGCGCACTTCTGCTACAGGAATAAATAAGTAAATAAACAAGTGAATTCTGTTGAAGTAGATTCAGTCGAATAGCCGGCCTGTCAAACGTTAATTTCCTTGTTTAAGAATCGCCATCTGGTTCTTCTGTTTCCGAACCACGCTCTTTGAAACAATGTGTGTTTCTTTAGCTTTCATCCATTCTACCAGATGTCAGAGCCAATCTCCTAAACAATAAAGTGCTTCTAGGTCGTATACATTGCAAATTTGTTTTTTTAGAACTTTTTTTTAATTTATCGATTAGGCCTTATTTACCATAAGTATCTGGCGCAAAAGCAAAAGTGACGCTTTTGATCGGAGACGCCACATTGGATCTTGCGGATCAATATCGATCGGATGCATTTGATGTATCGCCTATCTCAATGAATAATAATAAGAATAAAAAGTTCCCTGCATAGAAAAATAGCAGACGGTTTCGCTCACTCTGTGGTCGATTCAGGAGCTGGTGCCAAATGCTTATATGGAAAAAATAACGGACAACGTTGATCAATCCCTATGTTGGATGCGGCATGCATTCTACGCTTTACGGGAATTGAAACGTGTAGCTGTGCTATACAATGACTTGCGGTGATCAACCAATAAAGAAATCAATATTTCATCGTTTCCTCACAAATATGGTACCAATTTATCGACCCGCATGGAAAGATTGGTCGGCCTGTACTGGATTTGATACAAGCGCCCTCAAATCGATGTTCGGCGCCTCCTCCGACTGCGCTGCCACGCGCGCCAAAAGGAAGATGGATTAAACAGACTTATTCTATCCGAAAACTTTTTGTTAAACCATGATACACACCCCCGTTGGGTTATAGGACTTCATGTAGAAGTAGAATACATGACGCATTTTAAGGAGATTTATTAACACAACCCGTTTTCTTGTTTTTTAGCCGCATTCTGATCACATTTTTCATGTTTTTTAAAAGTATTTGGCATGGAAACAAGCGTGCCACTCATTGGACAGGTGTAGGTCTTTGCAAAAGCAAGATTCACAACCACCCTAACTTCCACAGTGCTACATTCATGTATTTATGTATGTAGGATGCATGGCATAGGCTAAAGGCCGCCACAGACTTCTGCGGCGCCACTGCCCTATGCTTAACCATAGGGCAGAGACGCAGAGCTCGCCTCCAGCGGCGCCGCAGAAGTCTGTGGCGGCCTTAAGGCCCCGTTTATATTTCGACGCCGAGCGACGCGACGCTACGTATGGTGGCCGTATTGATTGAGCTGTGCGGTCGATCAATTTGGCCGCTTTACATGCCGTCGCGTCGCTCGGCGTCGGAAGCATAAACGGGGCCCAACTGACTAACTCCCCGCTTTTCTTTTTTCCCGCATTCCAGTATGTTCAGTCTTTTAAATTCGCCTTTGCAACTCGTCCTAACTTTAATTTTTTCCCTCATTTATTAGAATTCTAATAACTTCGTAATCTGTGAAAACTTTGAATCTTTGAACAGAAGACGAATTTCTATTTCCTTTCTATATTTCTGCATTTTAAGAGTAAAGATAAAAAGGTAGTGGCCTTTTGTGAACCGCTCAAGAATGCTCTGCAAATCGTACTATCACCAACATATTTGTAGCATTAACTTGATACTCTACAGAATGAGCTGTCGAAATCTAGATCTATAGATAAAATAGCTTTTTATAATTTGTGCACCATCTCTGCACACACTTTTTTCTCTAAAGGAATAAAATGTTCAGTTGGTTCCTAGATTGAAGTACGCACCAACAGCGCTTTCTTCGTGCTACATATTGATCCAGATAGAAGATAAAGGATGGTGTTGATCAACCTTTTTTGGAGTGCGCCATGCATTCTTCTTCTACCGTATGTCGTGGAGGCAATTTTAATGGGTATTCGGCCCATACAATGAATTGCGGTGGCCAACCGTGGAGAAGTGAGTGTTTTTTCCTTCCCAGACACGTCTGGTGCCTACCAGTCCACCGACCGAGAAGGCGTGAAAAACTTGGGTTTTGCCTCGAAATTCGAACCAAGGGCCTGCAATGGGGTGCACATAACAGCCGGCACCACCTCCTACTGCGCTCTCACCCCACATATGTAGACTTCTAAAATTATAGAATAAACGATAATGTTTGGCGTTTTTCAGTCTCTTTTAATAAGAACTGGTCGTTTGTTTTGTCTCGTTGAGACCGTGTTAAGGATGTGGTTCTAAAGCTTGATTATTCCGCAGTGAGACATTAGAGCGAAATTATATTTTTTGTTTTATTCAATATTTTCAAATTTCTGATTCAATTGCTTCCTGCAGTATTTTTCGGTATAGGTTTAACTACGATCGCACCTGATATCTTCAGCTGATTATAATGCATAATTTCGAATTTGAAAACAAGTTAAGGTAATTAGCAGGATGTTGCCCCGTTTGGCTTCAAGCAAGGAATTATGGGATGTAACCCACCTAACACAGGAGTTTCTTTCTTAGCTCAGCCTCCTTTCGAAAAATGCAACCGAAACGCTCCATCTACGCGCATGGTGCAACATCCCAATAAGTACCCAAATTAATTGGATTCAAGTAAATTAGGTGTGAGTGATGGGACTAAGTCGAGACTTCCAGAGGCGTACTTTGCTATCAGTTGACCCATTCGAGAGCGACACATCTAGAGATTGCGTTCAGGATGTGTTTTTGGACTTTCGCCGTTCCACAGCAGAAACTGCAGCAAAATCAGGTTTCCGAAAATCAGTGCTTTCAGACGCTTTATATAATTACAGAGTGCGTGGTAAATATTAGCCGCTTCAAACGGATCGACAACTTTTAAAGCAGAGCACCTTAATTCATCAAAGTTTATTGCCGAATAATGATTAGGGTGGAGGAGGTATCGGGTCTAAAATCGCTCGACTTGGCTGCTCTTCTGGCGAATGCACATCCGGAGACGCTTAGTGAACGCGTCGACGGTGACGCACGCTGTCACAGTCGATTTCATCCCGGGCTTCGATGCGGAAGGCAGCTTTTAGAGAACTCAAATTGCTCTTTGGTAGAGCGTACTTTCTTCCCCAAAAAAGTTAACAAAACCAAGCATCTACAAAGTCAAGATAGGCAATTTCTTGTGAATGCAAACTAGTGTTTATTTTGTTTTAAGAAAATTTGTGCGAAAAATACAGCGTGTGTTAAGAATAGATATGTGCACTTTTTGAACGCGAATAGTAGTATTTTCGTTCCTTTGGCCAAAACAGTTTGCTTGGAGCATTTTAAGGTGATCTAACACGAAGAATTGTTCGCTGAAAGAGATTGTGCCATGCATTCGTCTAAAACATTGCAACAGTTATTTAATAAGGATAAGGATAAAGGCCGGCGTTACTCAATCCCTTCTGGGATGCGCCAGCGCATTCTACTTCTACGGGATGTCGTGGAGGCGAGTTGAGTACTATTTGGCCATACAATGACTTACGGTGGCCAGCCGATGAACATGTCAGCGCTCTATCCTTCCCAGACAAGTTTGGCACCAATTCACCGACCCCGGAGGGATGGAAGGCTTGGTAGGCCTGGGCGGGAAATCCGAACCAGGAACCTGGTATCGGGTGCACGCGCCAGTCGCGCCTCCTCGACTGCGCTACACGCGCCCAGTTATTTAATAGATAGTGTAAATGATGCTTACCAATAGTTGCACTGCGGATAATGGTAGTGCGTTTTTTCAAAATTCTGATCGCTCTTACTGCTTCTAGATTTATATTCATGTGTACAACAAATACACTAGCATTCCAATTAGACAATGCATGGACAGAGAATGTAGAAAACAAGTGCGCGGTGCAATCTCTAAGTATAAAATGCATTGATCTCCAGCACGTCAAGATAAACTTAAAAGTAGTGTTTAAAGTGACATCATAAAAATTTTGCGTTTATTCAAAAAGTGTAGTTTCTTTTTCTTAGGATACTCTGTAAGGGTAAATTTCTAATAAAAATTTTCCTTGAAAATATAGTTTCAGCTTGCTTAGACTATGCTTAGTTGAAGTTAGACTTTAAATGTACCCTGCATGGTTTCCAAAATGTCTATTTTATTTCTGAAAGTTTTGACTCAAAAAGTGTTTACTTTTAAATGAAGTGTCCAGTTTAAAGTGAAAATTGTACATCAGCATGGGTTTCAACACTAACTCAACCGAAAAAAAGCATTCCTGGTTTCAGAGAAAGAAATAAATGAGAGATGTGCCGTAAGAAGATCAAGCAAGAAATAGAGCGTTAGCATCAATTACTACGAACATAGAAACACGTTTCCCCATAAACGTTAGCTAGGAGATGTTTCAAAACGTAAGTTTGGAGAGGGGCGCGTGTAGCGCAGTCGGAGGAGGTGCCGGAAGTCGCGCGCACCCGAGACCAGGTTCCCGGTTCAGATTTCCGCCCAGCCAACCAAGCCTTGCATCCTCCCAGGGTCACTGAATTGGTACCAGAGTTGTCTGGAAAGGATGTGGCGCTGTCTTGTTTATCGGCTGGCCACCGCAAGTCATTGTATGACCAAAAACGCATTCAAATCGCCTCCACGACATCCCATAGAAATAGAATGCATGGCGCATCCTAAAAAGTGATTGAGTAGCGCCGTCCTTTATCCTTTTATCCCTTAACAACCTCGCCTAGCGTTCAAGGAGGAGCAACTACGAACTACCCAAAATGTTGTCCAGAGCGCCGTCAAACACTCGACAGTTCGACGCCCTCCACGTCGTGCGGTTACCGCAAATCGCTGTGCACTCTTGCTGAACTTGTTCTGTGACGCATGGTTGACTGTTCAGTGGTGCACCAGTAACGACTGGTCCGTCTTCGAATGTCGTGTGAGCGAGTGACGGTATCCAGCTCTGCTCCGTCGTCCTCCACCTTCCTCTTCCGCTTGATCTCCACTAATCGGTCGTGCCCTTTCTGGCTGATTCAGAAGGGTCAGTCATCAGCTCGTTATCGTGCGCGGGCAATCCTACTTTACCGTCCACATTATCCCTCCACCACACTGCTGACAGACACACGGCCGCCTGCATGCAGCTGCGGAGCCGCTAATGCAGATGATTGACCTATCCGGTACCAGTTGGCGTTCTCAGTTTCCTTCGCAGCTTTCTTGCCGATGAAACTCGTTCCCAATTAAGCATTCCTGTTTGCTCGCCGCTTTCTGTTCTGCATCGAAACGACGTTGTTTGCGTGTGTGAGCAAATTTGAGTTCGGTCGTTCGTCGTTCACTTACTCGATTAGCGACTTCCTGCCTTCTATGTATATGGTAGTAGCAGTAGTCGTCGTCGTAGTAGTAGAAGTAGAACCACTCATTAATGTCTGCTGCTGCTTTCAACACGAACTTCCGTCGTTTCTCGGTTCCTTCATTTTAAATTCATTCAATTTCGGTCCGTTGCCAGCCACTTATTAGCAGGAGGTTCACTCGCTTCCGTTTCCGTATGTAGCGAGCCAAGTGAGAGAGGATCGCGCCATGTTTTCGACATTAGGGGCGGGGCGCTAGAGTTAAATGTACCGAAGGCCGGGATCAGTTGTAGAGCACATTTTTTTCTGTCAATCGAGCAACGTCTAGCTACATTAAAAGTTTGAAGAAATCATACGCCGCAACAATCCGTCTAGCTACATTAAAAATTTGAAGAAATCATACGCCGCAACAATCCCTATGCTCATTCAAGCCCTTCATCGAAAAACACCTCCGCAATATTCCGGATCCGCAATGTTGAACTTCTATTTTTGTATGTTCTACTGCAATGTAATTTCCTGTGTTATTATTTTATTCATTGCTCCGTAGGGGCGCGTGTAGCGCAGTCGGAGGAGGCGCCGACTCTCGCGTGCACCCGATACCAGGTTCCCGGTTCGAATTTCCCGCCCAGGCCAACCAAGCCTTCCATCCCTCAGGGGTCGGTGAATTGGTACCAGACTTGTCAGGAAAGGATAGAGCGCTGACTTGTTCATCGGTTGGCCACTGCAAGTCATCGTATGGCCAAATACGCATTCAAGTCGCCTCCACGACATGCCGTAGAAGTAGAATGCGTGGCGCATCCCAAAAGGGATTGAGTAACGCCGTCCTTTATCCTTTGTCCTTATCCATTGCTCAGTTTTCGTTGGTAATTCGTAGCATTGTGTTTGTATGTATAATAACTACCACGGGCTTCCCATGTTATACACAGTAATATAGATAATACCGCTCCTCTAGTAACTGGTTGCTTAGTTGACTTCAAAAAGTGTTTTTTCCTTCTAGTTTTCTTCTTATCTGCGACACGTTAGGTTGCATTTATGCCTAGATCAAAGCTTAAGTTCATACGAAACTGCCCAGTGTGGAATTCCGGGCGTAAACTTTGCTTAGTCGTAACTCCCTTCAGTACCACTTTTTTTAGAGTTTCTAGTAGTTTATGTTACGTACTAAAGCCTCTTTTATCTAGAACGGTATCTACCTTTTTGGTCTTCTGACACATACGGTCCTGTCCGCTAAAGGTCCCGGGTTGAACTCCGCTCCGCGGCAGATGGAACTTTCTACTGATCAACGATCGGCAAGTTTCAGGCAAAACTATGTAAGCAGGATAATGAAACACTAGTAGGCTGCCCATCGAACTGCTCAAGCAGTTGCATTAGGATAGCGGATAAAAGGAGGTGCTGATCCATTCATTTAATGGGATGCGCCACGCATTCTACTTCTACGGCATGTCGACGATGCAGTTTGTGAGTGCGTATTTGGTCTATGCAATGACCTGCGGTGGCCAGGCGAATGACAGTGTTCTGTTCTCCCCAGACAAGTCTCGGAGTAATTCATTGAACCAGGAGGGGTAGAAGGCTTGGTCGGCGTGGGCGAAAACCATCAAACTCTGCATGAAGTGCATGTGAATGCTGGCGCCTCCTCCAACTGCGCTACAAGGCGCGGGAAAAATGCATTAAACCCCCTAATTTTCTGGAGAATCTTTCGCTTTTTGCACGCTTTCGAAATTATGTACATGTTTTCCGCTACGTACATAACAGTACCAAAAACTACCAACTCATGGAGTATAAAAACAAGCGAGATCTTTGAAAGCACAAGGAGGACGACAACTTTCGGTCCAACTTAATGCAAAAGTCGTTGTTTCGCAGTTTCTTTTAACTCTGCTCTGTGTAAAAATCTGCTCGATTTCATTTTCGAAACTTCGTATCTTGCAATTTCTAAGAACACTCTCCCATTTTTCCATGAATAGATCATTCTTTGCTACTGAAGCCTGCACATATCCATAGTCCAAATGGTTCGCATAGAGATCGAAATGGTTTGTTTGTATCCGGTTTTCAAATCAGTGCTGACGGAATGGCCCATGACATCGTGCAGAGTAGGTTCTAGGAATATTTCACGATGAAAAAGTGTTATTCCATTTCGTCCCGATAACGACTTCGAATAAACCAGAGCTGGATGCATAATTCATGGCCGTTTTCTAGAGGCTTCCTGTTTGTCCAGGCGCTCAACATCTTCACAACCATAGAGCTGTTCCTCGTCTAGGTTGTCGGCAGCACTTGATGCAGGCTTTGACTTAAATTTCTTCTTAAATGTGAGGTGAATGCTTTAGTTCAGATCCATCCTATTGGGGGTGGGGGGCACATCACTCTGTCTCCCTGACAGCGGCGGCAGTGTTGAAAGTGAACTTTTTTACACTGAGGGCGACACTCAGAATGGACTTATGGCAGAACCAAAAAATCAAGAGAAGAATCGAACAGCGCCGGTGGTGTAATGGCGTAGAACATTCCCGTTCGGTCAGTAGGAGATGCGGGTTCGAACTCCGTCTGGCGCTAGAGTATTGCTCGCAACAAAGCATCGCTGTAACAACTCGTATAGCATAACGTCTGTTTTAAGCCCCCAAGCTGGAAGAAGCCGTCCTGTTAGTTTTTGTCTTTCCTTCTGCTGCTGCCCCTCCGACTAGGATAGATTCTTTAGCTCTTCTTAGCCTTCTGCCCTCGTGGAGCGCTATCAAGACAGTGCGATGCGTTTAAAGTTGTCTAAATTCCCACTCAGGAGAAACTACGATGAACACCGATTATCGTCATCAACAACTTCTTCTTCTTCCATTTACTGTTGTACTTGTTATTTCTCCTCTTTGACCTCCTCTTCTTTCACTCCTTCTGACCTCCTATGAGTTTAATCCCGTGCAGTCGTACCGTCCATTTTCTTGTTATCCTCCGCCATCTCTTCCTATTTATCAAGGTTTTGGGTGCAGGCGATAGCCGACACCTCCTCATTCTGCGCTACACGCGCCCAAATAAATAAAAATTAAATAGAGCAATCAAGGAAAAAGGACAACGTTAACCATTCTTTTTGCTGAATGCGCCACGGATTTGATTAATACTTTTACTGGATGTAGGAGTAGATCTGACCTTTGGGATGACTTTGGGTAGCCATTCGAAGAAGTCAGTGTTTTACCGTTGCCAGGCAAGTCAGGCACCAATTTGCCGTTCGTTGAAGAATGAAAGGCTAGAAAAGGGCGAGATTTCCTCGGAGGGGGATCGGGAGTAAACTAGGCGAAACCCGAACCAGGAACCTTGGAATCGTGATGCACGACAGCCGGCGCTTTCTGCGACTGCGCCAACAAGCGCCCTCTTTCTGAACTAGAAAGCAAAATTTGTCTGGATGTAGGTACCATAACATAAAGGATAAAAAAGGATAAAGGACGGCGCTACTCAATCCTTTTGGGATGCGCCACGCATTCCACTTTTACGGGATGTCGTGAAGGCGAGTTGAATGCGCATTTGGCCCTACAATTACTTCCGCTGGCCAGCCGATGAACATGTCAGCGCTCTATCCTTCCCAGACAAGTTTGGCACCAATTCACTGACCCCGGAGGGATAGCAGGCTTGGTTGGCCTGGGCGGGAAATCCGAACCAGGAACCTGGTATCGGGTGCACGCGGCAGTCGGCGCCTCCTCTGGCTGCGCTACACGCGTCCTACCATAACATACTGGCAAGTGTCGTCCTTTTTTGGGACAGAAACTGATCACATCGATTATGCAACCAGGTTACGTCTCTGTGGTTAATGATCTGGTGCACTGCTTCCCTGAAATAAATGAAGTAGTGAAGGATCGATTACCTTGCCAACTAGATTCACATTCTGCTTTTTCGCGGAACCGCGATATGGTATATAGAACGCATGACGGCTTGAAATCTTTTTAAATGGAAGTCGTCACTTAGCCTTCATAAACGTTTGGAAAGGATTTTCGGAAGAAAAGTGGCTTAAGAATGTCTTCTGCATTCTTATTCATTGTGTTAAAAAAAAGAGTTCAATGATGAAAATGGTTGAAAGGTAGATTTTGGAAGAAAAAGGCTTTACATCTTCGGTCCACTTTCATTCACTGCTTCTAATAGAGAGGTTCACGGATGTTTCGCAGGTGAGACTAGTGAAAGTGCGACTTCTTCCTACTTGGACTAATGGCCATTAACTGGTAACGTGTTTCTTCGTCTCCTGCACACAGTGGATTAGCCATTAAACGGTAGATCTGGAGATTTGCGCACCGTGAATAGAATACTTAATCCTGAAGCCGGCACTTCGTGCCGGCATCTCATCTCGTCTAGAATAACTGCTGTAATTACCGGTTTCCGTTGTTCTACTGTGCACTTCATTCCGCTTATATTCTGTAAAGAAACGCTCACTTATAAGGCTGTCTTCTGCCTCGGCAACATTATTTTTAAAAAATTCCGGTTAAGAGTGCGGCTGGTATATGTATGTATTTGGGAGCCTACTCACAACAATTACTAGGTCGCTTTGAAAAAGTCACCTTCTTCTTTATTCAAATAGGAAAAAATTGATTTCGATGGCAGGAAGCGAAGTAGCGTCATAAAGAATTTTGCGTAATGTTATTGCCTTTAAACTCCTATTTTCGTTGTAATATTTTGTTCGAAACGTATGCATTAGTAAAGTGCATTTATAGCATTGGTTCGAAGAAATGTCACCTTCGATCCGCCTTGAACTTGCCAGTTTTCTTCGAAATTTTATTTCGTTCTTAAAATGTGCTTTCGTTCGTAATTTCGTCTCAAAAATGCACATGTAATGTTTCGTTGCGTGTGTAATGCATGCTTAAAATAAAAAGGATAAAGGATAAAGGACAGCGTTATTTAATCCCTTTGGGATGCGCCACGCATTCTACTTCTACGGGATGTCGTAGAGGCGAGTTGAATGCGTATTTGGAAATACAATGACTTGCAGTGGCCAGCCGATGAACAAGTCAGCGCTTTACCCTTCCCAGACACGTCTGGTACCAATTCACCGACCCCAGAGGGATGGAAGGCTTGGTTGGCCTGGGCGGGAAATCCGAACCAGGAACCTGGTATCGGTGCAGGCGACAGCCGGCGCCTCCTCTGACTGCGCCCACGCGCCCTATGCTTTAAATAATTATAATATATAATATAATATATAATAAATACAATAATAAATAAATTTGTTTGCTAAATCTTCTATGCTCTGCTTTGAAATCTAAAATCTGCGGTTTTTATAGGCCCTAGATGCCACATCCAGGCCTTGCGGAAGGAGTATATAGTGTTTATTTCCATTTTTTTTAAAAAGGCACATTTTGGACTTTTATTTAGCTTGAAAAGCATAAAGTTTCAAGGCAAAATAAATTTATTTTGGGCTAATACAGACCAAGGTGTGAAGCGAAATACGAGCTTTGTGTAGGATAAAATTTTCTTCCCCTGTCGCGATCAAAACTTAAGCGTCAGACAGGACTCGAACCCGCACCCTCTGCATGCGCTCTCTACAGGATGTTGGCCTTAGCTACAATAGTTGGCATAGGTTTCAAAAGATATCCTGGACTGATACAGACCTGATGTGGGAAAAATTACGGGCTATGATAGGATTTGCTTTCTCGCACCTCTCCCACATAACGTTAGCATCCTGTCCGGAAAGCAGAGAGTGTGGGTTCGAGTCCCGTCTGGTGCAGAAGTTCTGATGGTAACAAAGCATGCTGAGTGTCGTGTCGATGTTATAAATAAATAAATAGATAAATATTGTAACATCTTCCAACCTCCATAAGACCTGCTCTAGGCTTCAGAAACATTTGAAACGCTGTACAAGTTATGTGTCTTACCAGGATACTATCTCAACGGTAGGTCGGAGCGGCGCAAGTGTTGTATATGGGCAGAACCGCCTCTCCCTGGGAAGTAACAAACTGCAGGTATCTCGACCACAATACAACTCTGCAAAGATTTAGGGGCGACGGAAGTCGCCTGTTGGCACCCTGTTGATTCACATGCTCCACAGCTGACGGGCGCGCGCGGGATGAGGGCCCGTATTGCGTCTTAGCGCAGTGCACAGATGGCGTGGTAGGGGAGCGCTCGGGCTCGTGGGCGAGGGGTCGGGGGTTTGGATCCCGCGGACTGCGTTTGTTTTGCAATTTTGCAAAATCCATGTTTATCATATAGGTAATCCACCTAGGGGTATTATAGTGTGTTATAGAGCATGTTTACATATAACATACCACCCATACCGTTAACAATGGTGGTCCAGGCAGGGTCACCGATTTCGCTGAAACTTCGTCTAGGGGGGTTATTTGGGGTGCTGATCACGAATTTGACATCCGTTTTTCACGATTCGGCTGGATAATATAGATACAGGAAGGCGAATTCCGTCGTCCCTAACTCTGCGCAGAGTTGTATTGGGGTCGAGATACCTACAGTTTGTTACTACCCAGAGAGAGGCGGTTCTGTTCATATACAACACTTGCGCCGTTCCGACTTACCGTTGACATAGTATCCTGGTTAAACGATAAAGGGTAAATGGCGACGTTAAACAATCTTTTGGGATGCGCCACGCATTCTACTTCTACGTGATGATGTGTGAAGGCTATTCGAATGCGTGCTTAGCCTAGCCTGGCAATGACTTGCGGCGCGCAGCCGATGGATTTAGCAAAATGAACTCAGTGTTTTATCCATTTCAGACTAGTCTGTTAACAATTCAAAGTCCTGGGATGGAAGGATTGTTGGTTGGCTAAGCAGAAAATGCGATCCAGGGGCCTGGAATATGATGCACTTAACATCCGCCGCCTCCACCGATTGCGCTACCATGCGCCTTCTGAGAGTTGCCAGAATTAAAACGGAAATTTAAATTCTAAATCCGATAATGTTTTAACGCATTTGCTTAAGCAGCCTGGAGCAGCTGGTAGAGACGCTATGTGTTGTTACAGGATGTTTTGTTGCGATCAAAACTCTTGCGGCAGGTGGGACTCGAACCCGCATCTTCTGCTTTCTGGGCAGCGATGCTCGCCTTACACTACCGGCGCTGTTTGACCGCACGTAACATCCGTAATATCCTCGAGGTCTGTCAGCCCGACGCAAGAGTTTTGATCGCAACAAGACATCCTGTAACAACATATACCCTCCGAATCCTATAATTTTAATAATATAGATTTTAATGTAGATTTTTCATTTATGTATGGATGAACTTGTCGTTACGTGCTATCTGGAATTATCTTTAAAAATGGCAGCAACGCTCTCTACTTAAATAGGACACACTTACGGTAAATTTCCATACTTTATCCTTAGGCTTTCGTCAGTAACGTTTGTCCTATCAGAGTAGCTTCTTCTTGGATTTTGTCCGGAACAAGCAAGCAGTCGGCCGCAAAACCCTAAAAATAATCTTTGATAGTTGCCTCCTGGTGCTGCTGGTGTATGGCCTGTCAACCGTTAATCCAAGCTCGGTTGGAACACCCTTTCATGGCAAATGTCAAGGGAACGGAGGAATGGATTTGCTCCTCCTGCGATTAACTCTAGCCGAAGAGCCATTAACTCGTAACGGGTTTCTTCATCGGCTATACAGAACTGAATGGCTTTAGCGGCAGCTTATCTCGGCGAACATCGCTACTTTAAGCCAGAAGCCATGTCTCGTCGTTAGCAACGTCCTCCCACCCACACAGAACTCGTAGGAAATAGTGGGGACGGGCAATTTACTGCATCTAGTTAGAGTAGGGAACGAGTTCAGACCTCGTTGTGCACTGTAACCAATAACAGGGGGTTTAATGTCACCGGTTTCATTGAAAGGTGTAAGGCTTCTGATGCTCTTCGAGAAGTGTTCGAGGACCTGATGCGCAGTGCAATATGGTCTTCCCTATATTTTTGGGTGTTGATCTACTTAATCCATTGGTCCGCGCCGCGCGACAGAGTGATCCAGTGAGGTCTCTTCCTCGATAGACAAATGCGCAAGAGATTAGATGTTTTACATTGCATAAAGCGTTGTCGAATAAGGTTGGCCAACTTATTGATGGAATTTGTTGAGCCTCAAGTTGCAAGAAGTGTAATAATCCAATCGGAGCAGTTGAGCCAAAGAGGCAGCCTGTATTCCGTCCTGTAATGTCGCTACCTTCCAGAAGTCCAGAAGCCATTTATCATAGCAACGTCCTCGCACAGGCAGAAGTCATAAGATATAGTGAGAGCAGAGCAATCTGCTATATCCGGTTAGAATAACGAACAGCTTCAGACCCTATTTGTTGTACTAACAACAGTCCGTCGGAGCAAAAATTGGAATTAGTTTTTGTCCATATATCGATGTCTATTGATTGATTGATTTTTGATGGTTGATCGGTCTTCTTTATTTAGGGTTAGGCTCATTCAACGGTAAGGTGATCTGAACAATGCCTATCTTATGCGACTAACTGCGAAATAAAGGTATAATACTTCTGATTAATGTCGTCTACACGGTGTATTTGGTGTAGTCCCTTAGAGATCCGATAGTCTCGGACCGCTGCAAGAATCCAAAAAATCTATCTATGCTGAGCGCTTAATCGATACAGTTTTGGTCACAAAAATAGAAGTTAAAAAGCAACCTCACCTGGAATTGAAGAGTGAAGTGAATCACTCCGGCAGTTTTTAAAAACGCTGGATACTACCTTTACAGATTTTACGTGTTTTATTGGCTTGTATAAGTAGGTCTGTGACACATACAGGCGGATTAACTCTTTAAAACACAACATGCCTGTATCATCTGCCGTCGCGTTGATCATTGAGTAGCTTCGGCGGGCGCCAACAATGTCTCCATTCCTCCCTGTCGCGTGCCAAAGTGGTCCAAGGGATCCTTCCCGCTTGAGTGACATGAAGAGCGTCACATCCTCCTTTCAGGGCTCTCACGAAGACGTCAGATCAACGGTTTGGTGGGCGTCCTGGTGTTCTCTTGAGATATTTCAGAATCTAGTCCGCTACGGCTCTCATCGGTGTCTGGAAAACGCATTACATGACCGGCCCACCTTATTTTTGACGACTTGTCAACAATGTCTCTGATTTTCCATTCAACACCGGATCGATGTAGTGGAAGGGGTGAAAATGTCGATGCCCGTCGATGTGTTACCCCAACACCATTCTGCTGTCAAACACCCTGTACGTTCTTTTTGATTTATAATCCACTTAAGGGGACACTAATAGTGTCGCAACTGGTACCTGGTAGACATTGGATCCGACACTGATTCGGATAATTCGAAATTTGTCATTTTTCAAATCCGGTTAAAAAGAGTATGCGAATAATAACATTTTTGAGAAGCACCGGATCTTGAAATGATTCAGATAAGAGTAGCCTAAACAGGAAAGATTTTCACATGATCCAAATAACTGTTTTATCTTCGGATTTCACATCGGGTATCCGACTCGGATACGATATCAGTTTTCCTATCAAAATCATTCAGCTGAATTTTCTGAAAATTCATCTGCTGTAGATGGCTCCTATCCGAATCGCCTTTGGATCCAAGCTTTCCAAAAATGCCATTAACGCACAATCCTTTCAACCAGGGTTTGGAAAAAATGACGAATCCGAAATATCCGAATCGGCGTCGGATCCAATGTCTAGTACCTGTAGCATGACGCAGTGATTCAATGAGTTTCTCTCGCTGGATAAGCTCATAAAGCATCGGATATTCGTCAAGATCTGTCAAGAGTTGATGGCTTCACTGAGCCCCAGGCTGCAAGACGAGATCTGGCCCGACCGGAACAGTTGAGTCGAAGAGGTGGGCGCGGATCCAGATGTTCTTCATCTTCGTCACTACATACTTCGTTGGTGCCATGACATGTTGCAGCCTTCGTTAATTCTCCTCAGTATTTCTTCCCGAACCCGAAAAAGAGCTGTCAATTTTTTTACAAAGTGAGAGGCATAGGAGTTCCGTTGTAAAGGAATCCCGCACTTTTGACTCGTTCCGACTAATTTCTATGGAGGAAAAGAATATTATTGGGCTTATCTATACTCTTCGTTATTAAATTTTTCCTTGAGTTATTTAAAGCTGTTATTTTGCAGAGCATGGAATTCACAAAGACGTTTTTCACAGAACGATGTATGTCGTTTCCTAAAAGGTCGTCAAAATATCAGTTAATGAAAAAGAAATTTTGTGAATGGTGAAAAATATTTTGCAGCCGAAATATCCGTGCAAAGCGTTTTCAGACATGCTGCAGAAGATGTTTTTCAGGGACCCTAGAGCGACAGATCTTTTTGTCTAACGAAACAAATTGACTGCAAAGAAGCAACGCAACAAAAAAGGCATGGAATAAAATTTTCACTTTACACCGGCATATAGTGCTATAAAGATAAAGTGTTTTCGTTATTCAAACATTTTTGTTTGTATTAACCTTGACAGAACGTTCATCTTTCTCAAAAACGGCAGCGTATCAACAAGCTTTGGTACAAAGTGGTACTCGAACCAGTATCTGCATTCTGTGCCAGAATGACCCATTATGAAGCAATATGTAAGGGTAAAGGTCGACGTCATGTGATCTCCTAGCAAGGTGCGCAACACATTCTTCTTCTACCGGATGTTGTAGAGACAGTTTGAAAGCGTATTTGGCCTACACAATAACTTGCGGTGGTCAGCCGATGTACAAGTCAGTGTTTGATAATTCCAAAACAAGACTGGTACCAATTCACCGATCCCAGAGGGATGGAAGGCTTCATCTTCTTTGGCGGGACCCGTACCACGAGCTTCGATCGGCGGCGCACTCGACAACCGGCTTCTTCTCCGACTGCGTCTCCATACTTCATGATCAGGATGACCTCCTGATTAATACTATACATGGTGACTTTGCATATGAAATATGCTTTCTCGGATCTATCCTATTCGGGTGGGGGAGGGCACATATCTAAAGAGTACTAACAAATCGATTGAGACTTACCGAGCGGCTCCTGGAGAACACGATAGGACATAAAATAGAAAATTCTGAAGAAAAAAGAAAAATTACATTTGTTTTCACCGCGGTTGTAAGCAGGCAAAGTTATTTGCTCTCCTCACCATGTTAGATCCTGGTTATAACATGTCAGACGGTGGTAGCACGCGGCAACCCTCCATTGCGTTGCTCATCTCCCGCCGAGACGGTTGTAAAACCGCGGCGATTTTTTTGTTTTTCTTTTCGTCCTTTTTGTTTCATTGAGGTTCTATCTTCTTCTGTAGGAGCTGGTCGGTAAGTTTCAAGTCGATTTTTTACATACTTTTTAGATAAGTGCCCCCCTCCGACTAGGATAGATCCGCTTTCTCTACCTTTATCGTGAAGTGGTTGAATAGTAGGTTCTATCTTCTTCTGTAGGAGCTGTTCGGTAAGTTTCAAGTCGATTTTTTACATACTTTTTAGATAAGTGTCCCCCTCCGACTAGGATAGATCCGCTTTCTCTACCTTTATCGTGAAGTCGTTGAATAGGTCAAGTCTGTATCTAAAGTCGATTAGTTCAACTCGTTGTAGAGCTACACGGTTTATCCTGGGTTGAAGGGTTTTTTAGTCCCTTATTTTATGTCTTGCACGGGATTAATCACTTCTGAGCATTGGATTGATAGTGCAGTTTGAGAGCATAAGAATTAATCACTATTGATCGGTTTGTACTTCTGTTCCAGGCCAATCGAGTTTCTTTTCTATCGGGACGGCAAGTTTATACATAACATTCGAAAACCGAGATTTTTTGAATATTCGAATTGGAGTACAATCGAAAATCGCAAATTTTTGATTTGATATTCGAATTCGAAGATTCAAATTCGAATGAAAATCCTTCGAATATCTATTCGTATAGTCATTCGAGCACAACCTGCATAATACTGAATGTGCCGCAATGATACCTGGAAGTATCATTGCGGCACATCCCAATCGGCTTGTCGCTTCCTGCAGTTTTTTCTAGAGCTATTTTCAAGATGGATTTTCTAGAAGGTGCTAAATGGTGCCGCTGCGTTTTCGTTTGTGTAACGTTGTGACAACGGCGATCCGAGCAGAAATTAGAAGCAGCTTGCCGTCGGGAAAATCCTTGGCCGTCATCTAGAAATAGCCTAAATCCTCCCGACCACGTCATGCGTTTCTCTAAGATTGCCGGCTGAGAAGTGGATATATGTATAGCTTTGCTGAACACTCTCATATGCCTCCGCGGCTGTTAAGCATCTTCGGCCGAGTTCTGCGGTCGTGCAGGTCCAGTTCTTCGACGCAGACTCCACTCCCGATATCATATCACTCCCTATCCCTTCGGATCAGGCATCTCTAAGCGGCTTACGCTAGCTCGTCGCATGAACAACCTGCTAGAGCCAGTCGGCCGCACCAGGACGTCCTCGGCTGTGCCGTCGTTCCCGCCGCTCTTCTGCAGACGGCTACAACCGTATGTGCATGTGCCTCTGAATCTCACGCGATTTCCGGCGCGAACATCGTGCCGCTCTTGTCAAAGCGTGACGCTGATGTTTCCTCCGAGTGCGTGTGTGTGTGTGCAGTATGTGTGAGCGTGGTCGGGGGGTTTTCACTGGTGTGCCCAGTTCGCTACGCTAACTGGTTTTTTTCTTCTTCTTCGGATGCCGCGTTCTATCGGCCCTATCTATTACGGCAGGCGGCTTCGAAACGTCTGTCGTCGGTCTTCTTCTAGGTTTTCAGGCGCTATCATTGCGGTCGAACCGACGACCTGTCAATTGTCAGTGGGTGTCATCGTCCTTCTTCTATCGCGTTTCTCATGTGCCGTTGCAGACGACGTTGAGACACCGGCCTGAATATGCATATGGAATGGTGGCTGTCATCAGACTAGCCTTCTCATCTATGATGTGACTCTAAGAGTAGTGCGAAGTACGCACTCTGAGTTCACTTGCTCGCTGCATTTTTCGTTGCAGAATTTCCTGTGAAAGATCACGTCGAAGAACTCGCTGAGCTTGTAGAGGAATTTTCCGCAAAGGAGAGCCTGTCGCTACTACAAGTACTGGTGCAGTAACAAAATGCTTCATCTAACTCGCTTGGCTGAGGAAGATAACCTTGAATCTGGAAAGGCCACTCAAGAAAAATTAAATCAAAAGTTCCACATGACTCAGGTTCGCCTGTATAATAGAACTGTAATAAGTTAATACGCTAGATCACCACGATCCACGATCCGACCCAAGTGACAGGAGCAAGAAGTCGTCTGTAAATGCTTCATTTAACAATATAACAGCCCTATTGGAAAACTATGTTCTCATCTGTTTTTACGAAGCGGAGCCTTGATTTTCATATTATTTCTTCTCTTGTATGAATCGTGTAGCGCAATCGGAGGAGGTGCCGACTGTCGTGTGCACCCAACGTCAGGTTCTTGGTTAGGATTCCCAGACCAGCCAAGCCTTTCATCTCTCCGTGTTGGGTGAATTGGTAGTACCAGACTTGTCTGGGAAGGATAAAGCGTAGATAGCTTGTTCATCGGCTGGCCACCGCAAGTCATTGCAAGGGTCCAACGCCTCGTAAAAAAAAATGCGTGGCGCATCCCAAAGAGGGATTGAGTAATGCCCTCTTTTATTCTTTACCCTTGTAAGAATCAATTACTACGAGAAAATTAGAGGTGTTGACTGAAACCACAGACTGCTTAACATAACAGGTCAGCAAAACTTTTTCAAAATCAAGACGGCGTGAAAAATGTGGAGCTCGAAAGGCGGGGGGGGGGGGGGTAAAACACAGAAAATTTGATGCAAAGATGGCTTTCTTTTGTTTTTCCCTTTTTCCTATGTTGTACATACCTCCATAAGGGAAAAAGGATAAAGGTTGTCCTTACTCAACCCCCTGCAGTATACTTCTGCGGGATTCAAAGGGAGCAATTTTAATGAGGTACAGCCCAATCAATGAGTTGCAGCGACCAACAGATGGACAGGTCTGTGTTTTGTCTCCCCGAACAGTTAATCGACCCCAGAGGAATGGAGCGCTTAGCTGACCTGACGGAACCTGAACCAGGTACCTTAACTTCGGGCTTACGTGGCAACTGATGCCTTCTCTGACTGCGCTTGGGACAAACTAAACCTACAAGGTAATTATATTTTCGCCTAATTGCTAACTTGTAATTGTGACTGTAATAGAAGCTGTTAGAAGGATGTTTAGTTGTGATCCAAACTCTCGCGCCAGGCGGGACTTGAACCGGCACCTTCTGCTTCCGGGCAGCGATGCAACGCCTTGCACCACCAGCGCTGTTCGACCGAACAGAAAGATTCCTAGAAGCAATCAGTTATCAGCACACACCCGTGATATCGGGATGAGCCGACCGCTGATATTTGCATGGAACCGGTTAAGCTGAAGGCCTTCGTAGAAATGATGTAACTGTAATTGTTATAATAATTATGGTGCCTAAATGCCTAATTGTGTCTATTTCTATAAAAGGAAGGTTGATGTGTACCATATTCATTTCAAACTAGACACTTTCCAAATCAGACACCACATCTTCATAATCAGAATGGATGTTCTTGATAAGGATAGCAACACTATGTACAAAAAAAAATCTCTATTTCAACAGTTTACCTCCATTTTCTTCAAAAATTTATTAGTCTGTGCATGTGTGTTCAGTAAGTTGTCATGATTCTATTATATATTCAGAAAATCTTATTCTTCAAATAAAGAAGTGTTTTTAGGCTTTTTTGCCCTCTATGTACTTAAATGTGGAAAAATGCTCTGATGTGCAGCGCAGTGCGCTCGATCAGTATGTCACTACATCGTTTTGAACGATAGTGTTAACTTAATACCACTTACATGAAGCAGAACAATAGAGAATTACGTTATTGTCCTTTTTTGTCACTGTGCATGTTGTGCCGTTGATTTCCATGCAAGATTTCAGTTCAAAAATTGGTCAGTTTGACAGAAATGGTATCTAAGGCATTGTTGGGATGCTCCACGCATCAACGCCGTTATGGCGCCACTTTCAATGCTTAGTCTATATACAACTTGGCTTTCGAAAGTCAGGTGATAAGCAATAAAGAGCTCCTTATCCTTCTCGACAAGCTTGATAAATGTTTATCAAAGGGAATATGGAAGACTTTGTTGACCTGAGTGCGAACTGATCCTAAAATCAACTTGGAAAGCACGCGGAGACCAGAACCTCCTGCCAGTTCCGCCACAAGTTCTTTTCGTTGCTGATGAGGCGAAAATTCTACAAATCAGTTTCACTACCGACACTCCTTAGAGGGACACTTGTATTTCTATGATTACGTCTCGTAATTCAGTCTTGTGGTGCCGAAACTTTAGAAAACTACATGGCTTCAGTTGTGATAAAGTAATGTTATCCAGGGCCTAGCATACTGCGGTAGCATCCCTGTAGAAGCGACAGAACTGTAGAGATTAGGTGTCATAATCTTGTAGTGTGTAGGTAAAGGTTTTTTGTATCAAGTTGTTCTTTAAAATATTAGGTTGTCCCATATGTCCTCGCAGTTTTTTTTTTCAACGATTCACTGCAGATTTCGCCGGCGGTCGCTTGCATAGCGCTGCACAGCTTTCAAAAGGGAATGATTTGCTCTATCAGAGCATTATTGCATTTCTTTTTTTCATCATGAATTTTGTCAATATTTAGGTCGTTGAAGTGAAAAGTGAAAAAGTGAAAAAGTAGCCATTTGCGCACTTGTTCTCTCCACTTAGGTTTGTAATTTTTTGCGCAGTTTTTATAGTATTTGGAAGACAATGTTCTGTACTACAAGAATGTATGTTAGTGCTATTTGCTCATTTGTCATCTATTGATTTTTAGGTCATCAAATTGGGACGTCCGAAAAAGGATGGTTATTTTTGCCGACAGCTCCTGCTCTGTGGTTGGACTTTTAGGGTTGGTGTTATATGTCATTCGAAAGAAAATGTCTTGCTCTATAAGAATATGTGTCACCTTTATTGATTTCTATTGAATATCAACAAAATGTCAAAAAGAGAAAAATCGTCTTCACCAACAACTCCTTCTCCTTCTTCAGTTGTTGATATTCGACAGAAATCAGTGTGAGCCAATAAACGCGACACAAATTCTTTCTGAGCAAGATATCCTCTTCCAAACGACATATAACACCGAGCAAAAAAGTCCAACCACAGA
This sequence comes from Heligmosomoides polygyrus polygyrus, assembly GCA_947396885.1. Lineage (NCBI taxonomy): Eukaryota > Metazoa > Nematoda > Chromadorea > Rhabditida > Heligmosomidae > Heligmosomoides > Heligmosomoides polygyrus. The sequence continues at coordinate 13,904,878 of OX377206.1, forward strand.
ACCGGAGTTTCGGTAAAAATTCGGACGGAAAAGTCGGAGTTCCCAATATGATAGCCTAAAAATCAATAAAGGACAAGTGAGAAAACAGGACCAACACATATTCTTGTAGTACACAACATTGTCTCCCAAATGCTATAAAAAACTGCGCAAAAAATTACAAACCTAAGCGGAGAGAACAAGTGCGCAAATGGCTACTTTTTCACTTTTTTACTTTTCACTTTAACGACCTCAAAATTATCAAAATTTATGATGAAAAAAAGCAATACATATTCTGATAGAGCAAATCATTCTCTTTCGAAACCTATGCAGCGCTATGCAAGAGACCGCCGGCGAAATCTGCAGTGAATCGTTGAAAAAAACTGCAAGGACTTATGGTACAACCTAATAATTGATTAAATAGATTATTAGATAGGTAAATAAATAAAACTACAAGTAAATGCACGGATAAAAGATTGAGCACGGCGTCAAGCAATCTATTTGGGGTGCGCAAGCACTCTACTTTTACACGATGTCGTGGAGGCTATTCGAGCGTGTATTTGGCTTATAAAATGGCTTAAGGTGGCAAGTTGATGGACAATCAGTGGTTTATCCTTCCCAGACGAATCTGGTACCAATTCACCCACCTGTGAGGGATGGTCGGATTGGTTGACCTAAGCGAAAACCACCGAACCACCAATCGATTCTCTGGTGCATGCGAGAGCCGGCGCCTTCTCCGACTGCACTACATGCGCTCATTCAGGGAAGATGTTGTACTACTTAATGTTATATTGGAAGATAAGTGGTGAGAAGAACCAAGAGGGGGAGGTGTAGCGCAGTTGGAGATGGCGCGGACAGTTGCGTACACTTCGTGACGACTAATGAGTAACTTCGTTCGGAGTACCGGCTAGGCAAAACAGGCCTTCGATCTCTCCATTGAAAGAGTATACCGTTGTCTGGGCGTGTATAGCACAGGCGAAGGAGGTGCCGGCTGTCGCGCGAACACTATATCAGGTTGTTAGTTTGGATTTCCTGCCCAAGCCAACCGAACCTTCCATCCCTCCGAGTTGGTGAAATAGTACCAGACTTGCCTGAGAAAAATTAAACAGTTGGCCAGTGGCCACCGCAAGCCATTGCATGGACCAAATACGCATTCAAATCGCCTCCACGACATCCTCTGGAAATAGAACGCGTGGCGCATCCCAGAAGGGATTGAGCGACACCTACATCTTCCATCCCTTTACTGTTGTCTATTCACGGGCTGGCGACCGCACATAAGTCGTTTTATGGGCTAAAGACGTGTTCATACTGTCTCCGATTGCCTCCACAACGTCGTGCAAAAGCAGAGTGCGTGGTGTGCCCTTCAAAAGGATGGCTGACACCGACTTTTATCCTTTTTGTTCTTTACAATCGTTGGCAGCTGACCACTGGCTGCACTTTGGATGAGGTTTTTTTCGCAGTCTTAGACAAAAACCGCCGAAGTGAAGGGGCGCTAAGGAAGAGGAAGTAGGAACGTGTAGGGCACGAAGTGGGCTCGAAAACAGCTGCCCCCCACCCCTCTCCACAACAGACACACTCACACAAGACACATGCCGCCTCGTCCGAGTCGCCACCGATCAACTGCACTTCGCTTGTTCCGAGCTGCAGCGGCTCTTCACTTCGGTCGTCGTCGTCGCCGTGATCATCATTTGATTCAGTGGTGAACTTCTAATTGCCTGACGACGACGATGACGACAACGACGACGACGCCGCCGCCGCAGCGGACGAGGACGACGCGTCAGCACGCTGACAAAAGCCAAACGAAGCGTGTCCACATCACACAGTAGCATTCGCGCTCACTTGACCGTTTTTTTTTCGTCGGCCCGTAGTTTAGTCCGCGATTCGAACTGATAGAACGCCGCGATTTCGACCCACTTCGAGCCGACACCGTCGTACCGCCTCATACGGACACATTCAGCAACATTCATTGAAATCACCTGTCACCTACTTATCCCTGTCAGATCCTCGTCGTTGTCGTCGTCATCGTCGTCGCTCCTTAAACAAATTCACAGTCAGTCGAAGCAGATCTTATCCTACGCTTCGACCGACACCTCGAGCGGCGGCGTATCGTGTCGCGCAGGTGGTGCAGGACTTTTTCCTGTCATTTCGTCGAAAATTTCGTTCAGGTTGTTAAAAATTTTTGACCTGTCCTTCCTTTCTACTATAAAGGACAAATTTTAAGTGGGCTAGGCTAGCTCTTAACAGTCTGACATTGTAGATCATCGAAACATATTTACTTCTGATTCACAAACTCTTCTATCTTTTTTGGTTTCCTATGCCCATTTATTTTGCACATCCAATAGGGGGAATTGTTCTGTCCTTTTCATAGACTATATAGTTTTGTTTCTCAAATTGAAAACTTTTCATTTTTTTAAGCCCACTGCTGTACTACATAATGTATTCTTGTTTTTATGGAGTTTTTAACTTAGTGGTTCTTGTATTTGCAAAGGAAAAATATGTTCTTTCTCCTACTCCGAATTTAAGAACATATATTTGAGTGAGTTAATCTTCCTGCTTGTCCTTCTGTCTGTCTATCCGTCTGTCCGCATTGAAGATCTCTTGGGAGACAATAATTTTCCATTGATTTTTTTCTCATCCTGTCGTTCCGTCCTTCCAGAATTGACGTGTGAATTGCTAGAATAATGCAAGAAGTATGAAACACTAGGTTATTTGTGGAACTGTTCATGCAATGTACTACATAGATAAGTGACACAACCAGGTATTCAAGCTCTCTATCAGATCGGGTGAAGGTAGAATGCACGGCGCAACCCAATCCACGTCATTCACACTCCTTTATTTGCTTATCTATTGCCGTCATTTTCAGCTTTGAAACCGTAAATTTGATTTTGTACAATGAAGCCACCTCAGCCTCTCTAAACCTTCGAATTTTTTCGAACAAAATTCGAACATTCACGCCGTCATGTTTTTATGTCTTCCACGACTACGCCACGCTTTTAATTTCTGCGTAGAAGCGTGGAAGTACGTGCATAGTTCGGTTATTCGGTTATTTTTTGGGATCTTCCATTTGCAACGTACTCTTTTACGCATTCAAACTGACCTAATAAACGTAGCCCAAATTCGTTAGCTATAACTGGACCAGTTAGCTGCTCGGGATGATGGTCGAACCCGAAGTTGATTTATGTTCGCTACGATGATACCTCCTCCTATCACCTGCGTCGTCTTTCTTTGCAGTAGTTACTGTTAAATGAGCTAGACATTGTGCGCTTCTGTCATCAGACGATGTGTCAAGAAATATGTAGGTGTATGGAGAACACTGAAGCATATAGAATACCGCTCTGTGTATTCTTACGAGCAAAACCATAGAAATAACTATTGTTGTGCTTATTCCACTATTTGAATAATTATTTGATTAATTTATTATATTATGTTATTCGAATTTGGAACTTCCTGGCCTTCGAATATTCGATTTCGAACGGAAATTGAAAGCAGGAACTTTCGAGTATTCAAAAGATCAGGAATTATTCGAGTAGTTTGTTCGATTAATTATTCGAGTCGAAGTAGTCGAATAAGCACAACTACAGAAATAAGGTCTTATGTATGGAATCCAGCAGTGATACCGGTATTTGTTTGCCAAAAGTATTACAAGGATGAAGTGGACTTCACTAAACCAGCCTATGCGCAGGATACGCCATGCATCTCAATCAGGGGTGTGCGGATTTTTTTCCAAAAGCAGAAGATAGAGTGCAGAGCGGAAAGAACCAGAAATGGTAGGAAACCGGAGCTCAAAACGCAGAAACGGAAGCTGTGCAAACGTTCTGTTTTTTGTTCTTCTTCAAATACTCGCAACTAAATAAATAAATTGACTTCAGAAACTGCTCTTGCCGCTTTTTATGCTTAAATAGAGCTTCTCCCAGTACTACAGTGACTCATATTCACGTGAAAAATGTTTAATTTGATTCGAAAAGAGACGAATTCGACGTGAAAGTGGTTCGCGCAGAGGTGTTCCTGCAGATGCAGCTATTGATCTAGATTCAAGTTCCCATAATCATGGATATTTTTCTGACAGCCAAGCCTTCTATCCTTCCAGGGTCGTTGAAGTAGTACCAGACTTGTCTGGAAAGGACAAAACGCTGACTTTTCACAGGCTGGCCACCTTAAGTCATTTTATGTCCCAATACGCATTCAGATCGCCTCCACGACATCCGGTAAAAGCATAATAGAATGCGTGGCGCATCCCAAAAAGGATTGAGTATCGTCATGCTTTCTCCTTTATCTTTATTCTAGTGAGCATTAGATATGAGCGTTGCTTCCAAAAAAGAAAAGGTGAAAGTGGGAAAATTTGGCACAGCTCGAGACTCGAACCTCCATCATGCAAAAATGAGTCTACTGCTTACCACTTGTACACGACCGCTTTGTATCAATAGACTTTCGCTTGCCCTTGCTTGTGTTCAAACGTTCGAACGTTCGAGTCGCGACGTTCGATCTCAAGTTTCGATTCTTTAGATTAAATTAAAATTGAAAAACGGCGTTTACAAATCCCTTTTGAATGTCCCACGCATTCTACTCCTACGAGTTGTCGTGGAGCCCATTTCAATGGCGGAATTTATACTTCCGCTCGCCGAGCGTTATGAAAGCTATTAACCCATTGACGACCCCGTAGGTCGATTTCGGCCCACGGTTATAAAACTGTCCGCTACGGCCTATTTCTCGGTTTTTTCGTAGTTTACGAGTAATCATTGGATATGTGAGGGGCGCGTGTAGCGCAGTCGGAGGAGGCGCCGGCTGTCGCGTGCACCCGATACCAGGTTCCTGGTTCGGATTTCCCGCCCAGGCCGACCAAGCCTTCCATCCCTCCGGGGTCGGCGAATTGGTACTAGACTTGTCTGGGAAGGATAGAGCGCTGACTTGTTCATCGGCTGGCCACCGCAAGTCATTGTATGGCCAAATATGCATTCAAGTCGCCTCCACGACATCCCGTAGAAGTAGAATGCGTGGGGCATTCAAAAGGGATTGAGTAACGCCGTCCTTTATCCTTTTATCCATAAGATACATTGGATATTAGCTACTGCACTGTGGTCCGACAGTCATTTATATCTAAGCCCTGATAAAAACAAATAATCAGCAGTACACACTATTCGAGCTGCACAAAGATCGGCACTATTCACAAACAGCTAGTCACATCTCTTGTAAAAATGATCATCTAAAAATGGTCATGCAGAAAAATAACTAGTCACATTTCTGGAAAAAAATTTTGAAAGCAATCTAGACAAAAGTATGCCAAACACCTGCTAAATCATGCGGTCACCTTATTTGCACGATTCGTGTCAAACGTGCGCCCTCTTTCTTTGCAGACTTTCTTACAGCAGCAAATACATCTTTTGTGGTTTGCTCCAAATCTGTCCCGGCCTTCTCCAATATGTGGCTAACCTTTGGAGAAGGAGCTTCATTTGGATTATTGCGAAGTAGTGTTTCTGCGAGATTTCAGCGCTGGTGCGGTCCCAGCGCGCCGTCCCACCCGCCAGACATGCGATTTGCCGCGCGATCGTCAATGGGTTAATATTGATAGTCTGTACCGCCTAATCGATATGGGTAAATTTCATAACAGCGCGCCACCCGTGTGCCTGAATTATAAATTCTGCATATTTGGCTAATTGCTTTATTTATGCAATCACCTGCTAAACAACAACGATGACGCACGTATAAAACGCCGATATGACGTCATTCTAGGCGAATAAAATCATTAATATTAATCGTAATGAAGCTCATCAAGTGAAAGTACAGGAAGAAATGTATCGTTCATAAACGATGCAGAGTAAGTGATAAAAGATGGCGTCAATAAATCCTCATTGGAATACGCCACCATTCCACTTCTACACCGTGGAGGCGGTTTGAATGCGTGTTTGGCCTATATAATCACCTGCGGTTGCCAGTAGATGAACAAGTCAGCAGTTGACGCTTCCCAGACAGGTTTGGTACCGATTTGCCGATCCCGGAGGGACGAAAGGCTTGCTTGGCCTGGGCGAACAAACCGAACCAAGAAACTGGAATGGGATGCACGTGACAGCCGGCCGCTCCTACGGCTGCGCTACCACGCGAATTGGAAAGCACCGGAGAAGATATGTCCCTCTGAAGTCCTGTTGACTGGCAAGTTCGCGATCTTCCCTGGTTAGACGACCTCCCATGTCATTCGAGTTGTGCATTACGCACGAAACATCAGCCGCTTCTGAAGTCGAATCCACTTTCCCAATTGAGTAATTCCTTCATTATTCTTCGCAGCGCCTCCTCGCTAATCTTTTCATCGGCCTTTATCACGCAGAGCTCGCTGAGTGTACTTATGGCCGGCAATTATCGCGCCGCATCGTCGAGTGCCTCCGTGATACGGAACGACGATGCCAGTGCATCTGAAAAGTATAATGACTGGTAATTTGCATTGATTATCGAGCTGTTGAGAATAGAGAGCTGTGGGCCGTGGATAATTCTCTTAGTCGTTCGCGCTGACTGCTCAGTGCGTTCCCATTCGACCGCAAAGCAAAGCACCAGCACCTCATCATCCATCCGTCGGCCGAGAATCCTAGCTGCCGGCCGCCTCGACGTCTCACCTCGACAGCACCCTCCTCGACACCATTCTTACACAATTTCCAATCTTCATTGCCACGATATTTTTACACCCGGCTGGCCTGTCCCAGTCGCACGTTGTCCCGAAAACATCGAAAATCAGACGACAGAGGACAGTGATTTTTGCAGGAGCAGCGAACGAGCAGCACTAGCTTCGTGTCGGAGACTCGGAAAGGGGAGGGTTAGGCGCAAGGGTAGACAGATAAACCGCTTTCCTTCTGTCCGTACGTCCGTACGTGCGTCTGTCCTTTTCATAGCTGAGTCATTGATTATCCGCTATGGAGCCTGTGCAACGGGGATTCTGGAGTGATCAGCCACTATCGTTCTTTCTGCTCCGTGAAGCGATGTGTCCTCCAAATCTTGGTTTTTAAGAAATCATTGTCGAGTTCGAACCTTAGCAGTGATCACACAACACAAAAAGCTCATACGGAAGACGCATTCATGGATAAATTGGATAAAGATGGATAAAAAGCAGTGCTAAGCAATCCCTTTCGGGATGCGCCACGCATTTCTACTTCTAAGGGTTGACGTGGAGCGAGTTAAATGCGTATTTGGCCAAAGAATGACTTGCGGTGGACATCCGATGAACAAGTCAGCGCTTTATCCTTCGCGGACGAATCTGTTGCCATCATATCAACCCGGAAGCGATGGCTTGGGTGGAAAATCCGAACCGGGAACCTGAAATCGGGTGCATGTGACAACCGGCGCCTCCTTCGACAGCGCTACCGCGTCCCTTTAGCATCTGTTGAGTAAGTGCCCTAAAGAGCGGCGTCAACCTATCTCTTTTGGGATACGCCACGCATTCTACTCCTAGGAATATTGTAGTGGTAACTTGAATGTATTTTGGCTAGTATACATTACCTACTTACTTTGATACTTTGATGGTCCTTTTGTCGGCTGGAGGTCTTCTCAGCGGGGATCACAACTCTTCCAGACCGCTCGATCTCTGGCTGCTTGCATCCGCTCCTTGAAACATCTGAGCCATTCTGTGACACGGAGACTCTATCTATCGCCTTTCGTCGAAGCAGGTGTCCGGCCCAGCGATATTTGGACTTCTTCATGTACTGCAGCGGGTCTGCTAATTGCGACTTCTCCCGTAGCTCCGAGCTTCGTAGGCCTTCTTGCCATTGCTGGCGAAGGCTTGTCCTCAGAAGACATCTATCCAATGCACGATGCGTAGTTTGCATCGCTCTGGCGATTGTCTTGTTGTCGGGCCAGGTTTCCGTCGCGTATCACATCGCAGGCAGTACAGAGGCGTTGAACATCAAGGCCCTGAGGCCGGGATCCTTGACCTGATCGGTGACTTCGCGAGTCGAACTGAAGGCTGCCCATGCTACGCGTCTCCTGTGGGCGATTTCAGGAGCAAGGTCAATACTCCTGTTCAGCTCTCTTCCCAGATAGACGTAGGAATCGACCTGTTGTAAAGCGACTCCATTTAACCTTACGAGTCCTGTGTCACACCACTGGTTGACCATGAATCGCTTGGACATATTCGTGCCAATCCAATGTACAAATTGGATTCGGATAATTCGGATCCGTCATTTTTTCGAACACTGATCGAAAGGATTGGGTGAAGAATAGGATTTTTGAACATTCCAGATCATATAGCGATTTAGATAGGGGTGATTTTTACTAGATCAGATTTCCGGACAATTCAGATATCTGAATTTCACTTAAAAATCTGTTGCTCTATTTGATTCGAATATTCGATGTAAGCTCCGAAGATAAATTAGTGAATTGGATCATCTGAAAATCCTACTTGTTTAACTACCACTCCTACCTGGATCATCTCAAGATCCGTGGCTTTTCAAAAATGCCATTATTCGCAAAATCCTTTCAACTGGGTTTGATAAAATGGCGGATTCAAATAATCCGATTTAGCGTCGAATCCAATGTCTATTGGCCAGTGTACTGACTTGCGGAGGCCATCCTATGAAAAAATCAGTTCTCATCCTTTCCAAACAAGTCTGTTCAACGTTCAACGACCCAGAAGTATTGGAGTATTGGACGGCTGTGCTGAAAATCCGAACCAAGAAGCTGGAATCGCATGCGTGTGACAGCCAGCGTCTACTGTGACTACGCTACTATGCTCCCACACTAGAAAAACGGTTTGATTGATGGCCAAATTACCCTTCCAGATGGCCATGATATCGAATTAAACACTACGTAGAAGTGCGAGGCGCTTCTGGAGGGAACTAATCAGCGCTGTCTCTCATTTTCGGTCTTCTCCAACGTATGGCACTCCTCTTTTATGCTATGCTATGCTGCCAGCTGAGTGAGTCGCCCATTTCGCGTCGACATGTTTATCATTCGGTCGTCACTCATCAAACTGCACACGAAGTCGTCTCGACAGGGCTCATTTACCATGGACGAACGGATGAGACGTGGAGGGTGTCGCTGTGTGTCTCTGACGTTCACCTGGAAGGGATAGACGAATGGATACGGAGACGCACCAACAGACGGATCCCCCTCCTCATCCTATCAGGCAGGCATGTCGTCGTCGTCGCCGCCGTCACCGTCGTGTACGCGCTCCGTTCGTTTTTCCGCCACGCATCAACTTATCGCTGAACGAAGCAATAATTGCTATCTGCTGGCTGCATCTGTATGCTGTCGTCATTCGCCTAGACCTACTCATCGCGACGTTCTCTGGCGGTTAAGGTGGCCGTCGTCGTGGGGTCGTCTAGCACGGAGGGCCAGTGATTCGATGGCGCCAGTGATTTGTGTGTTGTCTCCGATAGTTCCGGCCAGTTATCGCTAACTACGCGCAACTACACCTGGATGACTGGATGGCATACGAAAAAATGCCGCCTGTCTTCTGGAGGATCTGCTCAGCAGTGTAACGGGAGTTTGCCGTCACTTATTCTGCACCCTTGATTCCGAAGAAATATTGCGAAGTGCTTGCTCTGGTATTCAGAATCAGTCATAGTGAATACCTAACCAGGAACTAACGCCTGTGCTCTAAAGATGCTGAATTGTGATTCAAATCAATGTTGTGCTTCTAACGAAGTGATCTTTTAATAAAAATTAGAAATTTGTGATAATGGGGAGGAGGCGACTTGACTCTCTCTGCTCGACAACGGCGAAAGTTGGAAATTGGAAAAAATTTGGAAGTCAGTCTACATATGTACTATACCGAATTCATCAGCGGCTAAGCCAAGTATTGATTTTTGAAGTCGTTATGATCTACGGCCAAGTGTCACGCTATTCGTGATCAGTAGACTGACACTTGGCCGTAGATCATAACGTGAAAGCGTGACGAATAGACGTGAAAGCTGGTGAATGGGTATGCTATTAAAAGGGGAAAAGCATGCACATAATGTGGCATTCATGGTTATCCTTACCGTACTCATTGGTGGGTATCTTGCTGTGGATGTGAAGAATGTTTGATGATTGTCGTGGGTATGTTACCACACCCACAAGGGTTTCTTTGCCTTTGCACCGAAATTGAAAAATCCAGTCTCTAGAGTATTTAGAAGGGATCGCCTTGCATAGCCCGCTTATCATTGGAGAAAACATTGTCTAATTATGATTTATGAGCTGAAAATGGCTTGTTGCACCTTCGTCTTTGAAAGTTTTTTAAAGTTAAAGTTTTTCAAACTCTTCTTTCAACACAAGTATGTAACATCTAGCTTCGTAGGGCAAAATGCTGCATTAGGTGTTTGTTTTTCTCTTATGGAGCTTTTTCGAAACTCTGAAAATCTGTAGGAAAATATTATCATTTCTCAAACTCAGTGGGACAATACAAGAAGCTGGTCGACCCATACTTCCAGAAAGCTTGCTAGTTTACTCGCTCCTTGGACAGTTTCGTGTTTTTTGTACATAGTTCCAACGTTCGTTTTTTTACTTCTGTCTCTCGCACTCTGCTGAATTGTTTTGTCTTGAATGATATTGTTTGTGTCTTTATCCACGTATCTAAAATTAAATACGTACGAAGAGTTCCTATGGGACAGCGTTTGGATTTTTTTATTGTGAAAATCTCTCCGAATGTGTTCGACCTCTTTTCTCAACGGTTTTCCATTCTCAGGGTAATCGATTGAGAGTAAGATAAACGCAGAAGCAAGAAAATTCATCGTCGAAACGATCATTCTTTGCGTTCCGAGCAGACCCTGAATATGCATGTAAAGAACGCAAATATCCAAGTCATTAGTTATTTCCAAAAAATTCAGCTTGAGCGTTTATTTTTGTATGTTCTTCTTCTTTTTTCCTCATATCGATCGTGTTGTACTCTAAGCAGCTGTGTCTGCTCCTGATTTATTGAGCTGTTTCGGACCAGGGCATCCAGTTCATTCTTCAGGCTTCTCACTTCTCGCACATTTATTTCATTAATTCTAATGCTTGGAAGTTTTCTTTATTTTCAGTCTTTTTAGAAGTATCAAATTTGTGGCATCTTAATGTTATTTTTTTCATTCTCTTTCAATTCAATATAAAGTAAATTGGTGAAGATGGTGCAGCGGAGCAGTCGGAGGAGGCGTAGGATACCGGACCGACGTCCTTGGTTGAGGTTTCGCCACTTATGTAGAGTCAGGATCCAAACAAAACTCCGAGTTTACCAATACCGGTCCGAAAAGACATCGCTGATTAACTAACTCATGATTTATTCTTGATGGTCAAGGCCTCATAAGGACGAATAGCTCTTCGGGATAAGGAGCCACGGAATAGATTCGACGACCGGGAAGTTGCAGAAGATAACCCCATCTAACAAGGCCTTGGGCGCATGCAGCACAGTCGGAGGAGGCGCCGGCTGCCGTCTGCACCCGATACCAGGTTCCTGGTTCGGATTTCCCGCCCAGGCCAACCAAGCCTGCTATCCCTCCGGGGTCTGTGAATTGGTACTAGACCTGTCTGGGAAGGATAAAGCGCTGACTTGTACATCGGCTGGCCACCGCAAGTCGCAAGTGTGGCCAAATACGCATTCAACACGCCTTCACGACATCCCGTAGAAGAAGAATGCGTGGCGCATCCCAAAGAGGATCGAATAACGCCGTACTTTATCCTTTACCCTTTAAAGGCCTTGCAGGATGAAAAGTGCAGGGGAGTGCTGAATGACAAGCGAGTGAAATAAAACACATTTGAGAAACCGGAACGGTGACCTCGTGCAATGAACTGCCCTGACAACGAGGCACGGGATCACAAGGTTTGACATGAGACTGCAGCTGTTCGACTGAAACACGCGTAAAAAGGCAGGGCGATTCTCCAGCGCGGCAGATGACACAATGAAGGGCGGCGACACGTGCGGCCTGTCATCGGAAACGGTCTAGTCCCCTACTACTGAGAAGAAGATCTGCACGCCATGATGCTGAGCTAACAGGAAGCGGAAGCATGAGTGTCTCCTAAAATTTCCAGTTCTTTTGTCTTAGATGTTCACTGTTAGTTCACAATGAGCGACTTGAATACTGCCCCGAACTTTAGGTTTTACTTTTCTAGCCGATGAGCCTCAATTTTGCATTATTCAGCAAAAGTACTTCTTTGGTGCGGTTGTAGAACTCACCGCTACGCCACCAGAATTCCTCTGCAGTTGAAAACGGAAGACGTGGCATTTCCGGCCGTCGCAAAAAGAGATGGGTACTACTGAAAGTGTTTGTTCAACAACGGGCGAACGAGTAAATCTAACAAAGCTCACCGCCAAGTGCAATATGTAGCTACGAAAAGAATAAGCGATTACTCAAGTATTCTTGGAGATGAACCGTCTACATAAAGGACAACTTGAATAAATAAATATGTTATAAAAATAAAACGGAAAAAATAGAATAATAAATAAAGGATAAAGGATAAAACGGAGTTAGTCAATCCCTATCTACGGTGCGCCAAGAATTTATACTTCTATGCGGTATTTTGGAAGAAGTCTTAATACGTGATTGGGTTGTTCAGTGAAAAGCAGTGGCCAGCCGATGAACAGCAGTCTAGTGTATGAATCTTTCCCGAAAAATCTGACACCATTTCATCGACGTTGAAAAAATTAGGAGTTTGGTTAACCTACGCGGTAAAATTAAAGACTGTAGCTATTTAAAAACCACGTTTTTCCGAAGGCGTGTTCCATATGACTAAGAGTCTCGTATTCGTTCTTCACGAAAAATAACTTCTTTATGAAGAGACGACATATGTGTAGAGGTGAAATTGCACCTAATAAGATTTCTTGCTATGGTTACTACATATATAGTAAAAAATTTAAAATTTTTTTAGCGATCTCCTTTATGATCAGAAGATGCAATCCTGCATCTATTGCCAAAAAATGGTGAAGAAATTAAAACTTCCTGACCATATCGGGGTCGCTACAGAATAGATTTTTCGACTGTATGATCAGCACTGTATGATTTTATGATGTGCCATTTTAGCTTCACACGCTGTCTCCTGTAGGAAGAAAAAAATTTTCTGCGATAACACGTCCTTTGCAAGTGCCCGGCGAGCTCAAAGAACGCAACTGCCTGCTCCTAAACGATTATAAGTCTGAATATTATGTTGCGACGAATTTAAGTTTTTGCGCGGTGATCTATTCCATATAGTCAAGGGTTATGATTTTGATATTATTTTATCCTTGTCCAAATGGCAATGAACGCAAAAGTGAGTCCGTCGCTATAGAAAGAAGATCGCTGCAGAAAACTTTGATTTTTCTACTGCAGAATAATCATGGCTTCTCTTAATAAGTATAATTTCACTTCTATTTATTGTCTCCTTCTAATAGAAAAAATCACTTCTGTAAATAATGAAGACTCTGAATGCGGGACCCCTAGTCATGCAGAGCTCACCTCTTTAGAAAAACTTGGTTTTGGCGCGCTATAACAATCGGGGTCGAAATTTTATGAGATTCAATTTTTCCTCTTAACCTTATTTCCTTCAGCTGGAAAACAATATGTTCTCATTATCAATCGGACGGTTGCGACCCCGTGATCTACAATATTTAAAGAGTGCTCAAGAAATCATTGCAGTGCGGGCACCTAAATCACCATTAGCATTTGTCACCTGTATCACCTGTCGTCCCGTTGATCATCGGCTTGCTCGAGCGGGCGCCAGTAGCGTATCCATTCGTCCCTGTCGCGTGCCAGAGTGGTCCAATAAATCCTGCTTGCGCGAGGGACACGAAGAGCGTCATATCGGTCGTGCGGTGGTGTCTTCTCGTCTCGGTTAGTCCGATGACGTCGTTCTTGATCTTCCTGGCTTGCATCATCACGTCCTCGACGTATGCTTCCGATGCGAGCGTGCGGGCGTTGTAAGTACAGATCGTCATCCTAGAACTTCTCAAATTGCGCAGCCTGGTTAGGCTCTGAGATTTTAGCAGCCTCTCCGTAGTCGTCCTTCCCATCGCTGCAGAAATGGGGGCTCTTTCGAGGTCAGGGGAATGAGGCCCTTTAGTGCTGCTCTGTTTGACTCCAATATACACGGTAGCTTGTCAGGCTCTGTCCTGCGGGCGAAGAACTCCGGGCAGCCAGCCAGACTGCCCGAAGGGACGGGGCGAGACTTAAGGCGGCCTCGAATCGCCTTACATGTACTCCCAGTCTACCGAGTGCAAGCTTTTGGCCGAGCCGACACAGTTACCATCCGCACAGTCACGGACACATCCGCGCACACTGTGCACGAACATGCCGCTCCCACGCACAAGGAACGCGTCGACCCGACACAGCAGGAGCAAGGAGTCCATCCCCTGCATCCCACCTGCGTCTCTGGGCAGTACACGGTCGCATTTGGTTCGCGTTTAATTCCCCTATCCACCACCCGGGGACGCGCCACGTGGCCCTGCGACAAGCGGCCCGAGATCCCTTTTAACAAGAGGGCCCGAAGGCTCTCTATCGAGGGAGATCCATGGACCGTTAGCATTTAGCACTTAAAATTTTATAAAACATCACTTCAGATCCTGATGTCTCCCCTTTGCATAAAAATTGCTTCGTGTCATGATATCCTGCAATAATAGGCAAAAAATTGGAACTGAAAATTCTAATTGAATCGAAGACAGTTACCAGCTCAGAGATTGTTTTATTTTTTAACTTTAGGAACGGTCGGCATCAAAACCGTTAGAAGACTCAGGTCCGTGTTCTTAGGATGTTCCCTTCGGCAAACAAAGTTGCGGGATGCAAAAGTCACCTAAAATGCTTTAAGAGTGCGAGACAATTTTTTCCCAACGGAAACACGATACGACCCGCTTCCTCTATTCTTGAACCTTAGACTTGGCCCTGGTTATGGTGTATTTCTTGCCTGTGACTTCTCACCAAGGTTGAACTTTTGTTAATTTCCAGTAAATGACTAAATAACTAATTCTTTTCCTGCACTAGCCTTGCTTTATATGTTCTGTATTGCTTCTATTTTTCGTGGCTCTATTTCTCAAGAACAGTACGGTGGTTTGAAGATGTTTGCCTTTTGCTGCTATATAGTGGATCAGTTTATGAAGAACCGGCTGGATATTGCAGCAAAGGCAGTCAATCTTAAGTCAGCTTGCCTCTGGAGTGGAGTTTCAGAACCGTTAATAGGCTCTACTCGGCGTTGGCTTTGACGTTTTTGTGTCGCCTTTAGTCTATTCCCCGAACACCACTTCGTCTTGCATATGTGTCCTTAGGATGAAAATAGACTGAAAATGTCACAAAAATTATGCCTGGACCATGACGTGCATGGCAAATTTGTCAATTCGGATGTCGATGCTCGAGTTTCCATTCTCCACACTGCAATATAAAATAAACTATTCACTATCAACAAAGTGTGGACAGCAACATAAACAAAATTTGAAGAATAAATTATCTACAGGGGTGTGGAATATGAACAGACGATGGAATTATCATTCAAGGTAACGGTACTTAGTGGGTTGATGCCCGCATCACGGCGGCAAGGTATCTTAAAATGCGCAATAAGGAAACATAGTATATACCTACTTATATGCGTATACACATATATGAGTAGGTATGAGCTGGATATATGTGCATAAGAATCCTGCAACACTCTAGCAACAGGAGCCGACCCTTAAACCTAATGGTATACTTCCACAGGAGCGTCAACGGGGTGCAGGTAATCGCGCCGGGCCCCCTCAGCTGGCCAATCGGCGCAACCCGCCACACCCACTGCAACAGGATCTCACCACAATAGCAACTGGTTGTGCGGGTGCTAGATAACGAACGTCTGAGTATGCAATCTAGATGCGGGTAACAGCGCATTAAGTACAGAAAGAATTAATATAAATACAACTAAAAGCCTGTCAGCAGATTGTTAACACGTCGTCGAACACGGTGGCGCGCATTCTGCGTGGGATCAATCCATTTTTGGCCACGTCGGGATCGTGACACGACGTCATGTCACACGGTACCACTCTGCCGAAACGGAGTGATACGTCGTCAATGTGTTAACGTTCAGGAAAAGTAGCTCTCCAAATTTTTCTAATTAGCGTTTTTCTAAAGTTGTTTAAAAACGTCCAGTGGTCGAAAACATTCTCTCCCTCTCGACTGTGGCGAGCAGAAGTATTCTGGATAATGTTTAAACATGTTTGTTGAAGCCTGGAGTGGCTAATATAGAGGCTAGATGCTGTTACAGGATGTTTTGTTGCGATCGAAATTATTATGCCAGGCGGGACTCGAATCCGCACCTTCTGCTTTCCGGGCAGCGATGCTACGCCTTACACCAACGGCGCTGTTTGACTGCACGTAACATAGCAATATCCTCGAAGCGCATCAGCACTTACCCGTCACACTTTTTCTAGTAAGGCGTTAGCTCTACCGGCTCCATACTGATGTCAGCTACCGACTCATCCTGATATCACGATGAGTGCTGACGCGCTTCGAGAATATCGCGGATGTTACGCGAGGTCAAACCACGCCGGTGATGTAAGGCAAGCATTGCTGCCCGGAAAGCAGAAGGTGCGGGTTCGAGTCCCGACAGGCGCTAGAGTTTTGATAGTAACAAAACATCGGTATGGGAGCTTGCAAGTCTAATTTTTCAGTTGCCTTCGAGAAACATCGGTATTGAGCGCATGAAAGTAGCCTAGGTGGCAATATTTGCAAGCAATGAGCTCCAAACAGAGTTGAAAATTTTTTTCCTACATTTCTCCTTCATCGCGGGGAGTGACAGCCTTGCGAATTCTTCTGATCTGCTTTCCTCCTTTTTCTGCCAGAAGGAAGCTACTAGACAGCTGTCAATATTTTGTTTGTGCCGCTCGAGGATGTTACGGTGGATCTTTATTGCCAGGCCTAACGTTTCGACGCTCCCGTCTTCTTCAGAGGCCTGAACGTGGTGCAACTATTAGATAAGCGATTTACCCCACCAAACGCTATCCCCACTCTAGCGGTTTCGCTTCCTTAGAGAACCCCTGAAAACCCATTCAAAGAGGGATAAACTCACGTTTGATCCACCTATGGAGCGCTTTCGCAGCTCTCTGATAATACGACCGGGCGAATGAGACTTACTGTGCGGTGCTGGATGGTATAAGATAAAGATAACGACCTGCACGTGCGCCCTTCCATTCTACAGCTCGCATTTTTTTATGACGAGAGAAGCTGGAGACCTACTAGACAGCGTTGATCCAGAAGATGAAAGAAGGGCATTTTCTAAGAGGAGATTAAGCTGCTTAAGATCCCCTTCTGAAATGCCATATGGCGTTGCAGACGTAATTTGACCCATTAGATTCTCCCAGGGAGACCAGATAAGCCGTACAGGTTTCGCGGGAGGCTGCTGCGGTACACGAAAAGCACAATGGGCTCAAAAAACCAGGCCGACCTTGAAAGGAATGACGATGTCTCGTCGTGCCTCACATCCTGTTTAGGCGCTCAGCCGGTACTAGGTGCGGTGTGTATGTAGGTGTTCGTATGCCGATGCACTGCAGCAATTCGCCAGTGTGGTCGCCTGATGTCGTTGACCAGTTCGCGTGTGGTCCACCCATCTATTAGCGTTTTTCCTGTAGCCGCTTCGGCTGCAATTTTCCGATCACGTTGCCGTTTACTGAGCATCATATCTCTCTCGTCATGAATGTGCCAAATTAATTCCGCTTCCGTTCGGAATTCTATCTATAGACGATTGTTCTGAATGTGTTTCCAGAATACATGACCACTGCTTCTGCTCTCAAATTCGAATCAATTCTCGAACAACTTCCTTCAACTCTGTGTACTTCTAGTTTTGAATCACATCTGCATTTCTTTAATGCCGAGCGGAGTGTCCACTGAATTGTCGCTTCGTCTTTCCGATCAGTTTTCTTGAATCGGTTTTTGAAGACGTTATTCAATAGCAAATAATTTGATTCGTTTATTGGATTGCGTTCTGCTTCCATGAATTATAGTGGAGCGATTTGATTGCCCACATAAGCAATACAACGAGCAGTATGAAGGTCCTGCTTCCTCTAGGAGCGAGTCCAACCAAAAAAAAATCGATTTGGGGCTGCGCGGAAACCTCGTCTCCTGCCGATTGCGCCACACGCTCCCTTAAACGTAATGTTAAGAATGAGGCCCTAAATTGTTCTCAGAGAACATTCTTATGAGCATTCCTATTCAGTTTTACAGCTGGTTCGGTATAGTGAACTGAAATAAAGAAAATTATATAGAATGCGTAAGAATTCAACGTTCTCCAACTATTTTATCTATTGTAAATGAACTGTAAATAATACTTTTTATACTTTCTGTAATAACGAGCTTGTATAAGTAATTAATGGTATAAAAAATACCTGTTGTTTCTTTAGGATATAGGACAAAGGACGACGTTGCTCAATCCCCTTTGGGATGCGCCAGACATTCTGCTTCTAGGGGATGTCGAGGAAGCTATATGAATGCGTATTTGGCCACACAGTGACTTGCGGTGGCCAGCCGATGAACACGTCAGCGCTTTTTCCTTCCTCGTAACAATTCACCGACCCCGCAGGTATGGAAGGCTTGATTGGCTTGGGCGAGAAATCTGAACCAGGAACGTGGTATTGGTTGCACGCGAGAGCAGGCACCTCCTACGACTGCGCTACCACGCGCCCCGGGGGAAATTACGGGCGCGAAATAGCGAAAAATACCCAGATGTCTTCTACATGTCTGGGAAGTTCAGCACTGCGAGTAGTCGAGGTCGCTGAGCACGAAACTGAAGCTCGTTTTAAGAGTGTCGAGCGCCATCAGTCGATATTGATTAAATTACGGGTCGCGAAAATAGCGAAAAATACCCAGACTTCTTCTACCTGCCTGAAAACATTAGCAATGAGGTAATCGAGGTCGCTGAACACGAGTCTGAAGTCCGTTTTTGAAGTATCGATCGTTATCAATCGCTATTGATCAAACTATCCATTTTTTATGAATGTCGACCGGGCGCTCTCCCTGTAGTCTGGTTTTTTCATAGTTATTCTTGACTTCTATGCACCCTCTTATTGATTTGTTTGTTTTGATGCATGGATTTCTATGTGTAAAATAAATAAGTAAATTTCCATTCATTTAACTTTAAAAAATTATTCGCTTTCATTCCTTTTTGGTATTTCAAGCTTATAAATTAAGCAAGGGTTTGTGGAGTCTGGTGACTTTAGTAGTGAGGGCTTGTTCTTCTTCACAGGATGATGCTATATGTGTATTTCTTCACAGTCCCAATGTTTGCATGAAAAAGCAGAGGAATGCCATTTCACATCTGGCCTTTATCAAAGACGTTCTTATGATCGGACTCCACATCGCGAAACAGTCGCCGACAAAAAGTCAGGCATGCATGTTCCCAGCAAAAACGACGAAAAAGACCTGCGTGCAGCGGATGCTCAGTTATTTATGAGTACATGCCCTTGCAGGTGCTGCAACTGTTTACTTGAGTCCAACGCAACTCTTCTATTGATTTCTATAGGTGTGTTCAGATCGATCGCAGGCCCTACTCCGATTGTAGATCACACAGGAAAACGTTACAATAAGAAAGATAAAACTCCAGAAATTAAATAAGAAAAATACACGTGGAAATGCAACGTTTCTATAGCTATCTATATCTTTCGTGTAATGGCGTAGTGCCCTCCCTCGCCGGTTAGCATTTAGTCTTGGTTCGAGTCCCGGCTGGCGCTGGAATTTTTATCGTAACAACGCATCGCTATAACCAGTTATAACATCATTAACAACCACTTGAGGCTTTAAGAAAGGGACTTGAATCATATCTATATCTATTGTGACGGCGTAGTGTAAATAATGATTTTTATGTTTATTAAAATGATTAACATGTACAAGTAATAAATTTTGTAAAAGGGATGGTACAATATTCATTGAAGTAGCAGAAGTTTACCGTTCTGTGAACGTTTTTTTTTTTTTTTGTTTCTTTTCTAGCAACCATACTGATTATTAATATTTGTATCGAATACGCAATTGTTGCGTATTAAATTTGTACTCGACAATATTCAAGTTACAATTTATATTATTTACTTGTTTATTATTCACATTGGGCGCGTGGAGCGCAGTCGGAGGAGGCGCCGGCTGTCGCCTGCACCCGATACCAGGTTCCTGGTTCGGATTTCCCGCCCAGGCCAACCAAGCCTTCTATCCCTCCGGGGTCGGTGAATTGGTACCAGACTTGTCTGGGAAGGATGGAGCGCTGACTTGTACATCGGCTGGCCACCGCAAGTCATTGTATGGCCAAATACGCATTGAACACGCCTCCACGACATCCCGTAGAAGTAGAATGCGTGGCGCATCCCAAAGAGAATTGAATAACGCCGTCCTTTATCCTTTATAACCTACTATTCGCATTACTGTTCGTTTTCTGGTCACCTATTTAACCTGCTGTTGTTATTGCATCCGTTATTGCGTAAATTAAATTTTTCAACAAGAATGCTGTTTGAATAACGATAAGGAGGAAAAAGGAAAATTCTGCTTACGATTTGTATTTTATTTATCTTTGCATTTGGACCTTTCTACGATGGTGAAAATATTGTATTTCAAGATAAACGGCCATTTGACGTAACCGAAAACATCATATATCATGAGAGTGCATGGCGCGTTCAAGTGGGATTGATAGACGCCGAGTTTTTTTCCCTTTTTACCTTTATATCTTTACTTGATTGTATTCATGTTTGGCTACTTTCTAAGAAAAGAAATAAAAGTGCAGGTCCTGCAGCTAGTCTTTCCTTGATGTTATGTACTTTTTTGCGAGAAAATTCAATTTTATAAGGCGTATTTGATGCGGAGTGCTAGCGTTGGTAGCTTCGTTTGTTTAACAGGCTTTCTTGCACCTTTTTGTACTTTCCTTCTTTCGACGGCACATCTAAGCCAAATGAGCCAGAACACAGAGGAAGAACAGGCCGACACAGAGTCGGCAATCAACGGCCTTCAACTCAAGCCAACCGCGAAATGCAAGGAGAACTATCAGTGCATCGGAGCTGCGTGAGCCTATAGAGAAGGCTCGCCCTTGTCTAAATCCTGCCTCAGTTGCAAGATTTTTGACCCTAACCACGAATAGGATCGTTGAAACGATGTGTATTTTCAGTGGATAATTGCTGTTCTGCGCTGAATGGTGGAAAATTGTCTGCGCAAAAAGGAAAAATGAGCATGCCTGAGCGCTTCAGAATGAATTTTGGGGAAAGCAATGAAACGCAGCTTCTGAGTGGACTTCACGACTCAGCTAGTTTCTAGTTTTGCTCTTTCCTTGCAGGTATCGCTCCTTGGGCGCATGGTAGAGCAGTCGGATTAGGCACCGGCTGCCGTCTGCACCCAAATCGAGGGTCCTGTCTGGGATTACCAGCCCAGGCCAACCCTCTTCCACCCCCCCCCCCCTCCCCAGAGTCGGTGTTTCTACCAGATCTGTTTGAAAAGGATAGCGCACTGATTTGTCCACCAGCTGGCTACCGCAAGACATTGTCTAGACCAAATCTGCATTCAAATCGCCTCCACGCCATAAAGTAGAGGTAAAATGCGTGGCGTATTCCAAAAGGTAAAAGTGGCGACGAGCCTTATCCTTCATCTTTTATGCACACGACAGCGTAACGATAGCAGAAATGACGGCATCTGCTCTGGAAGGCAAATAGGAAAAACACACTAGTCGAGGCAACGAAACATGCTGTTCTGCAACTTACCCGTCGAAGAAGGACCATGTTAGCTATGAGATGTGTAGCGAAAGATCATGGAATAATGGTATACTGAGACGGGTGATATGCCTTAGAATTGTGAATTCCTTTTGCACAAAGTTCTATTTCGCATCTGGCGACCTCTGCTGGCTTCCACTTCTTCCTTGGGAGACGCGACTACCTATAGAAAGACTTTTAAGAAATTTTCCTTTTCTAGTCACGCTAATATTCGCCAACTGCAGTATATATCAGTGAGTTTATTACTTGAAGAGGTACAAACAGAACTTTGTATTGCTTTACGGGTTCGCATCATTCTTACTCTCCGCCTGTTTTCCGATTTTTTTACGTATTTACCGGTCGCTGCAAATTTCAATGGTATCCTCTATCGCGAGGAGTTTTTCGGAGAAAAAACAGCTGATACCGCTGCAGCTGTTTTGCTAACTGCAACGCTAGACGTATGTATTTTATCTTGAAAGTCACGCTCGTCATCAGATGACGTATGCCTCTTCGATAGTGTCACTGTTCTGCTTTACAACACTGTTGCGCGAAACAGTGAAAAAGAAGACCTTGCAGAGTTGAACTGTGCACTGAGAGGTCTTCTTTATCCTGTAGGAGCATCCTTCATCAAGTCGAGTGACCCACTGGAGTGGTTCCGGTGATGACTAAATGAGATGAGAGTCCCCGTCGATCCCATTGCCGACGACGACGACGATCTGAGGTCAGCGAGTTCACTATCTCGACCCGCTCTGCACACATCAAACAATGCAGCTAATCCAATAGTCTCAATAGGCTATAAGCGGCCGTCGAGCTCCTCCATCGAAAAGGGACAGCCTGAACACGTTGAGCTCACTCTCCGCTCTCGGACTCGTTTACTCGCCCTCACTCTCACTCAGTCGTGCTCAATCGATACTCGATGGTACAGAACGGGGGAAAGTGGCTGGCTGTTTTTGTCGAACTCAACAAGCACGACGGCCTGTCGGCGGTAATCTCATGGAAAATGTTGATAATAGTGGTGAAAGCGAACCGGATGGGATCGTCGTCTGCCATCCGATGCCGATCCCCATCCGGTCGGCCGTCTGTCGCGAGTTCAATCTCGACCGTCTCGTTTCTCGGAAACATCGGCAGCGACAGGATGCCGAGAAGTCGAACGAGACGACGTGTCAGGGAGGAGAAGGGAATGAAGGAGGAGGAAGAGGGGCGGAGCGCCAGCGGCCGACTATGTGCCGGCCGCTCCATATCCTTCACAAACGGTGTGAGGCAGCAGGATCTGTGCAGGGGTTCGAGGGTTTGAACCATTCGTCATCTGTCATGCCCTGGCCACCCATCAGCCGACAGGCACCCACCCTCTGCTCTGCTCCGGCACGCCGCCACCACCTTTCCAGTCTGTCCCGTGCTACGACCAGTGCTGACTGAGCGCGTTGGCTGGCGCTAACAGGACCAGTTTTGGGCAGCGATTCGCGGCGCATTTCATATCACCATCAGCACTCGTACGGCTAGCACCATCGTGTTGGGCACGATGGCCTTACTGGGGTCCCCGGCAGCCCAGCTGTTTCCGTACGCTCCGCTCCGTTGTGATGTGTTTCCTGTTTCAGTGGCATTGTTGTACATATGAGCGAGTGTTGTCATCGGAAGCGTCTACGGTGCTCTTTTCTCTGCGCTGTTCAAAGGTCTACAAACAGATGTAGCAGCGCTTTTACTTCGGTTCTATGGCGTTGTGTGCTTTCGATCCTATGCTTTGCGGACCTCGAGGAAAGGACTTCCCAGAAGTGCTCGCTGGGCTTCGAACGATGTTAGTGAGACCTGCTTTTAAATGTTCACTCAGGTAGCTCCTCTACCTGGACGCACTGGTTCGCACGAAACACTGTCTATACTGAAGATTCGCGCACTCTGAACTGACCTGCAGAGCACTTACTAGATCTGACGGTGATTTGGGTGAGTAGGATCCGTCATTTTTTTACAAACTTGGATAAATGGATCATTCAGGTAATGGCACTTTTGAAAATACCGGAATTTAGGATGATTTAGATAAGGATGATTTCAGCAGACTGAATTTTTGGATGATTGAGATAAGACTGATTCATTCAAAAATCCGACATCCTATCTGAATTCGATATCCGATAGCTGATCAGAAGGAAAATCAGTCATCTAAATCTTCCCGAAATTCGTTCCAGCGAGAAATGCCTTTATCTGAATCATCCTAAGATTAAGGCTTTCCAAAAATCCCATTATCTGAATGGTCCATTTATCCGGCGTTTGTGAAATAAAGGCGGATCGGAATCATCCGAATCGGCGTCACTTGCAGTGTATACTACCGAGCTTTCCGTCCTTTCACTTTTTTTCTGGTCTTTTCTCAGGATTTCTCTTTAATAGCACTCAGCAACATATAAAAAATAGAGGTAAAAAAGGTCGGCGTTAGTCAATCCTTTTGCATGGTCCGTCACGCATTCTTCTTCTACCAGATACCCTGAAAGCCATTTGGATGGCATTATTTGACTAGTACATACTTTGACTTAAGGTGAGCAGACGGTGGAGACGTCAGTGTTTTATCCTTGCTAGGAAAGTCTGACACTAATTCACCGACCGCGAGCGATAGAAGGCTTTGTTTGGCTGGACCGTGAATCTGAACAAAGAACCTTGAATCGGAGTGCATCCGACAGTCGGCACCTCGTCCGACTGCGCTGCCGTGCGGCTGCTCAACTGTAGTTTCTCTAGGTGTCGTCATTTTTTTCCAGGCGACCAGTGTAAAGCGTAATTGCTCTTCCTTTGAAGCTCTGAATTTCGTGACCATAG
This sequence comes from Heligmosomoides polygyrus polygyrus, assembly GCA_947396885.1. NCBI lineage: Eukaryota > Metazoa > Nematoda > Chromadorea > Rhabditida > Heligmosomidae > Heligmosomoides > Heligmosomoides polygyrus. The sequence continues at coordinate 13,929,209 of OX377206.1, forward strand.
GGCAAGGACTGCTGTGAATCTGCAGATCGGCAATAATAATAAAAAAAACTGTTGAAGTTTTTTGAATCCTCTTTGGCTACTGGATTTGGTGCAAAAAAATTTTGCACACGATGATTGAATTAGCACGTAAATTTTGTTATTAACGTATTTATTTTTAGTTTTACATTTGTTTTTGTTTTTTATAATTTTTTGTTTTTTTTTTATAATTTTTTATTTTATTATAAATTACTATGAATTAGTATCTGCTCACGACATGTAAACTTTGAGCAGAAAGAGCAGTCGAATTGGGGCCTTTTGTAAGGCCTAATAATTTCCATGAATTTTTATTTCAGTTTCTTTACCAACGTGAGTAGAAGAAACAATGCGCTTTTTAAGTTGATGTTTAGCAGTTTGTGAAAGGACTGCTGTTCTCCAAGAATCATTTCCGGATTGTGGTCACCGGTTTGTTCGAAACGGTTTATCGGAAGAGGTTTTATGAGCTTATCAGGTTTATCAGCTAGGTCTTTGCCAACTGAGACGAGTATATAGAAGCATTTGGCTCTCCTAGTAAAGGAAATACTCAGACCTATTCTACCCGAGTACTGCGCAGAGAGGAACTACCGCTGATAAACGCTGTACCGTTGTTTGGATCTGGTAGAGGTCGCAAAAGTTGTTTGCTATCAAATCGATTTTGGGTTCGATTCCGCACCCAGGCCAGGATTTGGAAATCACATGAGGCTTGGGGCGCGTGTAGCGCAGTCGTAGGAGGCGCCCACGGTCGCGTGCACCCGATACCAGGTTCCTGGTTCGGATTTTCGGCCCTGGCCAACCAAACCTTCCATCCCTCCGGGGTCGGTGAATTGGTACCGGACGTGTCTGGGAAGGATAGAGCGCTGACTTGTTCATCGGCTGGCCAGTGCAATTCATTGTATAGCCAAATACGTATTCAAACCATCCCCACGATATCCCGTAGAATGCCGCATCCCAAGGGGGATTGAGTAACGCCGTCCTTTATCCTTTATCCTTTATGAGGCCTGACTTTCAAAGGCAACACCATGATTTGTGTGGCGCTGTCTCTTAAGTTGGTCTTGAGGTGAAATACGCATTAGAAATGCCTCTCAAACAAAAACAACAACAACAACATTACCCTCTCAAACATGTAATGAATAGGCATAAGGGTAAAGGACAACTGTCGGCGCTATTCAATCCCTTGTGGCATACGCCACGTATTTTACCTTTACGACACATCGTGGAGCCAATTTGAATTCTTATTTGAACTATACAACGACTTTCAGTGGCCATTCGATAAGAAATCAGTGTTTTGTCTTTGGCAGAAAAGTCTGGAACCAAGTCATTAATCGCAAAGATGATGGCGGGCTTGGTTAGCCAGGGTAGGGTCTGAACCGAACATCTCGAGGCGCGCGACAGCTGGCGGCTTATCCGACTGCGCTAGCGGGCGCTTCTTGATACACAATACAAATATATATTTGGGAGATTTTGAGAAATAAACAAAGCTGCAACCCTAGTATTTTGGTTACTCAGTTTGTTATTACTGACCGTTGATTTTTTACGAATTTTCACGGTGTGTGCGTCTTATTTTAAAGATTTTCGTTAGCACGCCTTTGTGCGTACAGCAGATGAATAAATAACTAAACATTACACAATGCTGTCACTTTATTTAGAGGTTGATATTCTGAGATTTGTTTCTCGTGACACGTGCGAGAATGCAGTGTGAATGCGCGATTGAGAGAAAGTAAAACGCACGGCGCCTCTCGAAAAAATCGTTCGCTTACATCGGCTGTCCTGACACATTTTACTGCTTTTCCCTCTGCTCTTATTGCACATATTTTTAACCCATAAGAGCTCAGAAGGCGTGTTCGCTGTCTTTCGTTCTCGTTTATTCCATTGACTATCGCACAATAACGTTGAGGCATTCATCCTAACTGTAGGCTTGAATATATGGTCAAATATTCTACATGATGAGCGGCCGCACAGCGTTGTGCAAAGAAAGAGTATCGCTGAATAGTGGGTGGGGAGGGGGGGGGGGGGGGGGGGGGGGGGGGGGAGCAGGAGCTGTCATATACGTTTGCTCATCAGCTGTCACCTCAACCAAGCAGCTTGGCTTATCAGACGCCTTTCTGAGTTGATATGGGACCGGATTCTTCAACGATTTACAGCAATTTAACAGAGAAAATACAGCCGAAATCCCTGATAGCGCGGCAAAATGCTTCACCATATCGCCTGATAAGCCGCGCTATCAGGGATTTCGGCTGTATTTTCTCTGTTAAATTGCTATAAGTCGTTGATGAATCCAGCCCATGGTCGGCTCATTGCAGAAGAGAGGACCAGCAGGTCCTGCCGTTTCTGCCGAAAACGACTGGGCGTTTTTGGACTCATCGAGCTCCAGAGCTGTTACACTCTAAAATGTGCATACCACAATCTTTTTTTCGTTTTCCTCTTCCTTCTCTTCTGTTGATTTTACGAATGCAATTAAAGTGTTGCGGAGGTCGCTGACAGAGCCGCTTTGTTTCTTGATGAATATGCTCGAAATATTTCATGCTAGGCTTCATACTGGAAATTAATTTATGGCACGTTTCTGTTGCCTTTAGGATTCGATTGGCCTTTTTCTTTGTTTTCTTCTGTTATCTCGAACTTCGACTTTTTCAAAATGAAAGTAGCACGACGTCTGTTCTAAATACCGAATACTGCTAGAAAAGCCACTGGTTCTTCAAGTTCTCTTTTAGCGTTGTAGCAACGCTTTTTACTCTTACTTAAGCAACGAGTGGCGTTCGTTGATTCTTCCGGAATGCGCCAAGCACTTTTCTTTTCACTGTTTCGTAGGGGTGCCTTGACTGTTTATCTGATCTGCTCAATCAACCGTGAGCTTCAATGATTACAAAGGCCAGTTGTTCTCCTACCCGAGGGTGTCTAATAAATATTTTAGACTGTAAAGTGTTCAAAGCCATATAGGACCATGGCGCATTCCTATATTCTGTCATTGTAAAGAATAAGGCCTAGAGTTTACTGAAATTTTTAGTATTTTGGATTGATCGTTATATTTTGCTTTGTAGTATTTTCTTTTCCTTTCACCCTTCTTTTTCTTCCTATTTTCCATATGCGATTAAATTATTCATCACTGAGACATGGTGAAGTTTTCGCTACAACAAAAAGTTGAACTTGTTTTCGGTTTAATTAGCATCTACAGTACCCCAGTATGAGAAATCATGTCCCCTTCATGCAGTTCCTTCAAGCGGAATAGAAGTCTAATGTAGTTATTCTGCTGCAGCCGCAGCTATTCCAACTTTGAATGAACGCGAGAATTGGAGCTTTTTACCGACTTTTACCGACAGTGCCACATATGCCTAATTCCTATGCATCTTATTTGTTCATCTGTTTGTATTCACTTGCTTATTTGTTTAATATAAACTCACACGACAAGAACCGTCAACGCTATGGTTATAGTAGAACAGAAACACAACGAAGAAGAAATCTAAAGAAAAGAAAAACATTATATAATGTTGCACGAGGACGTGGTAGTGTAGTCGGATGACATGTCGGATGTCATGTGCATCTCGAGTCGAGGTTTCTGGTTCGGGTCCCGCCCCTGCCAGTCAAGCCTTCAATCCCAACAGGATCTGTGAATTGCTATCAGACTTCTTATATCAGAAGTCTAACGCACTGACGTGGCTGTCGGCCAGTGAAAGTCGTTGCGTAGGCCAAAATTTAAATCACTCCAAGGTATCCAGTATAACTACAATACGTGGCGCTTCCTGCGAGGGATAGATTAACGCTGTCAATTATTCTATATGCTTTATCATGATGAATAACTATGAAATAAAGTGAGGAAGTGAGCTAATGAGGCTTTGCTTTTATTTCTTTATCATATTTAAGATGATCTGAATTACAAATTAAGCGACCAAGAATAAAGGACGGCGTTAGTTAATCCTTTTTGGGCGCGCCATGCATTCTACTTCTACGGGATGTTGTGAGGATAATTTGAATGCGTGTTTCGTCCATACAACGACTTGTGCTGGCCAGCCGATGTACAGTTCAGTGTTATCTCCTTCCTAAGCTATTCTGGTAAGAAACAATCCTAATCAGTTTCTTTGAGCCTCAAGTGGCTGGTATTGAGGTAGTAAGCTGTCACAACGATGTTTTGTTGCGATCAAAACTTCTAACGCCAGGCGGGACTCGAACCCGCACCTCCCTCTGACAGAGCGAGAATGCTCGACGCCTTTACACCACCGCCGCCGTTTGATTGAACGCAACATCCACACCTCGCGGGACCGATCAGCACTCACTTGTATCCGGGATGACCTGGCCGCTGATATCGGTATGGAACCAGTTAAGCTGATGGTCTTGACAGAAACAATTCAAATCAGTTTCCTTAAGCGTCAAGTGGCTCATGTGGAACCTTAAAGTGGAACCTTAAATCTAGTGCACGTAAAACCAGCACCTCCACTGCTGCGCTTCTACTCAACAATTATGAGTTATTGAAATCATTAATTAATTAAAATTTCCAACATGTCCAGTCTGGAGACTCGTTGAACACGGAATGTCCTGCTGTTGATGTCCCAAAAAGATGACTGAAATGGTAGCTCTGCCCTTTGGTGAGTTCCACACGCTGCAAAAACCAAAAACAAGAGGTTGTCAGCGGAAAATCTATGTCTGGCCAGGTGCTCTATCCATGCTTCGTTTTTCATCCAAAAGTCGGTTCTGAGTTTTTAAGATTTCCAACAACGAAGAACAAGCGCTACCTAATTCACTACCCCAGTTTAGGAGGCTCGTTGATGGATATGCTCCAGAGTAATGAACTAGCTGCTAGCCTTAGTTTATACTTGCGCCGCGACGCGGCGCGGCATCACGGTCGCCATAGATATCGATTTGTCGTGTCGCCCCGTCGATGTCTATTCCGACCATGGTGCCGCGCCGCTCAGCGGCGCAAGTATAAACTGGGGCTTATGCGTTGTATTATTCAAGTTTTTGGTGTTTTTGTTTCCACTGCGTGCAACTGTACTTATTTGCACGTCTAAATAAATAACGAATTATTTTGGCAAATTTCCTTTGCTTGGTAAGTGAGTGCACGCCTAGCCATACAAAGCGCCTCCCCGTTACTCACTCATTACTGCCTCGTTTTCCTGGCTAAGCCTGGTGGCTCGTTTTGTTTTGATGACTCATTACTTCCCGTCAGTCGTGTTCTGTTCCGGTTGTGAGCGTGATCGATGTCATCACGCTCACCTTGAATGCGCAATGGGTTCCTCCTTGCAAGTGAGCTGGCAAAACTGCTTTTTCGACGCTGGGATGCGACATGCTACCTAATTGAGACATGGACGATAAAAAGCCTCACAGAGACCTTGAGAGTCGCTGCAGCTGCTGCTGTTATAAGCAGCATGTCGACAGTTTAGGTTTTAGAATACTAGCTATTTGGATGCCTTTCAGCATATATTAGGTTGTCAAATCAGTCCTTGCAGTTTTCTTCAACGATTCACTGCAGATTTCGCCGGCGGTCTCTTGCATAGCGCGGCATAGCTTTCAAAAGAGAATGATTTGCTCTATCAGATCATGTATTGCATTTCTTTTTCCATCATGAATTTTGTTAATTTTTAGGTCGTTGAAGTGAAAAGTGAAAAAGTGAAAAAGTAGCCATTTGCGCGCTTGTTCTCTCCGCTTAGGTTTGTAATTTTTTGCGCAGTTTTTTATAGCGTTTGGAAGATAATGCTCTGTTCTACAAGAATATGTGTTAGTGCTATTTGCTCATTTGTCCTTTATTGATTTTTAGGTCATCAAATTGGAACGTCCGAAGGAGGATGGTTATATTTGCCGACAGCTCCTGCTCTGTGGTTGGACTTTTTGGGTTGGTGTTATATGTCATTCAAAATTGAATGTCTTGTTCTATAAGAGTATGTGTCGCGTTTATTGATTTCTTTTGAATATCAACAAAATGCCAAAAAGTGAAAAATCGTCTTCACCAACAACTCCTTCTCCTTCTTCAGTTGTTGATATTCGACAGAAATCAGCGTGAGCTAATGAACGCGACACAAATTCTTACTGAGCAAGATATCCTCTTCCAAACGACATATAACACCAAGGAAAAAAGTCCAATCAGAGAACCGGAGTTTTGGTAAAAATTCGGACGGAAAAGTCGGAATCCCCAATTTGATGGCCTAAAAATCAACAAAGTACAAGTAAGAAAATAGGACCAACGCATATTCTTGTAATACAGAACATTGTCTTCCAAATGCTATAAAAAACTGGGCAAAAGATTACAAACCTAAGCGGAGAGAACAAGTGCGCAAATGGCTACTTTTTCACTTTTTCGCTTTTCACTTCAACGACCTAAAAATTGACAAATTTTATGATGAAAAAAGAAATGCAATACAAGTTCTGATAGAGCAAATCATTCTCTTTCGAAAGCTATGCAGCGCTATGCAAGAGACCGCCGGCGAAATCTGCAGTGAATGGTTGAAAAAACGGCGGGGACTTATGGGACAACCTAATATTATTTGAACTATTCAAGTTCAGGATTTCATCGACTTTGTGACAGCCAATAAATTGACGCTTGGAGTCTGTGCTCCATTTCCTTCAGATTTGTGAGTTTTGAGGCAGATAGTGGGCGGTGGAGTTGCTTACGATGTAAATATTAGGGGGGGGGGGGCCAAAAGTAGTGAGACAAAATGAAAACAATCTTTATCTCTTTATAACTCAATTACAACTCAACGATGCTGAGGAGTGTATTTGCCATTAAGGGCAAGGACCTTGCTGCCATCGCTCAGTCAACTTCCTGATCCCATCCTTCCAGAACTGCTTGAGCCTGGTGTCGATCAACTGCTCGATATGGTTGTCAAGGACTGCTTGGGTTCTTGTGTCCCTTCCGACTAGGAAGTACTGTAGGCTCAAGTAGCAGTGGTAGTTGCATGGAGAGATGTCCAGCGAATACGGTGGGTGAGGCATGTGAACGTAGCCCAGCTGGCCAAGCTTATCCGTGGTTACTTGTTCCCGATGGGGTGCGGCGTTGTCGAAGAGGAGAACCTTGTTGAAGCGCTGCGAATGAGTAAGAGCGAGTCGCCGGCCCATCTCCTCTATTTCGTTCACCATGGCCTTGGAGTTCATCGCGGTGCTCTTCGGAAACAGCCTCCGGTAAACCGATCCATGGGCGCAGACCCAAAAGCTCCAAAGATGCTTCTCGCCGTGAACATCTCGCCGAACGAAGGTCGGTAACAATTCACCAGGCCTCACCCAGACTCGCTGCTTGGCAGGGTTAAGGTGGAAGACGTACTTCTCATCCTGCGTGAATATTGAGCCCAGGTTGCTCGGGGTTGGGAATTGGGGGAGATTTGCGCGACACAGGTCGACTCGTCAGACTGGGGTTTGGGCATGAGACAGGCTGGAGTTTTTGGCATGCTTCTGGAAAGGGCGGAAGTGTTAACTTCTCAGATGGGCTTCAGTAAGTAGCATACAAACATACAAATACAACAAGTACAAATCCAGACTTCAGCCACGAGATATATGGACACGGCATGGGGTGTCTCATTACTTTTGGCCCCCCCCCCCCCCCCTAATAGCCTTTGAAAATCAGCTGGATGATCAAAACCAGAACATGATACGATCAAACAAGGAGCGGTCGATAAAATGTAGCAGGTCCCGTGGTGCCAGCACCACTCGATTGTGCTGCCGATTCTACGTTTGAGTGATTTCGTTCGTGTTCATGTTTCTTTTTTCTACATCACAGCCGACCGTTCATATTTTATCTGCATCCAGCGCAATACGGGATAGGGGAGCAGTTTCTCCCAGACCTGGGTATTTTCGAGATATTTTTCTACGATAGGGCCGAGCATTGCTCCTCCCTGGTCTAGCAACACTCCAACGCTAAGTCCGCGGAATTTAAAAAAAAATTACAAACGGAAAAGCTACGGTAGAATTTTTTTACACGTGTATGCTTCTAGCCGAAGCCAGGCCGCCTATTATTGAATAGAAGACTAAATAGGGCGCAGATAGGGTCGGGGGAGGGATGAGGGGTCACCATGTACGGCCTTATGTGTATGTGCTTTTTGAAACCTGATTTTTTGGCAGTAATTGCGTGTTTTACTCCTACGGTGAACAAAGGTAGCCCATTTCGTAGATCATGGCCGTCTCCCGGCGACCCCCTAGCACCCGAGAGTTACGAAATTTTCAAACAAAATTTTTTAAAAAATTGGAAAAGGGTTAGGGGTTTGGTCACACATGTAAGCTTTTAGCCGAAGCCTTCCACTCCTGACGAGAGGACTATATAAATGTCATATCAATATCAATCGATATTAGGATTTAGAAATTTATCCCCCCCCCCCCCGCGACCCTATTTGCACCCTACTATATAGATACGCTGAACAACATTAATCAATATTAGGAGTTTTCCCACAGTTATTGGTTTAAACTGAGCTTTATGAAGTATGGACGGGATATTCGTACCTCCGATAGTGTGGAATATGCCGCATCGCGATAGTAGACCCATTCCCGCGCAAGAGTTACGAAATTTTCAAAAAATATTAAAATTTTAAAAAATGGAAATGGGTCAGGGGTTTTGTCACACATGTAAGCTTTTAGCCGAAGCCTTCCATTCTTGACGAGAGGACTATTGAATGTCATATCAGTATCAATCGATATTAGGAATTTTCCCACGGCAAACCGTTCAAGATCTACATTATGACCTTTGAGCGGGGTTCGTAGCAAATGAACAATATGTATTATGTATTCCGTGTCAGTCAATGCTATGGATTTTCTCGCGCAGCTAATCTTGTAACGAGGAAGTCCACACTGTAGTGCTACAGATTTTTTGTCATTTCTGACCTACCCGTAGGTCCTTAAGAAATTGAGAAACTACTACGGTGCTTCCGAGGCAACGCTCCACAATCCTATATAGATAGGTCTCTTTGAGAATCTCCATGGTCAGTTCGTTGACATTCCTCGTAAAATAAACTAGCTGGCCTATCCGCGCCGCTGGGAGAACTTCATCACAATACACAGAATCAATGAACTTATTAACATCGATTCATTGGGATTTAGTTTCTTGGGCAAAGTCCCAGATAGTGGTCAAACCCGGCACTGGGCGTGCTGACTACTGGTATCTTTATATAAGACCTATGTGACTGCTGTATCAGAGAATCAGTGAGCAAACCGAATGGACTGCACCACCGCTACCAAATTTGTTCAGCTTTTGCGAAACGTTTCGTGAGACAGGATGTGTTCTTTCTGATAAGCAAAGGGTGAATTTCATTCTGAACAAAGCCAGCTGCGAGCGGTATAATATAGGTTTCTCCGTGATTTTTTAACTTTCTAAAAATCGTACGGTAATCATAGACGTACTCCTCTTAGACTGGATACCTTGGAGACGATTTTAATGCAGAATAGGTCTATACAGTCACTTGTGTTGGCCAGCTGATATAGAAGTCTTTGTTTCATTCCTTCCTGAGGTTGGAGAACGCATATTCAAATTGTTTTCCCAACATCCCGTGGAGGTAAAATGTATGGCGTATCCCAAAAGAGATTGATTGATGCCCTCCTTTTGCCCTTTTCCTATTATTTCGACAAAGACAATTGTACAGATGAGGAAACATTTTGAATGAAATGTTAGTACACTCCTCACGTTTAATTCTTTCCTAATTGTTTTTTCTAGTTTATTGTTAATAATATTAATTTAAATTCTTGCTCTGCGTGCCTTTCTATTTGTTCGGTTTCTGAGCCTGCCAATGCTCTGGTCCTTATGAAATACAATTAACCAGGTCGTGCTGGAGCAGTGCAAAGTTAATTTGCACGTAAAAAGGTCATGGTTGCATTTCTTGGCAAGTGTTAGAGAAATACCAGGATAACGAAAAAGAGGATAGCAGCTGAAAGGACCTTCTGTCGAGCTGGTTTGTGCCCCGTAGCGTTCCACGACGGCGAGGACGCTGCAAGGCGTCAATGTGATGTCCGTTTCCGATTCGTTGTCGGAAGGCATTTGCGTGCGCAGCACCCCTCCATACTGCTCTCAATAGCCTCATGTAATTGTCGTATGTCAGGGCATTTCACACCTGGCGAGTCGAGCAGTTCTCGGTTTACGCACCGTTCCGACAATCAATTGAACTTGCCACACACAGACATATAAATGCTCCCACACACACGCACACACACATGCGCAGCGCATGCGCACTAAGCAGTGTTTGTTTAGTCAGACGATACTTGCCCTCAGCACAAGCCGCACATGCCATCCCTAGCGGAATGATTTGTTCTCATCCTCGAGATCAGCTTCCTCAGATCGCAGCCGTTTCTAATGGCGTTGATTTACCAGTATGATCTACGAGCATTAATCGATGCGGGATACGCAGCGCGTGATTAACTGTAGATCACAATGGCTAGGCAGGCCGTGCGCGTCACTTCCGCGCAGCTGTTTCAATACTGCCATGTGATCTGATCTTTGTTCGGGTGGTCCCGATTTGAGCATCACCAACGCCACTAGCGGAATGCGAGGTGTGCTTCGCACGTAATTGCGTGCACCCGTTCGGAACCGGTTGCTGGCGCATTGTTTTGTTTTTTCGACAGCCTGTTGTTGACCTTTGGCGTTTCTTTGCAATCGTCGTGCCACTTTCATACCATCCGACATGGCATCATTCTAACGGGTTGTTGATGAAGTCGGCTGTATTCGTTATCACCCCCCGTATTGACCCCGGACTGGGACTGCTTCCCCTTCTTGCTGCCGCTCAGTTGTCTCGCGATCAAGCGGGGTGGTGATGAAGCCGTTTCCGTTGTGCTTCACGAATTTGTCTCACTTCTCCTGGTGCGAAGACTGGTTTCGCTGTCGCGAAATCGGTTTGATGTTAATTGTCTTGAGATCGATTGGCTTGGCTACGTTTTCGACAAATTTTATCAATGTGCTTGATTACACTTTTGTTTTTTAACTTCTTAATTGGGTATAATTGATAGTTTTAAATTGAGCACGAGTTTAATTAAGTCTTGGATCTAAGCTATTTGTGTGTAGAGCTATTTGTCAAGAACAGGTGGCTTGTTTAAATGTGCTGAGCGCCTTACCAACTACCACGTCCCACGCCCAGTTTTCCGAGAGCAAAGTACAGCCAGCTGACTAGCACGGCTGCAGGTGTGTCTATAAAGCAAAGGCCTAACGCTGGATCATTCGCTTCCTGTGCGTTACAACCTAAGTTTCCTACGTTCCTCCTTGGAGCATTGTTCGATTCAGAAGGGTTTACTCAACATCTTGATGTTTTCTGGCAATACTTTGCTAATATTACACTGAATTCTAAAGTTGAATGAGGCTAAATCTAAATCTGCGCCATTTTCGTTCAAGTTCTACTTAAATTGAATTTTTGGGCTCCTTCAGTATCTTGCGGTTGACCACGCCCACTAAGCTTTCCGCGGAGATCAAAGAATCGGCTGGCTTCGCATCCTGCTCCGGCCCCTTCAGGGTTATCTATGGGAACTAGCCTTCATGGTAGACATTTTGCTAAAGGATATCGTAAGAAGATAACAAGGGCTATGCACACTCATTCCTTGTCATTCTCCGAATTTCTTCTGATAATTATCCCTAGTCCTGCTACTCATTCTTGCGCTGTCCAGGTCTGATCACTGCCAGCAGGACTGAAGCGTGTCACTATCGTTGGCTAGATCTGTCCTTCACGAATCGCTCGTTATCATTCGGTTCTTCCAGAAGACATCCGCTAGTCCATTGTGTTTCGCGACCTTCGATAGCGTTTTCGAGTTTTTTCCATAGCAATGAAACGCGATCTGTTCAAACTAACGACGAGTCCGTCCGTCGCCGATGTGCGCCTGTGCATTCACTGCACGTGTGTCTGGCGTTCTATTATTTGCCTCTTTTACTGGAGTAATATGACGTGTGAATCTGAGCTGTTTGCAGGTGGAGTCGGGTAAGAGCAGCGTGATGTGAGAGTGGTCCGAATGCGTTGCAATATTAGACGAATATTCACACTCGCGTTTGTCGCCTTTGGCGCCACGCTCGTTCTATTGTCGCTGCCACGGGACAATTTTGGTCGTGAGTTTCTTTGCTATATTAATTGATTAGCTACATGTTTATCATAAATGAAATCGATGGTGACGATCGATACTGTTTCCTTGGTGTGAACCCTATCCACTGCTTAACATATTCATGTGAATCTCAGACAGCCAACTCTGGACAAATCGATGAAATTGATCGATTGCCGATCAGTAACACGTCCTCGTTGTGAACCCTATCCAGCCGCCAACATATTGGCAGAACTTCCACCTCATGACGCCAACTCCAATTAGAAATCGATGGAATCGATCGATAGTGGCTAGCCAATCGATGCTGCTTATTTGCTGTGAAGCCTATCCACCGACGAACATATGTTCTTGCCTGATTTCCACCAAACACAGTCAAGGCTCCATAGAGATCGATAATATCGATCACGATGTGGAGCCCGCTCAAAGACCGTTAGACAAGATCGGGCAGATGAACAGAAGCACGGACGCTACCTCTTTTATACGTAATTAGAAAAATAAACATCCGGCTTTAATTTTTGCATTTTGCAGGGTGACAATATACGAAGCCAGTAGGGTGTGATGTGGTCTAAAAAGTGAACAATTTATTCCTAAATAAATTATGGCTGCTATCGCGGAAAGCTGCATCGTTGTGATATCATGCGCTTTCTTCCTTCGCGGCGACAAAATTGGCACAAGGCAAAACAGCAACTAGCAAGGACATTCTGACCTAACAATAAGTGGCTGTGTAGCGTGGTAGTGCAGAATGGCTTGTATCGATTAGGCAGCGTGTGTGATCGATACCAAGGGTTTCTCATTGTGATACCTCCTACCGGCTGAAGTTTGACCATATCTTATGCCTCCGTCCTAGCACTGACTCTCACTGACTTTTTGTTCAGGCGTGCCTTGTTTAAGATATAGCTTCATAATGTATGTAATGAAGAAGTGATCATGGCGATACTCGTTATCTATGGCATCATGTTGAAATAATGCATCTACCTGATTTGGTTTCAGAAAACAGGGTTGAAATTGCTTCCTTGGCAATGAGCTGGTGTCGTTGTTCATTTTGGGCGGTCTATCTCGACCAGTGTCCCCTGATAAGAAGCACCATGGGAGAAAAGTACTGCCAAACGATTAACTTGAATGTTATTAGTGTGCATTTATTGATTTCTCATTACTTTTGTCATTCTTTTTGTGTTTTTTAAATATTTTTGTCCTTAGTTTTTGACTCGGATTTCTGCTGCGTTTCTGTATTTTCATTTGCTTCATGCATCGCTACGCGTTTTTGAAGTATTTTATTTACAAAATTTGTCACGAGCCCATTTCCTGGAGTTGTGTTGGCGATTTGAATAGTGTACTGGAAACTTTTTGCCACTGTTTATAGCTAGGCAGGTAGCATAGCAATAGCGGCTGCTGTCAATTCGTGGAAAAATGCAAGAGGTTTTCTTTGTAAGTGACGTGAGATGAGCTCGAGCTGCGGGCAGCTTTTCGGTGACATTTCATAGTTCCATTGTCTCCAAAGGGTCCTATTGCTGTTGCAGACGCAACACAATGTCAGGAATTTTCGATGAGAAGACGTTTGTTGTGATTATATTGAAAGTTTGTTTTCATTATTAAAAGCAACATACAGCGTCGATGATGCGTTGCGATGGAAATACGTGGATAACTCCAGAAGCGTTCGAGAATTGACATCATCGCTCTCCAAACTGCCTCTGTATCTGCTGATTCGGTGCTAGGGATAAGTGCAGCCCGTTCAGGAGAATGGGACGAGGCTCCACAGTCAAGTGAGCTGCGACAATATGCCGAAGAGAAGGCGTCGCCACCGTTGGTGAAACGACTTCGGTCACCTCGAACTCGACCGCCGGTGGAACAAGTTCGTCGACCTGCGGGAGCCGGACCTCAGATGTCGTTTCAGAAGCAGCCGAATCCGCCAAGCTTGATTCGGAAGGAGACTGACGAAGATCCGTTTGGTAGGTTACTGTCATGATAACTACTGTGGGGTTTAAATTAGAAGACGAAAAAAATATTGGAGAGCGATTTTGAGGGTGCTTTTTATGCTCCAATTTCTGACTTTTGGAAACGAATAATTGGCAGATGGATGTAGGGGATCTATCCTAGTCGGGGGGGGGGGGGGGCAATGCTAGTAAAGCGAGACAGACATAAACAAGGTGGTCTATCCTTGGTAGGAAATTTTATAGAAAGGTTCTCTAGTATGCCAGCTCAGTAAGTATCCGCCATTGGATAGCTCAATTTCAATTCTACCGCCGTCGTTAAAATAACTGAGTGAAGTGCCCCCCCCCACTAGGATAAGTCCGACGTATTTAGTATGCAGCTGATTATGTTTTTCCTCTTCTTTACTAACAAAAAGATGCATGTAGTAGCATATGGGTGGCTAGCGTTAGGATACAGAACTATATTCGCTGCTGTTTATGCCTTGTAAAAATTCCTAAGTTTTTCTAATTTGTTCTAAATTTCTAGTTTTTTTTTTAAATACTGTCCGATACCGGATTGATTATGAGGACTCCGTGCTAGGAGCGGAAAGGATTAAATTGCTCAGTGAACTTGTCATCTGTCGCCTGCTTGCCCCAAATTTTGGCTAAAGAGAAGTTCATAAAAACTCTGGTTTGACTCTGAACTGTTTTTTAGGTAGTTTTGTGCACACGCGCTACAGTATCGTGATAATTTGTTTGATCAGGAAGCGGCTAGTTCCATATTTGCCATATTCACGTTAAATTGGACACTTTTAAAGTAAGCTGGACATTTCTGAATCCAAACTGAACATCTTCCTATTCGAAATGGGAGTCATTCAAATTCCAGACACTCTCTAAGAAGGTTAACATAGTTTTTTTTTAGGAAAATGTGCTGTTATTGTCTTAGAAAATTTGCAACTCATCTACCCCGAAGAGACGAACACAGAGTTTGACACGAATTTTTTTTCAGAAAAACTAATGAATCGAAGCTTATTTTAAACGGCACGAAACCAGAAAATTTGAAGTATGTTGAAGTAAAAGGTCGCGCCATGCACTCGTCCAGCACGTCGCGATTTTCGTTTCAGTGATGGTAAAAGATTTATTAGGTTGTCCCATAAGTCTTCGCCGTTTTTTCAATGAATCACTGCAGACTTCGCCGGCGGTCTCCTGCATAGCGCTGCATAGCTTTCGAAAGAGAATGATTTGCCCTATCAAAGCATGTACTGCATTTCTTTTTTCATCATGAATTTTGCCAATTTCTAGGTCGTTGAAGTGAAAAGTGAAAAAGTAGCTATTTGCGCACTTGTTCTCTCCGCTTAGGTTAGTAATTTTTTGCGCAGTTTTTTATAGCATTTGGAAGACAATGTTCCGTACTACAAGAATGTGTGTTGGTCCTTTGCTCATTTGTCCTTTATTGATTTTTAGGCCATCAAATTGGGGCGTCCGAAGGAGGATGGTTATTTTTACCGACAGCTCCTGCTCTGTGGTTGGACTTTTTGGGTTGGTGCTATATGTCGTTCGAAAGAGAATTTCTTGCTCTATAAGAATGTGTGTTGCGTTTATTGATTTCTATTGAATGTCAAGAAAAATGCCAAAAAGAGAAAAATCGTCTTTACCAACAACTCCATCTCCTTCTTCAATTGTTGATATTCGACAGAAATCAGCGTAAGCCAATAAACGCGACACAAATTCTTACTTAGCAAGACATCCTCTTCCAAACGACATATAACACCATGCAAAAAAGTCCAACCACAGAACCGGAGTTTTGGTAAAAATTCGGATGGCAAGGTTGGAATTCCGAATTTGATGGCCTAAAAATCAATAAAGGGCAAGCCAGAAAATAGGACCAACACATATTCTTATAGTACAGAACATTGCCTTCCAAATGCTATAAAAAACTGGGCAAAAAATTACAAACCTAAGCGGAGAGAACAAGTGCGCAAATAGCTACTTTTTCACTTTTTCGCTTTTCACTTCAACGACCTAAAAATTAACAAAATTCATGATGAAAAAATGCAATACATGTTCTGATAGAGCAAATCATTCTCTTTCGAATGCTATGCAGCGCTATGCAGGAGACCGCCGGCGAAATCTGCAGTGAATGGTTGAAAAAACGGCGGGGACTTATGGGACAACCTAATATTTGCGTGGAGCTACTAACTAGTCCACGGCACAACGGAAAGGATGGTAGAAAATAGGCATATCCTCACTTCGCAGTTTGAAGTAGGTAGTATTCACGCTATCAATCAATCGAATTGAAAATCGTGAGGTGCTGGTCGAGTAACGGCGCGATCTCTTCTTTTACAAGAATAGGAAAATGTATTCCTTCACTTTAAAATAACGTTTTGGTCCACTGTCTTTTCTAAAAGAATAGAAATGTTGTAAAGTTCAAAATACCATGTTCAACTGTTTGGAACTGATGAGCTATGTATATTAGATTAGACTAGAGTGGGCTTTCAAAGAAGGCACTCCAATTTTTTCAAGGGCACTAATTTATTTCTACCTTCTTAGAGGACGATTAGGCTTTGGTCTTGAAGAAGCTCGTTTTGATTTGTACGATGTTCATGTTTTTTTTTTTGTACGTTCATAGACTTTGGCTTCAGAACTGTCCAATTTGGTTCAAAAAGTGTCATGTTTGATGTGAAAATGATACAGAATTGGAACGAACTCTGAGCGATCATAGATCAGTCTTGACTAGCTGGACTATTTGCAAAGCTTCATTTTGGACCAAATATTTTGAAACTTGATCCTTCCAGGCGGTCATTTCCGATCATTCGTGCCAAATCGCGCGTAATGACTGTCATGGAGATTTCCGAGATCATTAACTAATTTTTTGAATCTGCGATGGTCCTGCCAGGTTCGCCGCAGTAATCAAATGCTGCGCTTGAGGAACACATTGTCGGTGACGACCAGAGAGAGGGGCAGGGATGACGCATTTCCGTGCAGATTCGGCCGTTTTTCCGGCATGAGCACGCGGCGGCGACGAACGTCGTTCGTGGCCGCGGGTCGCCGCTCTCGGCGGAACGGTGTTCTTCACACCGCCCATACGAAGGGGCGGTACAAGGGGCGCGCCCACCGCTTATTGAGGACCAGTTGTCCGAGTGCACAAGAACTAGGGCTGGGGCGGGATTACCGGCGCTGATGGCGGATGCTAGATTATCACATCTGTATTTGCCAGAGAATATGGTATTGAGTGGAAAGTTATCGGGTGGTATATTAGGGGTAACGGAAGGATCCTAAGTTGTCGGAGCGTGCTACTACCATATAATAGCTTCTGAGTCAGGATTCCGAAGAGTAAATGAACCCTCCATCAGTCCTTCGTCTGACGCAGTGTTCTGGAGGACTATTTGGTCGGCTTCCTGCGACTCGACTTTTAGTTTGCTTCGACTGAGAGTTTTCCGAACAAGACCCACCCCCACGACACCGAGACAGGAACATAAGCGATACCTTAACCGACTCCTGAAGAGTAAATGAACCCTCCATCAGTCCTTTCGTCTGACGCAGTGTTCTGGAGGACTAATTGGTCGGTTTCCTGCGACTCGACTTTTAGTTTGCTTCGACTGAGAGTTTTCCGAACAAGACCCACCCCCACGACACCGAGACAGGAACACATGCGATACCTTAACAGACTCCTGAAGAGTAAATGAACCCTCCGTCAGTCCTTTGGTCTGACGCAGTGTTCTGGAGGACTATTTGGTCGGTTTCCTGCGACTCGACTTTTAGTTTGCTTCGACTGAGAGTTTTCCGAACAAGACCCACCCCCACGACACCGAGACAGGAACATAAGCGATACCTTAACCGACTCCTGAAGAGTAAATGAACCCTCCATCAGTCCTTTCGTCTGACGCAGTGTTCTGGAGGACTATTTGGTCGGTTTCCTGCGACTCGACTTTTAGTTTGCTTCGACTGAGAGTTTTCCGAACAAGACCCACCCCCAGGACACCGAGACAGGAACATAAGCGATACCTTAACAGACTCCTGAAGAGTAAATGAACCCTCCATCAGTCCTTTCGTCTGACGCAGTGTTCTGGAGGACTATTTGGTCGGTTTCCTGCGACTCGACTTTTAGTTTGCTTCGACTGAGAGTTTTCCGAACAAGACCCACCCCCACGACACCGAGACAGGAACATAAGCGATACCTTAACCGACTCCTGAAGAGTAAATGAACCCTCCATCAGTCCTTTCGTCTGACGCAGTGTTCTGGAGGACTAATTGGTCGGTTTCCTGCGACTCGACTTTTAGTTTGCTTCGACTGAGAGTTTTCCGAACAAGACCCACCCCCACGACACCGAGACAGGAACACATGCGATACCTTAACAGACTCCTGAAGAGTAAATGAACCCTCCGTCAGTCCTTTGGTCTGACGCAGTGTTCTGGAGGACTATTTGGTCGGTTTCCTGCGACTCGACTTTTAGTTTGCTTCGACTGAGAGTTTTCCGAACAAGACCCACCCCCAGGACACCGAGACAGGAACATAAGCGATACCTTAACCGACTCCTGAAGAGTAAATGAACCCTCCATCAGTCCTTTCGTCTGACGCAGTGTTCTGGAGGACTAATTGGTCGGTTTCCTGCGACTCGACTTTTAGTTTGCTTCGACTGAGAGTTTTCCGAACAAGACCCACCCCCAGGACACCGAGACAGGAACATAAGCGATACCTTAACCGACTCCTGAAGAGTAAATGAACCCTCCATCAGTCCTTTCGTCTGACGCAGTGTTCTGGAGGACTAATTGGTCGGTTTCCTGCGACTCGACTTTTAGTTTGCTTCGACTGAGAGTTTTCCGAACAAGACCCACCCCCAGGACACCGAGACAGGAACATAAGCGATACCTTAACCGACTCCTGAAGAGTAAATGAACCCTCCATCAGTCCTTTCGTCTGACGCAGTGTTCTGGAGGACTAATTGGTCGGTTTCCTGCGACTCGACTTTTAGTTTGCTTCGACTGAGAGTTTTCCGAACAAGACCCACCCCCAGGACACCGAGACAGGAACATAAGCGATACCTTAACCGACTCCTGAAGAGTAAATGAACCCTCCATCAGTCCTTTCGTCTGACGCAGTGTTCTGGAGGACTAATTGGTCGGTTTCCTGCGACTCGACTTTTAGTTTGCTTCGACTGAGAGTTTTCCGAACAAGACCCACCCCCAGGACACCGAGACAGGAACATAAGCGATACCTTAACCGACTCCTGAAGAGTAAATGAACCCTCCATCAGTCCTTTCGTCTGACGCAGTGTTCTGGAGGACTATTTGGTCGGTTTCCTGCGACTCGACTTTTAGTTTGCTTCGACTGAGAGTTTTCCGAACAAGACCCACCCCCAGGACACCGAGACAGGAACATAAGCGATACCTTAACCGACTCCTGAAGAGTAAATGAACCCTCCATCAGTCCTTTCGTCTGACGCAGTGTTCTGGAGGACTAATTGGTCGGTTTCCTGCGACTCGACTTTTAGTTTGCTTCGACTGAGAGTTTTCCGAACAAGACCCACCCCCACGACACCGAGACAGGAACACATGCGATACCTTAACAGACTCCTGAAGAGTAAATGAACCCTCCGTCAGTCCTTTGGTCTGACGCAGTGTTCTGGAGGACTATTTGGTCGGTTTCCTGCGACTCGACTTTTAGTTTGCTTCGACTGAGAGTTTTCCGAACAAGACCCACCCCCAGGACACCGAGACAGGAACACATGCGATACCTTAACAGACTCCTGAAGAGTAAATGAACCCTCCGTCAGTCCTTTGGTCTGACGCAGTGTTCTGGAGGACTATTTGGTCGGTTTCCTGCGACTCGACTTTTAGTTTGCTTCGACTGAGAGTTTTCCGAACAAGACCCACCCCACGACACCGAGACAGGAACATAAGCGATACCTTAACCGACTCCTGAAGAGTAAATGAACCCTCCATCAGTCCTTTCGTTTGACGCAGTGTTCTGGAGGACTATTTGGTCGGTTTCCTGCGACTCGACTTTTAGTTTGCTTCGACTGAGAGTTTTCCGAACAAGACCCACCCCCAGGACACCGAGACAGGAACATAAGCGATACCTTAACAGACTCCTGAAGAGTAAATGAACCCTCCATCAGTCCTTTCGTCTGACGCAGTGTTCTGGAGGACTATTTGGTCGGTTTCCTGCGACTCGACTTTTAGTTTGCTTCGACTGAGAGTTTTCCGAACAAGACCCACCCCCACGACACCGAGACAGGAACATAAGCGATACCTTAACCGACTCCTGAAGAGTAAATGAACCCTCCATCAGTCCTTTCGTCTGACGCAGTGTTCTGGAGGACTATTTGGTCGGTTTCCTGCGACTCGACTTTTAGTTTGCTTCGACTGAGAGTTTTCCGAACAAGACCCACCCCCAGGACACCGAGACAGGAACATAAGCGATACCTTAACCGACTCCTGAAGAGTAAATGAACCCTCCATCAGTCCTTTCGTCTGACGCAGTGTTCTGGAGGACTAATTGGTCGGTTTCCTGCGACTCGACTTTTAGTTTGCTTCGACTGAGAGTTTTCCGAACAAGACCCACCCCCACGACACCGAGACAGGAACACATGCGATACCTTAACAGACTCCTGAAGAGTAAATGAACCCTCCGTCAGTCCTTTCGTCTGACGCAGTGTTCTGGAGGACTATTTGGTCGGTTTCCTGCGACTCGACTTTTAGTTTGCTTCGACTGAGAGTTTTCCGAACAAGACCCACCCCCAGGACACCGAGACAGGAACATAAGCGATACCTTAACCGACTCCTGAAGAGTAAATGAACCCTCCATCAGTCCTTTCGTCTGACGCAGTGTTCTGGAGGACTATTTGGTCGGTTTCCTGCGACTCGACTTTTAGTTTGCTTCGACTGAGAGTTTTCCGAACAAGACCCACCCCCACGACACCGAGACAGGAACACATGCGATACCTTAACAGACTCCTGAAGAGTAAATGAACCCTCCGTCAGTCCTTTCGTCTGACGCAGTGTTCTGGAGGACTATTTGGTCGGTTTCCTGCGACTCGACTTTTAGTTTGCTTCGACTGAGAGTTTTCCGAACAAGACCCACCCCCACGACACCGAGACAGGAACATAAGCGATACCTTAACAGACTCCTGAAGAGTAAATGAACCCTCCATCAGTCCTTTCGTCTGACGCAGTGTTCTGGAGGACTATTTGGTCGGTTTCCTGCGACTCGACTTTTAGTTTGCTTCGACTGAGAGTTTTCCGAACAAGACCCACCCCCAGGACACCGAGACAGGAACATAAGCGATACCTTAACCGACTCCTGAAGAGTAAATGAACCCTCCATCAGTCCTTTCGTCTGACGCAGTGTTCTGGAGGACTAATTGGTCGGTTTCCTGCGACTCGACTTTTAGTTTGCTTCGACTGAGAGTTTTCCGAACAAGACCCACCCCCACGACACCGAGACAGGAACACATGCGATACCTTAACAGACTCCTGAAGAGTAAATGAACCCTCCGTCAGTCCTTTGGTCTGACGCAGTGTTCTGGAGGACTATTTGGTCGGTTTCCTGCGACTCGACTTTTAGTTTGCTTCGACTGAGAGTTTTCCGAACAAGACCCACCCCCACGACACCGAGACAGGAACACATGCGATACCTTAACAGACTCCTGAAGAGTAAATGAACCCTCCATCAGTCCTTTCGTCTGACGCAGTGTTCTGGAGGACTAATTGGTCGGTTTCCTGCGACTCGACTTTTAGTTTGCTTCGACTGAGAGTTTTCCGAACAAGACCCACCCCCAGGACACCGAGACAGGAACATAAGCGATACCTTAACCGACTCCTGAAGAGTAAATGAACCCTCCATCAGTCCTTTCGTCTGACGCAGTGTTCTGGAGGACTAATTGGTCGGTTTCCTGCGACTCGACTTTTAGTTTGCTTCGACTGAGAGTTTTCCGAACAAGACCCACCCCCAGGACACCGAGACAGGAACATAAGCGATACCTTAACCGACTCCTGAAGAGTAAATGAACCCTCCATCAGTCCTTTCGTCTGACGCAGTGTTCTGGAGGACTATTTGGTCGGTTTCCTGCGACTCGACTTTTAGTTTGCTTCGACTGAGAGTTTTCCGAACAAGACCCACCCCCAGGACACCGAGACAGGAACATAAGCGATACCTTAACCGACTCCTGAAGAGTAAATGAACCCTCCATCAGTCCTTTCGTCTGACGCAGTGTTCTGGAGGACTAATTGGTCGGTTTCCTGCGACTCGACTTTTAGTTTGCTTCGACTGAGAGTTTTCCGAACAAGACCCACCCCCACGACACCGAGACAGGAACACATGCGATACCTTAACAGACTCCTGAAGAGTAAATGAACCCTCCGTCAGTCCTTTGGTCTGACGCAGTGTTCTGGAGGACTATTTGGTCGGTTTCCTGCGACTCGACTTTTAGTTTGCTTCGACTGAGAGTTTTCCGAACAAGACCCACCCCCAGGACACCGAGACAGGAACACATGCGATACCTTAACAGACTCCTGAAGAGTAAATGAACCCTCCGTCAGTCCTTTGGTCTGACGCAGTGTTCTGGAGGACTATTTGGTCGGTTTCCTGCGACTCGACTTTTAGTTTGCTTCGACTGAGAGTTTTCCGAACAAGACCCACCCCACGACACCGAGACAGGAACATAAGCGATACCTTAACCGACTCCTGAAGAGTAAATGAACCCTCCATCAGTCCTTTCGTTTGACGCAGTGTTCTGGAGGACTATTTGGTCGGTTTCCTGCGACTCGACTTTTAGTTTGCTTCGACTGAGAGTTTTCCGAACAAGACCCACCCCCAGGACACCGAGACAGGAACATAAGCGATACCTTAACAGACTCCTGAAGAGTAAATGAACCCTCCATCAGTCCTTTCGTCTGACGCAGTGTTCTGGAGGACTATTTGGTCGGTTTCCTGCGACTCGACTTTTAGTTTGCTTCGACTGAGAGTTTTCCGAACAAGACCCACCCCCACGACACCGAGACAGGAACATAAGCGATACCTTAACCGACTCCTGAAGAGTAAATGAACCCTCCATCAGTCCTTTCGTCTGACGCAGTGTTCTGGAGGACTAATTGGTCGGTTTCCTGCGACTCGACTTTTAGTTTGCTTCGACTGAGAGTTTTCCGAACAAGACCCACCCCCACGACACCGAGACAGGAACACATGCGATACCTTAACAGACTCCTGAAGAGTAAATGAACCCTCCGTCAGTCCTTTGGTCTGACGCAGTGTTCTGGAGGACTATTTGGTCGGTTTCCTGCGACTCGACTTTTAGTTTGCTTCGACTGAGAGTTTTCCGAACAAGACCCACCCCCAGGACACCGAGACAGGAACATAAGCGATACCTTAACCGACTCCTGAAGAGTAAATGAACCCTCCATCAGTCCTTTCGTCTGACGCAGTGTTCTGGAGGACTAATTGGTCGGTTTCCTGCGACTCGACTTTTAGTTTGCTTCGACTGAGAGTTTTCCGAACAAGACCCACCCCCAGGACACCGAGACAGGAACATAAGCGATACCTTAACCGACTCCTGAAGAGTAAATGAACCCTCCATCAGTCCTTTCGTCTGACGCAGTGTTCTGGAGGACTAATTGGTCGGTTTCCTGCGACTCGACTTTTAGTTTGCTTCGACTGAGAGTTTTCCGAACAAGACCCACCCCCACGACACCGAGACAGGAACACATGCGATACCTTAACAGACTCCTGAAGAGTAAATGAACCCTCCGTCAGTCCTTTGGTCTGACGCAGTGTTCTGGAGGACTATTTGGTCGGTTTCCTGCGACTCGACTTTTAGTTTGCTTCGACTGAGAGTTTTCCGAACAAGACCCACCCCCACGACACCGAGACAGGAACACATGCGATACCTTAACAGACTCCTGAAGAGTAAATGAACCCTCCGTCAGTCCTTTGGTCTGACGCAGTGTTCTGGAGGACTATTTGGTCGGTTTCCTGCGACTCGACTTTTAGTTTGCTTCGACTGAGAGTTTTCCGAACAAGACCCACCCCCACGACACCGAGACAGGAACATAAGCGATACCTTAACAGACTCCTGAAGAGTAAATGAACCCTCCATCAGTCCTTTCGTCTGACGCAGTGTTCTGGAGGACTATTTGGTCGGTTTCCTGCGACTCGACTTTTAGTTTGCTTCGACTGAGAGTTTTCCGAACAAGACCCACCCCCAGGACACCGAGACAGGAACATAAGCGATACCTTAACCGACTCCTGAAGAGTAAATGAACCCTCCATCAGTCCTTTCGTCTGACGCAGTGTTCTGGAGGACTAATTGGTCGGTTTCCTGCGACTCGACTTTTAGTTTGCTTCGACTGAGAGTTTTCCGAACAAGACCCACCCCCACGACACCGAGACAGGAACACATGCGATACCTTAACAGACTCCTGAAGAGTAAATGAACCCTCCGTCAGTCCTTTGGTCTGACGCAGTGTTCTGGAGGACTATTTGGTCGGTTTCCTGCGACTCGACTTTTAGTTTGCTTCGACTGAGAGTTTTCCGAACAAGACCCACCCCCACGACACCGAGACAGGAACACATGCGATACCTTAACAGACTCCTGAAGAGTAAATGAACCCTCCATCAGTCCTTTCGTCTGACGCAGTGTTCTGGAGGACTAATTGGTCGGTTTCCTGCGACTCGACTTTTAGTTTGCTTCGACTGAGAGTTTTCCGAACAAGACCCACCCCCAGGACACCGAGACAGGAACATAAGCGATACCTTAACCGACTCCTGAAGAGTAAATGAACCCTCCATCAGTCCTTTCGTCTGACGCAGTGTTCTGGAGGACTAATTGGTCGGTTTCCTGCGACTCGACTTTTAGTTTGCTTCGACTGAGAGTTTTCCGAACAAGACCCACCCCCAGGACACCGAGACAGGAACATAAGCGATACCTTAACCGACTCCTGAAGAGTAAATGAACCCTCCATCAGTCCTTTCGTCTGACGCAGTGTTCTGGAGGACTAATTGGTCGGTTTCCTGCGACTCGACTTTTAGTTTGCTTCGACTGAGAGTTTTCCGAACAAGACCCACCCCCAGGACACCGAGACAGGAACATAAGCGATACCTTAACCGACTCCTGAAGAGTAAATGAACCCTCCATCAGTCCTTTCGTCTGACGCAGTGTTCTGGAGGACTAATTGGTCGGTTTCCTGCGACTCGACTTTTAGTTTGCTTCGACTGAGAGTTTTCCGAACAAGACCCACCCCCAGGACACCG
This sequence comes from Heligmosomoides polygyrus polygyrus, assembly GCA_947396885.1. NCBI lineage: Eukaryota > Metazoa > Nematoda > Chromadorea > Rhabditida > Heligmosomidae > Heligmosomoides > Heligmosomoides polygyrus. Next base: position 13,954,346 of record OX377206.1, read on the forward strand.
AGACAGGAACATAAGCGATACCTTAACCGACTCCTGAAGAGTAAATGAACCCTCCATCAGTCCTTTCGTCTGACGCAGTGTTCTGGAGGACTATTTGGTCGGTTTCCTGCGACTCGACTTTTAGTTTGCTTCGACTGAGAGTTTTCCGAACAAGACCCACCCCCAGGACACCGAGACAGGAACATAAGCGATACCTTAACCGACTCCTGAAGAGTAAATGAACCCTCCATCAGTCCTTTCGTCTGACGCAGTGTTCTGGAGGACTAATTGGTCGGTTTCCTGCGACTCGACTTTTAGTTTGCTTCGACTGAGAGTTTTCCGAACAAGACCCACCCCCAGGACACCGAGACAGGAACATAAGCGATACCTTAACCGACTCCTGAAGAGTAAATGAACCCTCCATCAGTCCTTTCGTCTGACGCAGTGTTCTGGAGGACTAATTGGTCGGTTTCCTGCGACTCGACTTTTAGTTTGCTTCGACTGAGAGTTTTCCGAACAAGACCCACCCCCACGACACCGAGACAGGAACACATGCGATACCTTAACAGACTCCTGAAGAGTAAATGAACCCTCCGTCAGTCCTTTGGTCTGACGCAGTGTTCTGGAGGACTATTTGGTCGGTTTCCTGCGACTCGACTTTTAGTTTGCTTCGACTGAGAGTTTTCCGAACAAGACCCACCCCCACGACACCGAGACAGGAACATAAGCGATACCTTAACAGACTCCTGAAGAGTAAATGAACCCTCCATCAGTCCTTTCGTCTGACGCAGTGTTCTGGAGGACTATTTGGTCGGTTTCCTGCGACTCGACTTTTAGTTTGCTTCGACTGAGAGTTTTCCGAACAAGACCCACCCCCACGACACCGAGACAGGAACATAAGCGATACCTTAACCGACTCCTGAAGAGTAAATGAACCCTCCATCAGTCCTTTCGTCTGACGCAGTGTTCTGGAGGACTATTTGGTCGGTTTCCTGCGACTCGACTTTTAGTTTGCTTCGACTGAGAGTTTTCCGAACAAGACCCACCCCCAGGACACCGAGACAGGAACATAAGCGATACCTTAACCGACTCCTGAAGAGTAAATGAACCCTCCATCAGTCCTTTCGTCTGACGCAGTGTTCTGGAGGACTAATTGGTCGGTTTCCTGCGACTCGACTTTTAGTTTGCTTCGACTGAGAGTTTTCCGAACAAGACCCACCCCCACGACACCGAGACAGGAACACATGCGATACCTTAACAGACTCCTGAAGAGTAAATGAACCCTCCGTCAGTCCTTTCGTCTGACGCAGTGTTCTGGAGGACTATTTGGTCGGTTTCCTGCGACTCGACTTTTAGTTTGCTTCGACTGAGAGTTTTCCGAACAAGACCCACCCCCAGGACACCGAGACAGGAACATAAGCGATACCTTAACCGACTCCTGAAGAGTAAATGAACCCTCCATCAGTCCTTTCGTCTGACGCAGTGTTCTGGAGGACTATTTGGTCGGTTTCCTGCGACTCGACTTTTAGTTTGCTTCGACTGAGAGTTTTCCGAACAAGACCCACCCCCACGACACCGAGACAGGAACACATGCGATACCTTAACAGACTCCTGAAGAGTAAATGAACCCTCCGTCAGTCCTTTCGTCTGACGCAGTGTTCTGGAGGACTATTTGGTCGGTTTCCTGCGACTCGACTTTTAGTTTGCTTCGACTGAGAGTTTTCCGAACAAGACCCACCCCCACGACACCGAGACAGGAACATAAGCGATACCTTAACAGACTCCTGAAGAGTAAATGAACCCTCCATCAGTCCTTTCGTCTGACGCAGTGTTCTGGAGGACTATTTGGTCGGTTTCCTGCGACTCGACTTTTAGTTTGCTTCGACTGAGAGTTTTCCGAACAAGACCCACCCCCAGGACACCGAGACAGGAACATAAGCGATACCTTAACCGACTCCTGAAGAGTAAATGAACCCTCCATCAGTCCTTTCGTCTGACGCAGTGTTCTGGAGGACTAATTGGTCGGTTTCCTGCGACTCGACTTTTAGTTTGCTTCGACTGAGAGTTTTCCGAACAAGACCCACCCCCACGACACCGAGACAGGAACACATGCGATACCTTAACAGACTCCTGAAGAGTAAATGAACCCTCCGTCAGTCCTTTGGTCTGACGCAGTGTTCTGGAGGACTATTTGGTCGGTTTCCTGCGACTCGACTTTTAGTTTGCTTCGACTGAGAGTTTTCCGAACAAGACCCACCCCCACGACACCGAGACAGGAACACATGCGATACCTTAACAGACTCCTGAAGAGTAAATGAACCCTCCATCAGTCCTTTCGTCTGACGCAGTGTTCTGGAGGACTAATTGGTCGGTTTCCTGCGACTCGACTTTTAGTTTGCTTCGACTGAGAGTTTTCCGAACAAGACCCACCCCCAGGACACCGAGACAGGAACATAAGCGATACCTTAACCGACTCCTGAAGAGTAAATGAACCCTCCATCAGTCCTTTCGTCTGACGCAGTGTTCTGGAGGACTAATTGGTCGGTTTCCTGCGACTCGACTTTTAGTTTGCTTCGACTGAGAGTTTTCCGAACAAGACCCACCCCCAGGACACCGAGACAGGAACATAAGCGATACCTTAACCGACTCCTGAAGAGTAAATGAACCCTCCATCAGTCCTTTCGTCTGACGCAGTGTTCTGGAGGACTATTTGGTCGGTTTCCTGCGACTCGACTTTTAGTTTGCTTCGACTGAGAGTTTTCCGAACAAGACCCACCCCCAGGACACCGAGACAGGAACATAAGCGATACCTTAACCGACTCCTGAAGAGTAAATGAACCCTCCATCAGTCCTTTCGTCTGACGCAGTGTTCTGGAGGACTAATTGGTCGGTTTCCTGCGACTCGACTTTTAGTTTGCTTCGACTGAGAGTTTTCCGAACAAGACCCACCCCCACGACACCGAGACAGGAACACATGCGATACCTTAACAGACTCCTGAAGAGTAAATGAACCCTCCGTCAGTCCTTTGGTCTGACGCAGTGTTCTGGAGGACTATTTGGTCGGTTTCCTGCGACTCGACTTTTAGTTTGCTTCGACTGAGAGTTTTCCGAACAAGACCCACCCCCAGGACACCGAGACAGGAACACATGCGATACCTTAACAGACTCCTGAAGAGTAAATGAACCCTCCGTCAGTCCTTTGGTCTGACGCAGTGTTCTGGAGGACTATTTGGTCGGTTTCCTGCGACTCGACTTTTAGTTTGCTTCGACTGAGAGTTTTCCGAACAAGACCCACCCCACGACACCGAGACAGGAACATAAGCGATACCTTAACCGACTCCTGAAGAGTAAATGAACCCTCCATCAGTCCTTTCGTTTGACGCAGTGTTCTGGAGGACTATTTGGTCGGTTTCCTGCGACTCGACTTTTAGTTTGCTTCGACTGAGAGTTTTCCGAACAAGACCCACCCCCAGGACACCGAGACAGGAACATAAGCGATACCTTAACAGACTCCTGAAGAGTAAATGAACCCTCCATCAGTCCTTTCGTCTGACGCAGTGTTCTGGAGGACTATTTGGTCGGTTTCCTGCGACTCGACTTTTAGTTTGCTTCGACTGAGAGTTTTCCGAACAAGACCCACCCCCACGACACCGAGACAGGAACATAAGCGATACCTTAACCGACTCCTGAAGAGTAAATGAACCCTCCATCAGTCCTTTCGTCTGACGCAGTGTTCTGGAGGACTAATTGGTCGGTTTCCTGCGACTCGACTTTTAGTTTGCTTCGACTGAGAGTTTTCCGAACAAGACCCACCCCCAGGACACCGAGACAGGAACATAAGCGATACCTTAACCGACTCCTGAAGAGTAAATGAACCCTCCATCAGTCCTTTCGTCTGACGCAGTGTTCTGGAGGACTAATTGGTCGGTTTCCTGCGACTCGACTTTTAGTTTGCTTCGACTGAGAGTTTTCCGAACAAGACCCACCCCCAGGACACCGAGACAGGAACATAAGCGATACCTTAACCGACTCCTGAAGAGTAAATGAACCCTCCATCAGTCCTTTCGTCTGACGCAGTGTTCTGGAGGACTAATTGGTCGGTTTCCTGCGACTCGACTTTTAGTTTGCTTCGACTGAGAGTTTTCCGAACAAGACCCACCCCCAGGACACCGAGACAGGAACATAAGCGATACCTTAACCGACTCCTGAAGAGTAAATGAACCCTCCATCAGTCCTTTCGTCTGACGCAGTGTTCTGGAGGACTAATTGGTCGGTTTCCTGCGACTCGACTTTTAGTTTGCTTCGACTGAGAGTTTTCCGAACAAGACCCACCCCCAGGACACCGAGACAGGAACATAAGCGATACCTTAACCGACTCCTGAAGAGTAAATGAACCCTCCATCAGTCCTTTCGTCTGACGCAGTGTTCTGGAGGACTATTTGGTCGGTTTCCTGCGACTCGACTTTTAGTTTGCTTCGACTGAGAGTTTTCCGAACAAGACCCACCCCCAGGACACCGAGACAGGAACATAAGCGATACCTTAACCGACTCCTGAAGAGTAAATGAACCCTCCATCAGTCCTTTCGTCTGACGCAGTGTTCTGGAGGACTAATTGGTCGGTTTCCTGCGACTCGACTTTTAGTTTGCTTCGACTGAGAGTTTTCCGAACAAGACCCACCCCCACGACACCGAGACAGGAACACATGCGATACCTTAACAGACTCCTGAAGAGTAAATGAACCCTCCGTCAGTCCTTTGGTCTGACGCAGTGTTCTGGAGGACTATTTGGTCGGTTTCCTGCGACTCGACTTTTAGTTTGCTTCGACTGAGAGTTTTCCGAACAAGACCCACCCCCAGGACACCGAGACAGGAACACATGCGATACCTTAACAGACTCCTGAAGAGTAAATGAACCCTCCGTCAGTCCTTTGGTCTGACGCAGTGTTCTGGAGGACTATTTGGTCGGTTTCCTGCGACTCGACTTTTAGTTTGCTTCGACTGAGAGTTTTCCGAACAAGACCCACCCCACGACACCGAGACAGGAACATAAGCGATACCTTAACCGACTCCTGAAGAGTAAATGAACCCTCCATCAGTCCTTTCGTTTGACGCAGTGTTCTGGAGGACTATTTGGTCGGTTTCCTGCGACTCGACTTTTAGTTTGCTTCGACTGAGAGTTTTCCGAACAAGACCCACCCCCAGGACACCGAGACAGGAACATAAGCGATACCTTAACAGACTCCTGAAGAGTAAATGAACCCTCCATCAGTCCTTTCGTCTGACGCAGTGTTCTGGAGGACTATTTGGTCGGTTTCCTGCGACTCGACTTTTAGTTTGCTTCGACTGAGAGTTTTCCGAACAAGACCCACCCCCACGACACCGAGACAGGAACATAAGCGATACCTTAACCGACTCCTGAAGAGTAAATGAACCCTCCATCAGTCCTTTCGTCTGACGCAGTGTTCTGGAGGACTATTTGGTCGGTTTCCTGCGACTCGACTTTTAGTTTGCTTCGACTGAGAGTTTTCCGAACAAGACCCACCCCCAGGACACCGAGACAGGAACATAAGCGATACCTTAACCGACTCCTGAAGAGTAAATGAACCCTCCATCAGTCCTTTCGTCTGACGCAGTGTTCTGGAGGACTAATTGGTCGGTTTCCTGCGACTCGACTTTTAGTTTGCTTCGACTGAGAGTTTTCCGAACAAGACCCACCCCCACGACACCGAGACAGGAACACATGCGATACCTTAACAGACTCCTGAAGAGTAAATGAACCCTCCGTCAGTCCTTTCGTCTGACGCAGTGTTCTGGAGGACTATTTGGTCGGTTTCCTGCGACTCGACTTTTAGTTTGCTTCGACTGAGAGTTTTCCGAACAAGACCCACCCCCAGGACACCGAGACAGGAACATAAGCGATACCTTAACCGACTCCTGAAGAGTAAATGAACCCTCCATCAGTCCTTTCGTCTGACGCAGTGTTCTGGAGGACTATTTGGTCGGTTTCCTGCGACTCGACTTTTAGTTTGCTTCGACTGAGAGTTTTCCGAACAAGACCCACCCCCACGACACCGAGACAGGAACACATGCGATACCTTAACAGACTCCTGAAGAGTAAATGAACCCTCCGTCAGTCCTTTCGTCTGACGCAGTGTTCTGGAGGACTATTTGGTCGGTTTCCTGCGACTCGACTTTTAGTTTGCTTCGACTGAGAGTTTTCCGAACAAGACCCACCCCCACGACACCGAGACAGGAACATAAGCGATACCTTAACAGACTCCTGAAGAGTAAATGAACCCTCCATCAGTCCTTTCGTCTGACGCAGTGTTCTGGAGGACTATTTGGTCGGTTTCCTGCGACTCGACTTTTAGTTTGCTTCGACTGAGAGTTTTCCGAACAAGACCCACCCCCAGGACACCGAGACAGGAACATAAGCGATACCTTAACCGACTCCTGAAGAGTAAATGAACCCTCCATCAGTCCTTTCGTCTGACGCAGTGTTCTGGAGGACTAATTGGTCGGTTTCCTGCGACTCGACTTTTAGTTTGCTTCGACTGAGAGTTTTCCGAACAAGACCCACCCCCACGACACCGAGACAGGAACACATGCGATACCTTAACAGACTCCTGAAGAGTAAATGAACCCTCCGTCAGTCCTTTGGTCTGACGCAGTGTTCTGGAGGACTATTTGGTCGGTTTCCTGCGACTCGACTTTTAGTTTGCTTCGACTGAGAGTTTTCCGAACAAGACCCACCCCCACGACACCGAGACAGGAACATAAGCGATACCTTAACCGACTCCTGAAGAGTAAATGAACCCTCCATCAGTCCTTTCGTCTGACGCAGTGTTCTGGAGGACTAATTGGTCGGTTTCCTGCGACTCGACTTTTAGTTTGCTTCGACTGAGAGTTTTCCGAACAAGACCCACCCCCACGACACCGAGACAGGAACACATGCGATACCTTAACAGACTCCTGAAGAGTAAATGAACCCTCCGTCAGTCCTTTGGTCTGACGCAGTGTTCTGGAGGACTATTTGGTCGGTTTCCTGCGACTCGACTTTTAGTTTGCTTCGACTGAGAGTTTTCCGAACAAGACCCACCCCCAGGACACCGAGACAGGAACATAAGCGATACCTTAACCGACTCCTGAAGAGTAAATGAACCCTCCATCAGTCCTTTCGTCTGACGCAGTGTTCTGGAGGACTAATTGGTCGGTTTCCTGCGACTCGACTTTTAGTTTGCTTCGACTGAGAGTTTTCCGAACAAGACCCACCCCCAGGACACCGAGACAGGAACATAAGCGATACCTTAACCGACTCCTGAAGAGTAAATGAACCCTCCATCAGTCCTTTCGTCTGACGCAGTGTTCTGGAGGACTAATTGGTCGGTTTCCTGCGACTCGACTTTTAGTTTGCTTCGACTGAGAGTTTTCCGAACAAGACCCACCCCCAGGACACCGAGACAGGAACATAAGCGATACCTTAACCGACTCCTGAAGAGTAAATGAACCCTCCATCAGTCCTTTCGTCTGACGCAGTGTTCTGGAGGACTAATTGGTCGGTTTCCTGCGACTCGACTTTTAGTTTGCTTCGACTGAGAGTTTTCCGAACAAGACCCACCCCCAGGACACCGAGACAGGAACATAAGCGATACCTTAACCGACTCCTGAAGAGTAAATGAACCCTCCATCAGTCCTTTCGTCTGACGCAGTGTTCTGGAGGACTAATTGGTCGGTTTCCTGCGACTCGACTTTTAGTTTGCTTCGACTGAGAGTTTTCCGAACAAGACCCACCCCCAGGACACCGAGACAGGAACATAAGCGATACCTTAACCGACTCCTGAAGAGTAAATGAACCCTCCATCAGTCCTTTCGTCTGACGCAGTGTTCTGGAGGACTATTTGGTCGGTTTCCTGCGACTCGACTTTTAGTTTGCTTCGACTGAGAGTTTTCCGAACAAGACCCACCCCCAGGACACCGAGACAGGAACATAAGCGATACCTTAACCGACTCCTGAAGAGTAAATGAACCCTCCATCAGTCCTTTCGTCTGACGCAGTGTTCTGGAGGACTATTTGGTCGGTTTCCTGCGACTCGACTTTTAGTTTGCTTCGACTGAGAGTTTTCCGAACAAGACCCACCCCCAGGACACCGAGACAGGAACATAAGCGATACCTTAACCGACTCCTGAAGAGTAAATGAACCCTCCATCAGTCCTTTCGTCTGACGCAGTGTTCTGGAGGACTAATTGGTCGGTTTCCTGCGACTCGACTTTTAGTTTGCTTCGACTGAGAGTTTTCCGAACAAGACCCACCCCCACGACACCGAGACAGGAACACATGCGATACCTTAACAGACTCCTGAAGAGTAAATGAACCCTCCGTCAGTCCTTTGGTCTGACGCAGTGTTCTGGAGGACTATTTGGTCGGTTTCCTGCGACTCGACTTTTAGTTTGCTTCGACTGAGAGTTTTCCGAACAAGACCCACCCCCAGGACACCGAGACAGGAACATAAGCGATACCTTAACCGACTCCTGAAGAGTAAATGAACCCTCCATCAGTCCTTTCGTCTGACGCAGTGTTCTGGAGGACTATTTGGTCGGTTTCCTGCGACTCGACTTTTAGTTTGCTTCGACTGAGAGTTTTCCGAACAAGACCCACCCCCAGGACACCGAGACAGGAACATAAGCGATACCTTAACCGACTCCTGAAGAGTAAATGAACCCTCCATCAGTCCTTTCGTCTGACGCAGTGTTCTGGAGGACTATTTGGTCGGTTTCCTGCGACTCGACTTTTAGTTTGCTTCGACTGAGAGTTTTCCGAACAAGACCCACCCCCAGGACACCGAGACAGGAACATAAGCGATACCTTAACCGACTCCTGAAGAGTAAATGAACCCTCCATCAGTCCTTTCGTCTGACGCAGTGTTCTGGAGGACTAATTGGTCGGTTTCCTGCGACTCGACTTTTAGTTTGCTTCGACTGAGAGTTTTCCGAACAAGACCCACCCCCACGACACCGAGACAGGAACACATGCGATACCTTAACAGACTCCTGAAGAGTAAATGAACCCTCCGTCAGTCCTTTGGTCTGACGCAGTGTTCTGGAGGACTATTTGGTCGGTTTCCTGCGACTCGACTTTTAGTTTGCTTCGACTGAGAGTTTTCCGAACAAGACCCACCCCCACGACACCGAGACAGGAACACATGCGATACCTTAACAGACTCCTGAAGAGTAAATGAACCCTCCATCAGTCCTTTCGTCTGACGCAGTGTTCTGGAGGACTAATTGGTCGGTTTCCTGCGACTCGACTTTTAGTTTGCTTCGACTGAGAGTTTTCCGAACAAGACCCACCCCCAGGACACCGAGACAGGAACATAAGCGATACCTTAACCGACTCCTGAAGAGTAAATGAACCCTCCATCAGTCCTTTCGTCTGACGCAGTGTTCTGGAGGACTAATTGGTCGGTTTCCTGCGACTCGACTTTTAGTTTGCTTCGACTGAGAGTTTTCCGAACAAGACCCACCCCCAGGACACCGAGACAGGAACATAAGCGATACCTTAACCGACTCCTGAAGAGTAAATGAACCCTCCATCAGTCCTTTCGTCTGACGCAGTGTTCTGGAGGACTAATTGGTCGGTTTCCTGCGACTCGACTTTTAGTTTGCTTCGACTGAGAGTTTTCCGAACAAGACCCACCCCCACGACACCGAGACAGGAACACATGCGATACCTTAACAGACTCCTGAAGAGTAAATGAACCCTCCGTCAGTCCTTTCGTCTGACGCAGTGTTCTGGAGGACTATTTGGTCGGTTTCCTGCGACTCGACTTTTAGTTTGCTTCGACTGAGAGTTTTCCGAACAAGACCCACCCCCAGGACACCGAGACAGGAACATAAGCGATACCTTAACCGACTCCTGAAGAGTAAATGAACCCTCCATCAGTCCTTTCGTCTGACGCAGTGTTCTGGAGGACTATTTGGTCGGTTTCCTGCGACTCGACTTTTAGTTTGCTTCGACTGAGAGTTTTCCGAACAAGACCCACCCCCACGACACCGAGACAGGAACACATGCGATACCTTAACAGACTCCTGAAGAGTAAATGAACCCTCCGTCAGTCCTTTCGTCTGACGCAGTGTTCTGGAGGACTATTTGGTCGGTTTCCTGCGACTCGACTTTTAGTTTGCTTCGACTGAGAGTTTTCCGAACAAGACCCACCCCCACGACACCGAGACAGGAACATAAGCGATACCTTAACAGACTCCTGAAGAGTAAATGAACCCTCCATCAGTCCTTTCGTCTGACGCAGTGTTCTGGAGGACTATTTGGTCGGTTTCCTGCGACTCGACTTTTAGTTTGCTTCGACTGAGAGTTTTCCGAACAAGACCCACCCCCAGGACACCGAGACAGGAACATAAGCGATACCTTAACCGACTCCTGAAGAGTAAATGAACCCTCCATCAGTCCTTTCGTCTGACGCAGTGTTCTGGAGGACTAATTGGTCGGTTTCCTGCGACTCGACTTTTAGTTTGCTTCGACTGAGAGTTTTCCGAACAAGACCCACCCCCACGACACCGAGACAGGAACACATGCGATACCTTAACAGACTCCTGAAGAGTAAATGAACCCTCCGTCAGTCCTTTGGTCTGACGCAGTGTTCTGGAGGACTATTTGGTCGGTTTCCTGCGACTCGACTTTTAGTTTGCTTCGACTGAGAGTTTTCCGAACAAGACCCACCCCCACGACACCGAGACAGGAACACATGCGATACCTTAACAGACTCCTGAAGAGTAAATGAACCCTCCATCAGTCCTTTCGTCTGACGCAGTGTTCTGGAGGACTAATTGGTCGGTTTCCTGCGACTCGACTTTTAGTTTGCTTCGACTGAGAGTTTTCCGAACAAGACCCACCCCCAGGACACCGAGACAGGAACATAAGCGATACCTTAACCGACTCCTGAAGAGTAAATGAACCCTCCATCAGTCCTTTCGTCTGACGCAGTGTTCTGGAGGACTAATTGGTCGGTTTCCTGCGACTCGACTTTTAGTTTGCTTCGACTGAGAGTTTTCCGAACAAGACCCACCCCCAGGACACCGAGACAGGAACATAAGCGATACCTTAACCGACTCCTGAAGAGTAAATGAACCCTCCATCAGTCCTTTCGTCTGACGCAGTGTTCTGGAGGACTATTTGGTCGGTTTCCTGCGACTCGACTTTTAGTTTGCTTCGACTGAGAGTTTTCCGAACAAGACCCACCCCCAGGACACCGAGACAGGAACATAAGCGATACCTTAACCGACTCCTGAAGAGTAAATGAACCCTCCATCAGTCCTTTCGTCTGACGCAGTGTTCTGGAGGACTAATTGGTCGGTTTCCTGCGACTCGACTTTTAGTTTGCTTCGACTGAGAGTTTTCCGAACAAGACCCACCCCCACGACACCGAGACAGGAACACATGCGATACCTTAACAGACTCCTGAAGAGTAAATGAACCCTCCGTCAGTCCTTTGGTCTGACGCAGTGTTCTGGAGGACTATTTGGTCGGTTTCCTGCGACTCGACTTTTAGTTTGCTTCGACTGAGAGTTTTCCGAACAAGACCCACCCCCAGGACACCGAGACAGGAACACATGCGATACCTTAACAGACTCCTGAAGAGTAAATGAACCCTCCGTCAGTCCTTTGGTCTGACGCAGTGTTCTGGAGGACTATTTGGTCGGTTTCCTGCGACTCGACTTTTAGTTTGCTTCGACTGAGAGTTTTCCGAACAAGACCCACCCCACGACACCGAGACAGGAACATAAGCGATACCTTAACCGACTCCTGAAGAGTAAATGAACCCTCCATCAGTCCTTTCGTTTGACGCAGTGTTCTGGAGGACTATTTGGTCGGTTTCCTGCGACTCGACTTTTAGTTTGCTTCGACTGAGAGTTTTCCGAACAAGACCCACCCCCAGGACACCGAGACAGGAACATAAGCGATACCTTAACCGACTCCTGAAGAGTAAATGAACCCTCCATCAGTCCTTTCGTTTGACGCAGTGTTCTGGAGGACTATTTGGTCGGTTTCCTGCGACTCGACTTTTAGTTTGCTTCGACTGAGAGTTTTCCGAACAAGACCCACCCCCACGACACCGAGACAGGAACATAAGCGATACCTTAACCGACTCCTGAAGAGTAAATGAACCCTCCATCAGTCCTTTCGTCTGACGCAGTGTTCTGGAGGACTATTTGGTCGGTTTCCTGCGACTCGACTTTTAGTTTGCTTCGACTGAGAGTTTTCCGAACAAGACCCACCCCCAGGACACCGAGACAGGAACATAAGCGATACCTTAACCGACTCCTGAAGAGTAAATGAACCCTCCATCAGTCCTTTCGTCTGACGCAGTGTTCTGGAGGACTAATTGGTCGGTTTCCTGCGACTCGACTTTTAGTTTGCTTCGACTGAGAGTTTTCCGAACAAGACCCACCCCCACGACACCGAGACAGGAACACATGCGATACCTTAACAGACTCCTGAAGAGTAAATGAACCCTCCGTCAGTCCTTTCGTCTGACGCAGTGTTCTGGAGGACTATTTGGTCGGTTTCCTGCGACTCGACTTTTAGTTTGCTTCGACTGAGAGTTTTCCGAACAAGACCCACCCCCAGGACACCGAGACAGGAACATAAGCGATACCTTAACCGACTCCTGAAGAGTAAATGAACCCTCCATCAGTCCTTTCGTCTGACGCAGTGTTCTGGAGGACTATTTGGTCGGTTTCCTGCGACTCGACTTTTAGTTTGCTTCGACTGAGAGTTTTCCGAACAAGACCCACCCCCACGACACCGAGACAGGAACACATGCGATACCTTAACAGACTCCTGAAGAGTAAATGAACCCTCCGTCAGTCCTTTCGTCTGACGCAGTGTTCTGGAGGACTATTTGGTCGGTTTCCTGCGACTCGACTTTTAGTTTGCTTCGACTGAGAGTTTTCCGAACAAGACCCACCCCCACGACACCGAGACAGGAACATAAGCGATACCTTAACAGACTCCTGAAGAGTAAATGAACCCTCCATCAGTCCTTTCGTCTGACGCAGTGTTCTGGAGGACTATTTGGTCGGTTTCCTGCGACTCGACTTTTAGTTTGCTTCGACTGAGAGTTTTCCGAACAAGACCCACCCCCAGGACACCGAGACAGGAACATAAGCGATACCTTAACCGACTCCTGAAGAGTAAATGAACCCTCCATCAGTCCTTTCGTCTGACGCAGTGTTCTGGAGGACTAATTGGTCGGTTTCCTGCGACTCGACTTTTAGTTTGCTTCGACTGAGAGTTTTCCGAACAAGACCCACCCCCACGACACCGAGACAGGAACACATGCGATACCTTAACAGACTCCTGAAGAGTAAATGAACCCTCCGTCAGTCCTTTGGTCTGACGCAGTGTTCTGGAGGACTATTTGGTCGGTTTCCTGCGACTCGACTTTTAGTTTGCTTCGACTGAGAGTTTTCCGAACAAGACCCACCCCCACGACACCGAGACAGGAACATAAGCGATACCTTAACCGACTCCTGAAGAGTAAATGAACCCTCCATCAGTCCTTTCGTCTGACGCAGTGTTCTGGAGGACTAATTGGTCGGTTTCCTGCGACTCGACTTTTAGTTTGCTTCGACTGAGAGTTTTCCGAACAAGACCCACCCCACGACACCGAGACAGGAACATAAGCGATACCTTAACCGACTCCTGAAGAGTAAATGAACCCTCCATCAGTCCTTTCGTTTGACGCAGTGTTCTGGAGGACTATTTGGTCGGTTTCCTGCGACTCGACTTTTAGTTTGCTTCGACTGAGAGTTTTCCGAACAAGACCCACCCCCAGGACACCGAGACAGGAACATAAGCGATACCTTAACAGACTCCTGAAGAGTAAATGAACCCTCCATCAGTCCTTTCGTCTGACGCAGTGTTCTGGAGGACTATTTGGTCGGTTTCCTGCGACTCGACTTTTAGTTTGCTTCGACTGAGAGTTTTCCGAACAAGACCCACCCCCACGACACCGAGACAGGAACATAAGCGATACCTTAACCGACTCCTGAAGAGTAAATGAACCCTCCATCAGTCCTTTCGTCTGACGCAGTGTTCTGGAGGACTATTTGGTCGGTTTCCTGCGACTCGACTTTTAGTTTGCTTCGACTGAGAGTTTTCCGAACAAGACCCACCCCCAGGACACCGAGACAGGAACATAAGCGATACCTTAACCGACTCCTGAAGAGTAAATGAACCCTCCATCAGTCCTTTCGTCTGACGCAGTGTTCTGGAGGACTAATTGGTCGGTTTCCTGCGACTCGACTTTTAGTTTGCTTCGACTGAGAGTTTTCCGAACAAGACCCACCCCCACGACACCGAGACAGGAACACATGCGATACCTTAACAGACTCCTGAAGAGTAAATGAACCCTCCGTCAGTCCTTTCGTCTGACGCAGTGTTCTGGAGGACTATTTGGTCGGTTTCCTGCGACTCGACTTTTAGTTTGCTTCGACTGAGAGTTTTCCGAACAAGACCCACCCCCAGGACACCGAGACAGGAACATAAGCGATACCTTAACCGACTCCTGAAGAGTAAATGAACCCTCCATCAGTCCTTTCGTCTGACGCAGTGTTCTGGAGGACTATTTGGTCGGTTTCCTGCGACTCGACTTTTAGTTTGCTTCGACTGAGAGTTTTCCGAACAAGACCCACCCCCACGACACCGAGACAGGAACACATGCGATACCTTAACAGACTCCTGAAGAGTAAATGAACCCTCCGTCAGTCCTTTCGTCTGACGCAGTGTTCTGGAGGACTATTTGGTCGGTTTCCTGCGACTCGACTTTTAGTTTGCTTCGACTGAGAGTTTTCCGAACAAGACCCACCCCCACGACACCGAGACAGGAACATAAGCGATACCTTAACAGACTCCTGAAGAGTAAATGAACCCTCCATCAGTCCTTTCGTCTGACGCAGTGTTCTGGAGGACTATTTGGTCGGTTTCCTGCGACTCGACTTTTAGTTTGCTTCGACTGAGAGTTTTCCGAACAAGACCCACCCCCAGGACACCGAGACAGGAACATAAGCGATACCTTAACCGACTCCTGAAGAGTAAATGAACCCTCCATCAGTCCTTTCGTCTGACGCAGTGTTCTGGAGGACTAATTGGTCGGTTTCCTGCGACTCGACTTTTAGTTTGCTTCGACTGAGAGTTTTCCGAACAAGACCCACCCCCACGACACCGAGACAGGAACACATGCGATACCTTAACAGACTCCTGAAGAGTAAATGAACCCTCCGTCAGTCCTTTGGTCTGACGCAGTGTTCTGGAGGACTATTTGGTCGGTTTCCTGCGACTCGACTTTTAGTTTGCTTCGACTGAGAGTTTTCCGAACAAGACCCACCCCCACGACACCGAGACAGGAACACATGCGATACCTTAACAGACTCCTGAAGAGTAAATGAACCCTCCATCAGTCCTTTCGTCTGACGCAGTGTTCTGGAGGACTAATTGGTCGGTTTCCTGCGACTCGACTTTTAGTTTGCTTCGACTGAGAGTTTTCCGAACAAGACCCACCCCCAGGACACCGAGACAGGAACATAAGCGATACCTTAACCGACTCCTGAAGAGTAAATGAACCCTCCATCAGTCCTTTCGTCTGACGCAGTGTTCTGGAGGACTAATTGGTCGGTTTCCTGCGACTCGACTTTTAGTTTGCTTCGACTGAGAGTTTTCCGAACAAGACCCACCCCCAGGACACCGAGACAGGAACATAAGCGATACCTTAACCGACTCCTGAAGAGTAAATGAACCCTCCATCAGTCCTTTCGTCTGACGCAGTGTTCTGGAGGACTATTTGGTCGGTTTCCTGCGACTCGACTTTTAGTTTGCTTCGACTGAGAGTTTTCCGAACAAGACCCACCCCCAGGACACCGAGACAGGAACATAAGCGATACCTTAACCGACTCCTGAAGAGTAAATGAACCCTCCATCAGTCCTTTCGTCTGACGCAGTGTTCTGGAGGACTAATTGGTCGGTTTCCTGCGACTCGACTTTTAGTTTGCTTCGACTGAGAGTTTTCCGAACAAGACCCACCCCCACGACACCGAGACAGGAACACATGCGATACCTTAACAGACTCCTGAAGAGTAAATGAACCCTCCGTCAGTCCTTTGGTCTGACGCAGTGTTCTGGAGGACTATTTGGTCGGTTTCCTGCGACTCGACTTTTAGTTTGCTTCGACTGAGAGTTTTCCGAACAAGACCCACCCCCAGGACACCGAGACAGGAACACATGCGATACCTTAACAGACTCCTGAAGAGTAAATGAACCCTCCGTCAGTCCTTTGGTCTGACGCAGTGTTCTGGAGGACTATTTGGTCGGTTTCCTGCGACTCGACTTTTAGTTTGCTTCGACTGAGAGTTTTCCGAACAAGACCCACCCCACGACACCGAGACAGGAACATAAGCGATACCTTAACCGACTCCTGAAGAGTAAATGAACCCTCCATCAGTCCTTTCGTTTGACGCAGTGTTCTGGAGGACTATTTGGTCGGTTTCCTGCGAC
Source organism: Heligmosomoides polygyrus polygyrus (assembly GCA_947396885.1). Taxonomy (NCBI): domain Eukaryota; kingdom Metazoa; phylum Nematoda; class Chromadorea; order Rhabditida; family Heligmosomidae; genus Heligmosomoides; species Heligmosomoides polygyrus. The sequence continues at coordinate 13,970,889 of OX377206.1, forward strand.
TCGACTTTTAGTTTGCTTCGACTGAGAGTTTTCCGAACAAGACCCACCCCCAGGACACCGAGACAGGAACATAAGCGATACCTTAACCGACTCCTGAAGAGTAAATGAACCCTCCATCAGTCCTTTCGTTTGACGCAGTGTTCTGGAGGACTATTTGGTCGGTTTCCTGCGACTCGACTTTTAGTTTGCTTCGACTGAGAGTTTTCCGAACAAGACCCACCCCCAGGACACCGAGACAGGAACATAAGCGATACCTTAACAGACTCCTGAAGAGTAAATGAACCCTCCATCAGTCCTTTCGTCTGACGCAGTGTTCTGGAGGACTAATTGGTCGGTTTCCTGCGACTCGACTTTTAGTTTGCTTCGACTGAGAGTTTTCCGAACAAGACCCACCCCCAGGACACCGAGACAGGAACATAAGCGATACCTTAACCGACTCCTGAAGAGTAAATGAACCCTCCATCAGTCCTTTCGTCTGACGCAGTGTTCTGGAGGACTAATTGGTCGGTTTCCTGCGACTCGACTTTTAGTTTGCTTCGACTGAGAGTTTTCCGAACAAGACCCACCCCCAGGACACCGAGACAGGAACATAAGCGATACCTTAACCGACTCCTGAAGAGTAAATGAACCCTCCATCAGTCCTTTCGTCTGACGCAGTGTTCTGGAGGACTAATTGGTCGGTTTCCTGCGACTCGACTTTTAGTTTGCTTCGACTGAGAGTTTTCCGAACAAGACCCACCCCCAGGACACCGAGACAGGAACATAAGCGATACCTTAACCGACTCCTGAAGAGTAAATGAACCCTCCATCAGTCCTTTCGTCTGACGCAGTGTTCTGGAGGACTAATTGGTCGGTTTCCTGCGACTCGACTTTTAGTTTGCTTCGACTGAGAGTTTTCCGAACAAGACCCACCCCCAGGACACCGAGACAGGAACATAAGCGATACCTTAACCGACTCCTGAAGAGTAAATGAACCCTCCATCAGTCCTTTCGTCTGACGCAGTGTTCTGGAGGACTATTTGGTCGGTTTCCTGCGACTCGACTTTTAGTTTGCTTCGACTGAGAGTTTTCCGAACAAGACCCACCCCCAGGACACCGAGACAGGAACATAAGCGATACCTTAACCGACTCCTGAAGAGTAAATGAACCCTCCATCAGTCCTTTCGTCTGACGCAGTGTTCTGGAGGACTAATTGGTCGGTTTCCTGCGACTCGACTTTTAGTTTGCTTCGACTGAGAGTTTTCCGAACAAGACCCACCCCCACGACACCGAGACAGGAACACATGCGATACCTTAACAGACTCCTGAAGAGTAAATGAACCCTCCGTCAGTCCTTTGGTCTGACGCAGTGTTCTGGAGGACTATTTGGTCGGTTTCCTGCGACTCGACTTTTAGTTTGCTTCGACTGAGAGTTTTCCGAACAAGACCCACCCCCAGGACACCGAGACAGGAACACATGCGATACCTTAACAGACTCCTGAAGAGTAAATGAACCCTCCGTCAGTCCTTTGGTCTGACGCAGTGTTCTGGAGGACTATTTGGTCGGTTTCCTGCGACTCGACTTTTAGTTTGCTTCGACTGAGAGTTTTCCGAACAAGACCCACCCCACGACACCGAGACAGGAACATAAGCGATACCTTAACCGACTCCTGAAGAGTAAATGAACCCTCCATCAGTCCTTTCGTTTGACGCAGTGTTCTGGAGGACTATTTGGTCGGTTTCCTGCGACTCGACTTTTAGTTTGCTTCGACTGAGAGTTTTCCGAACAAGACCCACCCCCAGGACACCGAGACAGGAACATAAGCGATACCTTAACCGACTCCTGAAGAGTAAATGAACCCTCCATCAGTCCTTTCGTCTGACGCAGTGTTCTGGAGGACTAATTGGTCGGTTTCCTGCGACTCGACTTTTAGTTTGCTTCGACTGAGAGTTTTCCGAACAAGACCCACCCCCACGACACCGAGACAGGAACACATGCGATACCTTAACAGACTCCTGAAGAGTAAATGAACCCTCCGTCAGTCCTTTCGTCTGACGCAGTGTTCTGGAGGACTATTTGGTCGGTTTCCTGCGACTCGACTTTTAGTTTGCTTCGACTGAGAGTTTTCCGAACAAGACCCACCCCCAGGACACCGAGACAGGAACATAAGCGATACCTTAACCGACTCCTGAAGAGTAAATGAACCCTCCATCAGTCCTTTCGTCTGACGCAGTGTTCTGGAGGACTATTTGGTCGGTTTCCTGCGACTCGACTTTTAGTTTGCTTCGACTGAGAGTTTTCCGAACAAGACCCACCCCCACGACACCGAGACAGGAACACATGCGATACCTTAACAGACTCCTGAAGAGTAAATGAACCCTCCGTCAGTCCTTTCGTCTGACGCAGTGTTCTGGAGGACTATTTGGTCGGTTTCCTGCGACTCGACTTTTAGTTTGCTTCGACTGAGAGTTTTCCGAACAAGACCCACCCCCACGACACCGAGACAGGAACATAAGCGATACCTTAACAGACTCCTGAAGAGTAAATGAACCCTCCATCAGTCCTTTCGTCTGACGCAGTGTTCTGGAGGACTATTTGGTCGGTTTCCTGCGACTCGACTTTTAGTTTGCTTCGACTGAGAGTTTTCCGAACAAGACCCACCCCCAGGACACCGAGACAGGAACATAAGCGATACCTTAACCGACTCCTGAAGAGTAAATGAACCCTCCATCAGTCCTTTCGTCTGACGCAGTGTTCTGGAGGACTAATTGGTCGGTTTCCTGCGACTCGACTTTTAGTTTGCTTCGACTGAGAGTTTTCCGAACAAGACCCACCCCCACGACACCGAGACAGGAACACATGCGATACCTTAACAGACTCCTGAAGAGTAAATGAACCCTCCGTCAGTCCTTTGGTCTGACGCAGTGTTCTGGAGGACTATTTGGTCGGTTTCCTGCGACTCGACTTTTAGTTTGCTTCGACTGAGAGTTTTCCGAACAAGACCCACCCCCACGACACCGAGACAGGAACACATGCGATACCTTAACAGACTCCTGAAGAGTAAATGAACCCTCCATCAGTCCTTTCGTCTGACGCAGTGTTCTGGAGGACTAATTGGTCGGTTTCCTGCGACTCGACTTTTAGTTTGCTTCGACTGAGAGTTTTCCGAACAAGACCCACCCCCAGGACACCGAGACAGGAACATAAGCGATACCTTAACCGACTCCTGAAGAGTAAATGAACCCTCCATCAGTCCTTTCGTCTGACGCAGTGTTCTGGAGGACTAATTGGTCGGTTTCCTGCGACTCGACTTTTAGTTTGCTTCGACTGAGAGTTTTCCGAACAAGACCCACCCCCAGGACACCGAGACAGGAACATAAGCGATACCTTAACCGACTCCTGAAGAGTAAATGAACCCTCCATCAGTCCTTTCGTCTGACGCAGTGTTCTGGAGGACTATTTGGTCGGTTTCCTGCGACTCGACTTTTAGTTTGCTTCGACTGAGAGTTTTCCGAACAAGACCCACCCCCAGGACACCGAGACAGGAACATAAGCGATACCTTAACCGACTCCTGAAGAGTAAATGAACCCTCCATCAGTCCTTTCGTCTGACGCAGTGTTCTGGAGGACTAATTGGTCGGTTTCCTGCGACTCGACTTTTAGTTTGCTTCGACTGAGAGTTTTCCGAACAAGACCCACCCCCACGACACCGAGACAGGAACACATGCGATACCTTAACAGACTCCTGAAGAGTAAATGAACCCTCCGTCAGTCCTTTGGTCTGACGCAGTGTTCTGGAGGACTATTTGGTCGGTTTCCTGCGACTCGACTTTTAGTTTGCTTCGACTGAGAGTTTTCCGAACAAGACCCACCCCCAGGACACCGAGACAGGAACACATGCGATACCTTAACAGACTCCTGAAGAGTAAATGAACCCTCCGTCAGTCCTTTGGTCTGACGCAGTGTTCTGGAGGACTATTTGGTCGGTTTCCTGCGACTCGACTTTTAGTTTGCTTCGACTGAGAGTTTTCCGAACAAGACCCACCCCACGACACCGAGACAGGAACATAAGCGATACCTTAACCGACTCCTGAAGAGTAAATGAACCCTCCATCAGTCCTTTCGTTTGACGCAGTGTTCTGGAGGACTATTTGGTCGGTTTCCTGCGACTCGACTTTTAGTTTGCTTCGACTGAGAGTTTTCCGAACAAGACCCACCCCCAGGACACCGAGACAGGAACATAAGCGATACCTTAACCGACTCCTGAAGAGTAAATGAACCCTCCATCAGTCCTTTCGTTTGACGCAGTGTTCTGGAGGACTATTTGGTCGGTTTCCTGCGACTCGACTTTTAGTTTGCTTCGACTGAGAGTTTTCCGAACAAGACCCACCCCCACGACACCGAGACAGGAACATAAGCGATACCTTAACCGACTCCTGAAGAGTAAATGAACCCTCCATCAGTCCTTTCGTCTGACGCAGTGTTCTGGAGGACTATTTGGTCGGTTTCCTGCGACTCGACTTTTAGTTTGCTTCGACTGAGAGTTTTCCGAACAAGACCCACCCCCAGGACACCGAGACAGGAACATAAGCGATACCTTAACCGACTCCTGAAGAGTAAATGAACCCTCCATCAGTCCTTTCGTCTGACGCAGTGTTCTGGAGGACTAATTGGTCGGTTTCCTGCGACTCGACTTTTAGTTTGCTTCGACTGAGAGTTTTCCGAACAAGACCCACCCCCACGACACCGAGACAGGAACACATGCGATACCTTAACAGACTCCTGAAGAGTAAATGAACCCTCCGTCAGTCCTTTCGTCTGACGCAGTGTTCTGGAGGACTATTTGGTCGGTTTCCTGCGACTCGACTTTTAGTTTGCTTCGACTGAGAGTTTTCCGAACAAGACCCACCCCCAGGACACCGAGACAGGAACATAAGCGATACCTTAACCGACTCCTGAAGAGTAAATGAACCCTCCATCAGTCCTTTCGTCTGACGCAGTGTTCTGGAGGACTATTTGGTCGGTTTCCTGCGACTCGACTTTTAGTTTGCTTCGACTGAGAGTTTTCCGAACAAGACCCACCCCCACGACACCGAGACAGGAACACATGCGATACCTTAACAGACTCCTGAAGAGTAAATGAACCCTCCGTCAGTCCTTTCGTCTGACGCAGTGTTCTGGAGGACTATTTGGTCGGTTTCCTGCGACTCGACTTTTAGTTTGCTTCGACTGAGAGTTTTCCGAACAAGACCCACCCCCAGGACACCGAGACAGGAACATAAGCGATACCTTAACCGACTCCTGAAGAGTAAATGAACCCTCCATCAGTCCTTTCGTCTGACGCAGTGTTCTGGAGGACTAATTGGTCGGTTTCCTGCGACTCGACTTTTAGTTTGCTTCGACTGAGAGTTTTCCGAACAAGACCCACCCCCACGACACCGAGACAGGAACACATGCGATACCTTAACAGACTCCTGAAGAGTAAATGAACCCTCCGTCAGTCCTTTGGTCTGACGCAGTGTTCTGGAGGACTATTTGGTCGGTTTCCTGCGACTCGACTTTTAGTTTGCTTCGACTGAGAGTTTTCCGAACAAGACCCACCCCCAGGACACCGAGACAGGAACATAAGCGATACCTTAACCGACTCCTGAAGAGTAAATGAACCCTCCATCAGTCCTTTCGTCTGACGCAGTGTTCTGGAGGACTATTTGGTCGGTTTCCTGCGACTCGACTTTTAGTTTGCTTCGACTGAGAGTTTTCCGAACAAGACCCACCCCCAGGACACCGAGACAGGAACATAAGCGATACCTTAACCGACTCCTGAAGAGTAAATGAACCCTCCATCAGTCCTTTCGTCTGACGCAGTGTTCTGGAGGACTATTTGGTCGGTTTCCTGCGACTCGACTTTTAGTTTGCTTCGACTGAGAGTTTTCCGAACAAGACCCACCCCCAGGACACCGAGACAGGAACATAAGCGATACCTTAACCGACTCCTGAAGAGTAAATGAACCCTCCATCAGTCCTTTCGTCTGACGCAGTGTTCTGGAGGACTAATTGGTCGGTTTCCTGCGACTCGACTTTTAGTTTGCTTCGACTGAGAGTTTTCCGAACAAGACCCACCCCCAGGACACCGAGACAGGAACATAAGCGATACCTTAACAGACTCCTGAAGAGTAAATGAACCCTCCATCAGTCCTTTCGTCTGACGCAGTGTTCTGGAGGACTATTTGGTCGGTTTCCTGCGACTCGACTTTTAGTTTGCTTCGACTGAGAGTTTTCCGAACAAGACCCACCCCCACGACACCGAGACAGGAACATAAGCGATACCTTAACCGACTCCTGAAGAGTAAATGAACCCTCCATCAGTCCTTTCGTCTGACGCAGTGTTCTGGAGGACTAATTGGTCGGTTTCCTGCGACTCGACTTTTAGTTTGCTTCGACTGAGAGTTTTCCGAACAAGACCCACCCCCACGACACCGAGACAGGAACACATGCGATACCTTAACAGACTCCTGAAGAGTAAATGAACCCTCCGTCAGTCCTTTGGTCTGACGCAGTGTTCTGGAGGACTATTTGGTCGGTTTCCTGCGACTCGACTTTTAGTTTGCTTCGACTGAGAGTTTTCCGAACAAGACCCACCCCCAGGACACCGAGACAGGAACACATGCGATACCTTAACCGACTCCTGAAGAGTAAATGAACCCTCCATCAGTCCTTTCGTCTGACGCAGTGTTCTGGAGGACTATTTGGTCGGTTTCCTGCGACTCGACTTTTAGTTTGCTTCGACTGAGAGTTTTCCGAACAAGACCCACCCCCAGGACACCGAGACAGGAACATAAGCGATACCTTAACCGACTCCTGAAGAGTAAATGAACCCTCCATCAGTCCTTTCGTCTGACGCAGTGTTCTGGAGGACTATTTGGTCGGTTTCCTGCGACTCGACTTTTAGTTTGCTTCGACTGAGAGTTTTCCGAACAAGACCCACCCCCACGACACCGAGACAGGAACACATGCGATACCTTAACAGACTCCTGAAGAGTAAATGAACCCTCCGTCAGTCCTTTGGTCTGACGCAGTGTTCTGGAGGACTATTTGGTCGGTTTCCTGCGACTCGACTTTTAGTTTGCTTCGACTGAGAGTTTTCCGAACAAGACCCACCCCACGACACCGAGACAGGAACATAAGCGATACCTTAACCGACTCCTGAAGAGTAAATGAACCCTCCATCAGTCCTTTCGTTTGACGCAGTGTTCTGGAGGACTATTTTTCGTCACTGAACCACAGGCTTCGTGACCTACCATCGCGAAGCCTGTGGTTCAGTGCGCCATGCCAGGTTGCTATCCCGCAGGCAGCTGTGCGCCCAGCTGTTGGAGAAGGGTGCATATTTCGAGCTTCTTTCCACTAATCGAAAGGAGGGCCTGTAAAGGGACCGGTATTTTCTCTTAATATCGTCCAACGTCCTCCGTCGAAACTGAAGCCGTCATCGACGCCCTGCTCAGTCAGGGTGTTCCTACTCAGTACATCAGAGTCCTTCGAGAGCTGTACAGTGGATTCACGACCAAGATCTCTCCGTTCTACAACGACGTCGTCATCGACGTGAAGAGAGGGATTCGGCAGGGTATACCATATCCCCGAAGCTCTTCAGCGCCACCCTCGAAAACGTCATGCGCGAACTAGAATGGGTAGACATGGGAGTGAAGATCGACGGCCGGCAACTGCACCATCTTCGCTTCGCTGACGACATCGTGCTCATAACACCGAGCATCAGCCAGGCGGAGCGAATGCTGGCCGACTTCGATCGTGTATGTGGGAACGTTGGACTGCAGCTGATTCTTACGAAGACGATGTTCATGAGGAACGGATGGGTTTCTGATGCCCCATTCTCGCTCAACGGAACGAACATCTCCGAATGTTCCAGCTACGTGTCTGGGTCGCGAAGTCAATATGACCAACGACCTAGCGCCAGAGCTGAGGAAACGAGCGGCTTGGAGAGCTTTCAAGAGCGTCTAAGAAGTCGAGAAGAAGACGAAAAACGTCCGACTCCGTGCCCACCTATTCGACTCCACTGTTCTTCCTGCCCTAACATACGCCTCAGAGACCTGGGCTATACGAAAGCGGGATGAACACGCGATCAGCGTCGCGCAGCGTGGAATCGAGAGGACGATACTCGGAGTGACACGACTCACGCAAGTGAGAGAAGGCCTTGGGAGTTCCGAGCTTCGCCGACGTTCGAAGATCAGAGACGCTGTCGCGTGGGCCAAGTTGTCGAAAATTAGGTGGGCCGGCCACATAATGCGTTTCGCAGACACCCGCTGCACGAGAGCCGTTACCGACTGGATTCCGCGGGATGTCAAGAAAACACCAGGACGCCCACCAACGAGTTGGTCGGACTTCTTCGTGAAAGCCCTGAACGACAACTTTATCCCGTGTCAAAGTGAGCTAAGCTGAACAACATTCCCAACAAACTTGGAATGAACAGCAACCAAGAAGATTCAGCGCAGTTCATGGTGTTTTCAACAATCTTTGAGCGAGTCATAACGCATGCCACTAAGGCAGAGAACAAGTTGGACTGTGGATGCGTTTGGCACCAGAAATAGAACCACCCGTAACAGGTGATCGTCCTTGCATTCTGTTTCAGTGACGATCCGCTCAAACACACCGTCTTTTGTGAACAAGGCAAGGTTGTAGGAAGCCGCTATACAGTTCCGAAGCTTGTCTAGGAGAATATGTTCACAGTGGGTCGCGGTGGTGAGAAGCTTTGATAACACTCTGTGGTCAGACGACGACATGGATTATACTTCGTATTTTTCCCTTCTCGTTTGAAGATCGTCAGCCCTTTTAATAATCTTAAGGCTCATGCCTAACAAGCCAACGCATTTCGAGCTAAAATAAGGTTGCTAATACGCTAGTGCCTTTGTGGCTCTCTTAGAAATGTAGACGGTGTATATATGAAAAAATGAGCTACAAGGCGACCTTAACCGAAGCATAGAATTTTTCAAACATGTACGGACAGTGCACGAAACGCCTGATAAATTGGTGTCGAATTGAGTAGAGAACAAGTCCCACTGCTTTTTGGCAGCAGCGTCAGAGTGGACATCGTGCGGTTGATAGCCCTTATGGCTCCGACCGCTCAGATCGTCAAACGACTAAGAACGCCTCGCCGCGCTTTATTGAAGGTGATATGCTAATTGCTGGTGAAGTGCTATGTGGAATCGTTTCTAATAGAAAACTCTTGAGGACCAGCAAAGTGCTAAGCGCAAATGACCAGTATTCTATGCTCAAATGGCTGCTAGAACTTCGCTGTCGGTGATTGTACAACGTGAGTCGGACGTCGAGGCACGTGTGCCGGGATGCCGAAGACGTGTCACTGAAATCGTGCCACGTGTGTCGGGGTGCAGAAGACCTGCCATAGACGTTGTGGCAACGTCGTGAAACGTGCGTCGGGACTCCACAAATGTGTCACAGACGTTATGAAACATGGTTTCGGATTTAGAAGACGAAACACAGACGTCGTATAACGGGCGTTCAGATCCAGATGACCTGCCACAGATCAGACTTTGCACAGCATGCGTTGGATTTTCAAAAGGCTTTTTAGCTTCTTGCAACGAGCGTGTGTGTGCTTGATTCTCACTTCGTTTCTCTGCCGGTACATTTGTAAGATGGTATTGGAGGGAGATGGGAGAGTGGAAGGTAGAATGACTACAGAATCGGAGGAGTATTACAGTTGTCCCACAGCACAAGATGTCGACCGGTCGACCAATACCGATTGATTTTATTTGTGTTTCTGCAGATTAAGCAGTTCGGATAGAGACTCTCACAATCTGCTCCTCGTCACGTAAAGAATGGATACTTCGGAGAATAAATCGCTACATATGATAGAGAGCGGATAAGTCGTTTTGCAGCCGCTAGGTCGCTGAATTGGTAGAGGAAGTCGTTTACTCTTTAAAATCGTCGAATTATCATTTAACTTCAACATAGGCCCTGTCGCGTTCTATGGGGCGGGAAGTGTTGTTCGGAAAACAATTTCTGTTGAAGCAGCCGAATCGTTTACTTTTGAAAATGATTGCTAATATATTTTAGCTTCATCGCAGGCCCTGTCGCAGTTCTGGGTGGGGATCTTTGTCCGAAAGACTTTCTGTTGAAGCAGACAAAAGGTCATGTCGCAGGGTATCGACCAACTAGTCCCCCACATTACTACCTAAAACCTAAGGATTGGTAGAGGGAGTCGCTTACTCTTTAAAAGGTCTGTTAAGGTATCGCTTAACTTCATCACATGTCATATAGCGGATAAACCAACGCAATCCGAAGTCTACTCCACTGTTAAATGCCTTGCAAACGGATTATTTTATCTATTTGTTGTGAGCTGAGGCGCGTTGTTCGAAATTCACTTTTCTGTTGAAGGAAACGAAAGGTCGAGTCTCGCAGGATACCGAAGGAGTCAGCGCACAAAATTGAGCACATATTACCCCATCCCTGATTAATTGTGCTCTACTTAAACAAGTTATTTGGACTTCTTCCAACCGTGGGCCTCTTCCTTTGATCAGTACTTTGATCAGTACTTTGATTCCTAGCATTTGGCGCCTCTTACGTTTGCCAAGAGGCGCCTAAAGCATCTCTTGAGGGCAGCCAATGGTAGGTGCGAAGGACCGTAAAAGGTGCGAGGAGCGGCACAGGTCACGACACAGGTCTGATGAACGCACAGGACCAGCGAGCAATTACTCCAGTCCAGGGACCAATGTCTAAATGAGGGACCAATATGGCACTGTGAGCAACTCTAGAGTGGAGGGGAGGGGCACCCTGCCGAATGATCAGAACGCCAAGAGTCAAAAAACTTCTAAAATAAGAACGTTAAGCACGCTCACACCTAAATTACAAATGCAGAGGAATATACAAGTACTTCTGCATCGTTTTGCTTATCAAAAAAAGATCTGTGCAGTCAAATATGCACAGAATCCTCAGTGGAATAGCAAACGAATGCAGTGGATATGGAGAAGCGATTATGAAAGCCTTCACAACCAGGATATGTTACTTTTAGAAAGCGTTCTCTAGCTTACCGTTTTTCATACGCTCACAATGGCGTTGCATTAGTAGTCGAGGTAATATAATAGCAGGATACTAGTCGTAGTAGTAGCTGCAGAGCTCGTTAGTCTTGCGGCAGCATTAGTTGCACGGAGAAGGGAAATGTTCCACTTTGCGACGTCTAATTAATACAGGCGGTGTGCGCCGTCAACTGGTCCAAATGGGCGGGGCAAAAGGGGCGGAGGCGGGGACTCAGCGGGCGGAGACCTCTCCGGTGTGAAAACCGGGCTCCCCCCGCCGCTCTCGCAGCGCCTTGATATCACCGAGAACTATTTGCAGACTTCCCGTCACATGTCAGTCGGGTGCTCTTGAACAAACTATACAATTACATCAAAGGCCGGGATCTTGAAGGATTGTCCGGCAAGGAGTGCCATGTAAACACGACGCTGGCCGATTACTGGTTGAAGTCGAAACAGTGCGTTTTATTTGCTAGATGGCTCACAATATCCAAAGGAGATCATGTGCTTTTTTCCCGCTTTCAGAAAGTCCGTTCCAACGCGGGATTCGTGGGAGAAGTTCTACGCCCAGATTGGCAGCTGTAGTGTATACAGTGACGATCGATTAGTTGACGATCTACTTAGCGATCTGAACCAGTCGCCAATCAAAGCGGTACACATCATGGACGGCGGCACACAGGTGAGTCCAATGCGATCAATCATTGATCTTCGTGTATTGATTGATTCGGAAACGTTATCAGCACGAAGGAAACCTGCCGAGTTGGTGTCGGCTTTCTCACCATTGTGATAAATGTCAACCGTGTAGGAATGTATAGTTAACGGAAGCATGGAACATTCTAATAACATGACATGTGATCTTCATATATTTATTAGGTTATGAGGAAAGTTCTGAAAGGTTTCGAGTCTTATATTCAAAAAACGATAACTTGCGTCAGAGATCAGTTCTTCATTCAATCTAAAAATCTTTTATGTGAAACTCCTCTGAAACATTCTGAGTAGAGACCGAGGTTTACGAAATGTTTTCTAATATATGTTTTATTTTACTTGAGTAGTGATTTAAAAGGTAATGTTTGGGTTGTTTGAATCAACTGCAAAATAGTGTCGACCTGAAATTGCGGAAAAATCCCTTGGTGTCCACTTGAAAGAACTCTCTTAACTTGGTTAAAGGTCAGTGCTTCTCAATTCAAGTGTGATGCGCCATGCATTCTATGTTTTTATATTTATTTGTACATATACATATGTGTGTATAATTTTAAAATATATAGAGCAATGCCGTGGACACCGCATGATGAGTGCAACATAAGGTTGTAAGAAAAACCACAGCAAGAAGCTATAACTCCCATATATGCTGTGGACCCCTAAAATTAGGCTTGCGCCGTACATATTGACATGAGTGGTAGCGCAGTTGGAGAAGACGCCAGTCGTCGCGCGCACCTAATATCGCGGTTCTTTGTTCGGGTCCCGCCCTGGCCAAAAAAATTCCATCCCTCCGCGATTGGCGGGTTGATAGCATACTTCTTCGGGAAGAAAGAAGTGCTGATTTGTCTAATGAGTGACCATTGTAAGTCATTGTATGAATGCAAATGCACATTTAAGTTCCCCCCCCCCCCCCCCTCCCCACAATACTCTGTAGAAGTAGAGGCATTCCAAATCGAGACTGATTAACGCCGACTTTTTTCCCTAATCCTATGGACGCATTTTTGCTCTTCAAATTGACTTGCTGCTCCAAATCCTTTCTCTTTTTTTTTGCCTTTGAACGTAACAGCTAATGTAGCTAAGATCGAACACGATGTTGCATTCATTCTAACATGTCAAGGCTTTTTTGTCTTATCACTGAAGCACTGCAGTTACACTTTTGCTCTTCAAATTGATCCTCTTCTGCAAATTATGGTCAAAATAGATAACTCACCGCTTTCTCAATTTCAGGGCTTTTGTCAATTCAACGACCGTAGAATAGTTGGTTAGTTGGTCTGGTGCGAAGTTTTATGAAAAATGATGTCTCCATGAAAGAACTTCCAGCTTTTCCGGGTGCCTTATATAGAACTTTTCGTCTCCCTTGAAGCTCCTGATTAAAAATTACCTTATTTTTGATGTTTTGCATCTTCTTCGCTTTCTACTAATTTGATTATTTGATTGACTATTGACTTTGGAATTTGCGAATTCTTTGTTGGAAATGTTCTGTTTAAATTTGTGGCTTAATGTGTTCTCCCTTCTGCGCCACGAATTTCAGTTTCGAACAATGTTGTGTTAGTATTTTAGTAGTTTTTGGGAGCAAATTTCGGAAACTCGCATGAAGCTCAAATTCATTTTTTTGGCAAAGTTAGGAAGCCTTGAGCCTTTTTAGTCGAAAAGACGAGTCGTTATTTGTGTTCTTCAAACCTGAAGTTGGAAAAGATGCTATGAAGCTTGAAAACAATGTAGAGGTTGATCAGTAATTTTTATCCGCTTTGGTCTAGTACCGCGACCTTCTCCACGGATGTAACGTAGTCTTCGGCGCCTTCTGTTGAAGGCCTAGTTTTTATTTATTTTTTATTTATTGAACACGTCACATTAATCGTGCCATAGGCAGAAATGTCTGACAGGAACAAAGTTAAAGCAAAACACATAATTGCAGCTATCTGTAATAATTGCACAAAATTAGGAAAGATTGAGAAAAGAAGCAAAATGGGAAAAACTGAAAATAAAACGTAAGAGAAAGGGGAAGGACAGAACGCAAAGATACCGCAGAGTGCAGCATTCTTCAACAGAAGCGAGCACAATTCCTACCATTGAAAACACCGTCTGGAAAAACCAGAGCGAATGCCGTTACCAAAAGTATCACCGGAAGACAGGCTCCAACATTACTAACAGGAAATGAGAATTGCAATATTTCTAAAAAGAATACCTCATGGGCAACAAGAAGGAAGCGGAAGGAGATATAAGCAATCTAGCCTGTATCCGGTACGAGCTCAAGAGCGTCCTGACAGCACGTCTCCGCCAAAATAGCCAATGAAAAAGCCCGTCCTGAAGCAGTCCTTAAGCGGGTAACTTCCAAAGGGTGGAACACATTTCTATAGGTATAGATTGGACGTGAGTGGGTGAGACGTGTTACCTGTGGCACTAGTAGCGAAGCTTGATACCCGCACTGTATTAGGTTGTCCCATAGGTCCCCGCCGTTTTTCTTTTCAACGATTCACTGCGAATTTCGCCGGCGGTCTCTTGCATAGCGATATACAGCTTTCGAAAGAGAATGATTTGCTCTATCAGAACATTTATCTTTGCATCCTGATTTTTGTAAATTTTTAGGTCGTTAAAGTTAAAGGTGAAAAAGTGAAAAGGTGACTATTTCGCAGTTGTTCTCTCCGCTTAGGTTTGGATTTTTTGCACAGTTTTTTATAGCATTTGGAAGACAATGTTCTGTACTACAAGAATACGTGTAGGGCCTATTTGCTCACTTGTCCTTTATTGATTTTTAGGTCATGAAATTAGGACGTCCGAAGGAGAAGATTTATTTTTACCGACAGTTCTGTGGTAGGGCATTTTGGCTCGGTGTTATATGTCGGTCGAAAGAGAATGTCTTGCCCTATAAGGATCGCATTTATTAGCTCATGCTGATTTCTGTCGAATATCAGCAAAATTCCAAAAAGATGAAAATCATCTTCAACAACAACTCCTTGTTCAGTTGTTGATATTCGACAGAAGTCAGTATGAGCCAACAAATGCGACACAAATTCTTATTGAGCAAGACATCCTCTTCTGAACAACATATAACACCAACCAAAAAAGTCCACCCCAGAGCAGGAGCTGTCGGTAAAAATTCGGATGGAAAAGTCGGACGTCCCAATTGATGACCTAAAAATCAATAAAGGACAAGTGAGCAAATACTACTATCACGTGATCTTGTAGTACAGAACATTGTCTTCCAAATGCTATAAAAAACTGGGCAAAAAATTACAAACCTAAGCGGAGAGAACAAGTGTGCAAATGGCTACTTTTTCACTCTTTCACTTTTCATTTCACTTTTCACTTTAACGATTTAAAAATTGACAAAATTAAGGATGAAAAAGAAGTGCAATACATGCTCTGATAGAGCAAATCATTCTCTTTCGAAAGCTGTCTAGCGCTGTGCAAGAGACCGCCGGCGAAATCCGCAATGAATTGTTGAAAAAAACGGCGTGTACTTATGGGACAACCTAATATAATAGGCGTTTTGCTTATCCTTTTCACCAAAGATGCTCTGCAAAATTTTGACATATATTGGTATCGAAAATAACTGCCTTACCAACGGAAGTTGTTGCATGCCTAAAATGTTGATCAGGGTGGGCGCCTTTACGATATTGTGTAAGAATAGATTTCGTGGCGTATCTTTAAGGAATTTACCAGGGTTTCTCTTTTCCTTCAAGTCATTTTTGCCTTCTAACTTTTTATGTTTTGACTTTGAAGTAACCAGAACAAATCCTCCGCTAGCCACTCAACAGTTCAAGAGGGATGAACTGCATCAGTGAGCGAGCGAAGAGTTCTGGCTTTACTTCGTACTTTTAAGTGGTTCGTTTTAGGCGAAGTTGGTGTTCACTTTCGAGAATGACAAGCAAGCCGTTTTCAAGCCGATGAGGTGGGGTTAAGGCTCATTGGTCGTGCGCTTATAATTTTGTAGGGATGTCACCAATAATTGTGAGGTTTCAGATTTGGAAGAGATTACGAATCAGATCCGAATCACTTCTACTTCAGCGACTTTGAGCGGCACAACGCTGAGATTGCCACCTTTCATCTGGACAGGTCGGTGTGGGGATGTGTTGGATAAGTGATGGAGACGTGAGATTTCCAAAGTGGAGCGCGGATTTAACGTGAATACTTGAGCAACGGGTATTTTATGAGCTGCGACACCGTCCATGGGAAAGCAGTATGCTGACGTATAGCTGTGGTGCGCTGTTCTGCGGAACAAGGGGGATGTGTTCGGAAGAGCGATGGAAGGGGTTGCACGATTGACTTCAAGCACAGAGAGATTTCTGAAGGGAGCTGAGTCTGAGCTGAAGTTCGAACCTATGGAGCCACTTTCATGCCAATTCGGAGAAATGCCTTTCTTCGTCGACCCGTGCTTAGAATTCGAAAAAGCTCCGCGTGTCGTAGTCCCTAGACGTAGTCGGGAAAGGCGCCGGCTGTCGCATGCATCCTGAAACGATGTTCTTGGTTCGCTCCCGGATGGGTCAACTAGCCATACATCCTTTCGAGGTCGGTTTATCGTCACCTAACTTGTTTGAGAATGATACTATCCTGACTGATCTGTTGATTGGTTACGGCAAGTCCTTGTATAATCCCGAAACAATTTGATGTTGTATTCCTGATATCCTGAAGAAGTGGAGTGCGTGGCGCATCCCGTAAAGAGCTCTAGCACTTTGTCATTTAGCATTGCCCTCGAAGGAGATGCCGTCTGTCACTTGTACCCGGTACCAGGCCCCTGGTTCGGATTTTCCGCGCAGGTCAACCAAACCTTATATCGCTCCGGGATCGGCCGGTTGATGGGCAGGCCTGTCTGGTTATAAAAAACGCTGAATTGTCCATCGTATGGCCGTCATAGGTCATTGTATAAGTAAAATACTCATTCAAATCGTCTTCGCGACATCCCGTTGAAGTACGTAGAATGCCTGGCGTATCCCAAAAGGAATTGATTAGCGTGGAAAAGGCGATCGTCGATCAGGTTCATCGGAAGGCGTCATGAAGTCATCTTTCACAAGATGTCGTTCAGCAAATTCAGCATGCTTCTAGTGTACAGGCAGGGTGTCCTTTCACTTCAATACCCCTTCAAAGCAAGCCTACAGTAATTAGGCAGCTCTGATGGTGTAGAGCAACTCATTAGCCTGCGCCTGGAAAAACAACAAAAATCGATCCGGCTCCAGGACATTGGTCCAAAATTGCGCGCGAGGGAAGGGGAGGAAAAGCCCAGAGTTCGATGTTTACTCATCGGAGCGACACGCGCTCTGTTGGAGCGGTGTCTGTCCCTAAATCGATCGCCCGCGCGTGAGCATAGTCGACTACCGACTGCGCTATGTCTGCCCAACAACTATTTGCTTAAGAGTGAATCATAAGGCTTCCTTCACGATTTGTATTGAAAGGTTTCAGAGTGCTTGGATTTCGAAGAGCAGTCCCAACGGTCGGCAGAATTCTCAACATGACGTCCGAGCTGTATGAGAAGGCAGAGAAGAAGTTGAAGAAGACCTTCTTCATATCGCCAGGTACATTTTATATTGCCCTGTTGTGTTTTTAAATAATTTTGATAAATCGATTTCAAGCTGGTAATTTTTTCATTGTTTAATAAGCACTTTGGTTTGTTGGTTTCAATACATAGTAACATATTTTCCGCTAAACCGAGATTAGATGGAGTACCAACTAACCACGGAAGGGTTCAAGCACTCATTTTTGTCAGGTTTGCTTATGCAACTACACGATTTCATAGTTTTGCTAAATAGAAGGCGCTAGCTTTTCCGTCTAGTAGCCTTCACAAGCAAATTGGGAGGTGTTCTCGAAGCACCAGGAGGAGTTATGCGCTGCGGATCTATCCTAATCGGAGGGGGCATATGGTGATTAGCGTCTCGAATCCCTTGCTTGGGTTTCTACGAGTGGGTCGATGCTGCTCCATGATGCGATGACTTTGCTTAAAATTCAGGAGATGTGGTTGTGCTGCATTGGACGACGTACGCAAATAACACCTTACAAATGTCCTAAGCCCGACCACATAGATCCTGCGCGGCGCAATCTCTGCGGTGCGCTTAGGATTCAGAGATTGCGGGCTTCGCCCGCACCCGACTCTGGCCGGGCGGGCCACGCTAGGCTAGCCGGCTTCGCCGGCGTCGTGTGTGGTGAGCCATGTGGGGTCAGAAACCCAACCCAACCTCGAGCCCGCTAGGGTCCCACAACCCAGCGTCGGTTGCGGGCTTCGCCCGCAGCCGACTCTGGCCGGGCGGGCCACGCTAGGCTAGCCGGCTTCGCCGGCGTCGTGTGTGGTGAGCCATGTGGGGTCAGAAACCCAACCCAACCTCGAGCCCGCTAGGGTCCCACAACCCAGCGTCGGTTGCGGGCTTCGCCCGCACCCGACTCTGGCCGGGCGGGCCACGCTAGGCTAGCCGGCTTCGCCGGCGTCGTGTGTGGTGAGCCATGTGGGGTCAGAAACCCAACCCAACCTCGAGCCCGCTAGGGTCCCACAACCCAGCGTCGGTTGCGGGCTTCGCCCGCACCCGACTCTGGCCGGGCGGGCCACGCTAGGCTAGCCGGCTTCGCCGGCGTCGTGTGTGGTGAGCCATGTGGGGTCAGAAACCCAACCCAACCTCGAGCCCGCTAGGGTCCCACAACCCAGCGTCGGTTGCGGGCTTCGCCCGCACCCGACTCTGGCCGGGCGGGCCACGCTAGGCTAGCCGGCTTCGCCGGCGTCGTGTGTGGTGAGCCATGTGGGGTCAGAAACCCAACCCAACCTCGAGCCCGCTAGGGTCCCACAACCCAGCGTCGGTTGCGGGCTTCGCCCGCACCCGACTCTGGCCGGGCGGGCCACGCTAGGCTAGCCGGCTTCGCCGGCGTCGTGTGTGGTGAGCCATGTGGGGTCAGAAACCCAACCCAACCTCGAGCCCGCTAGGGTCCCACAACCCAGCGTCGGTTGCGGGCTTCGCCCGCACCCGACTCTGGCCGGGCGGGCCACGCTAGGCTAGCCGGCTTCGCCGGCGTCGTGTGTGGTGAGCCATGTGGGGTCAGAAACCCAACCCAACCTCGAGCCCGCTAGGGTCCCACAACCCAGCGTCGGTTGCGGGCTTCGCCCGCACCCGACTCTGGCCGGGCGGGCCACGCTAGGCTAGCCGGCTTCGCCGGCGTCGTGTGTGGTGAGCCATGTGGGGTCAGAAACCCAACCCAACCTCGAGCCCGCTAGGGTCCCACAACCCAGCGTCGGTTGCGGGCTTCGCCCGCACCCGACTCTGGCCGGGCGGGCCACGCTAGGCTAGCCGGCTTCGCCGGCGTCGTGTGTGGTGAGCCATGTGGGGTCAGAAACCCAACCCAACCTCGAGCCCGCTAGGGTCCCACAACCCAGCGTCGGTTGCGGGCTTCGCCCGCACCCGACTCTGGCCGGGCGGGCCACGCTAGGCTAGCCGGCTTCGCCGGCGTCGTGTGTGGTGAGCCATGTGGGGTCAGAAACCCAACCCAACCTCGAGCCCGCTAGGGTCCCACAACCCAGCGTCGGTTGCGGGCTTCGCCCGCACCCGACTCGGGCCGGGCGGGCCACGCTAGGCTAGCCGGCTTCGCCGGCGTCGTGTGTGGTGAGCCATGTGGGGTCAGAAACCCAACCCAACCTCGAGCCCGCTAGGGTCCCACAACCCAGCGTCGGTTGCGGGCTTCGCCCGCACCCGACTCTGGCCGGGCGGGCCACGCTAGGCTAGCCGGCTTCGCCGGCGTCGTGTGTGGTGAGCCATGTGGGGTCAGAAACCCAACCCAACCTCGAGCCCGCTAGGGTCCCACAACCCAGCGTCGGTTGCGGGCTTCGCCCGCACCCGACTCTGGCCGGGCGGGCCACGCTAGGCTAGCCGGCTTCGCCGGCGTCGTGTGTGGTGAGCCATGTGGGGTCAGAAACCCAACCCAACCTCGAGCCCGCTAGGGTCCCACAACCCAGCGTCGGTTGCGGGCTTCGCCCGCACCCGACTCTGGCCGGGCGGGCCACGCTAGGCTAGCCGGCTTCGCCGGCGTCGTGTGTGGTGAGCCATGTGGGGTCAGAAACCCAACCCAACCCTACTACAGTGGGGTAGTGGTAAAAGTATGGTGGTAAAAATAGTGGAAGGTTGCACCACACAGGAGAGCTGGGAGGTATGACCACTAGACACGTATTGGGAAGAGACCAATTTCGAAATCACCCGACGTCAGGCAGTCGATGGTAGTCGATGGTAAACAACAGTGGTGGTTGGGAAGAGACCTCTTACGAAATCACCCTACGTCAGGCAGTCGATGGCAGTCGATGGTAAACAACAGTGGAGGACAACTGTCAAGCGTCTTCGTTTGGACAACTGGCAACCGCACCGCAAACTTGGGTGATTAAACCGGCTAGCTAGGCAGTATACGAATTGCGGGTGGCTAACATCGGACAAAAAACCCTTCCTCTTTTATATATGGGGGATAGGCTCCCATATCGATCGCGCGACGGGATGAATCGATATGGGAGCTTATCATCACACCGCGTTGCGCGTTGCATGCACACTAAACGATCCCTAGTACGCACCCTTCTAACTAACATAGTTATCCCAATTTCTTGTAAATCAATTTTCCGTTTTTGTTTCGTTCCTGGCGGTGGTAATTGTGGTATTCGATAGCTTTCAGCGAAAAATCACTGCTTTGTGTCGCGATGTGATTATTACTGCGACACGACGCATGCGATCTGCGGTCTGCCGGACCTGAAGGAGGGATCGGTACAGGTGTTCTTGCCCGATGAAGGCGTCGTTCCGCGAAGGCATAATCGAAGCCCTTATCGAAGGTTGGTGCAGGGTACATATTGTGCGATTTTTTTTTTGTTTTCGACCCTGTATGTGTTCGGGATCGTTAGACATTGTGGACATTGTAGGTCTCCGATTTTAGTAAACAGGTTCTTATCCAACGTGGGAGTAATGAATTAGTAAATATTTCGAATGTAACTTCATAGGAACACTAGAGCATAGGCAAAGTGAATTTTGTGGTGGTTTATGTACCTTGTTATAAAATTCAGTATTCTGATTGCACTGCGCATTGCAGCACCCCTGAGAGTGTCATCATTAGTCTTCTGTTCTAACTTTTGTGTTACTTATTGCTTAGAGTTAGAGAAGCTATTCATTCAGTCTCACTGGCAGTTTTTATTCGATTTTTTTAAATGATTTACAACATGCGTTATATCTATCCTAATCGGGGTGGGGGAAGTACCGTTGGAAAAGCGAAGCAAACACATACAATGTGACTTTGTCCTGCTTGTAATTGCAAAGATTCTCTCATATACCAAATCCAGTCTCTATAAAATAGCTTACTTTGACTTTTTAGCGCTTGTAAAGCAGACAGAGTGAAGTGTCCCCCCCCTCTCTCGCGCCCACCCCACTGGGCTAGATGCCATTTATTTTTTATTGAAACATGTAGCAATTCGTGCTTCGGAAATTCTACAGGTATTTTCAAGGCGAAGCTTTTTTCAGACTTAGCTCTTATTTACTTTCCAATTGTTTAAAAGACGGCGTTGCTCAATCCCTTCTGGGAGCGCCACGCGTTCTACTTCTACGGGATGTCGTGGAGGCGATTTGAATGCGTAGTTGTACAAACAATGACTACGGTGGCCGATGAATAAGCCAGCGCTTTATCCTTCCCAGACAAGTCTGGCACCAGTTTACCGACCCTTGAGGGATGGTACGTTTGGTTAGCCTGGGCGGGAAATCCGAACCGGGAACCTGGTATCGGGTGCACGCGACAGCCGGCGCCTACTCCGATTGTGCTACAGCCGCCCATTCGTATTGTTTACTTTCATTTATTTATTTTTTCATGTATGCGTGTGCTTAGCGTGTTTCTCTTTCTACGACATTTTGTGTAGAGTAGATGTCCTTCCTTGTATCCTGCTGCATCAATGTATTCCAATCACGGAAGTGATCTTTTAGAATTTCATAGACCCGCACTACTATTATAGTGATGAGCGATGTGTAGTCTTTACGTTCCCTCATCCTGAAAACTCCGTATTGTAATGTAACTATTGAATGTACTTTCAACAGACACATAGCATGTCTTCTGGGATTTCTTGCGAAAGTATTTCCAGGTAAATGGAGCCGATGTAGGAGCGTGTGATGTGTTTTACATCACATTTCTAGAGTATAGAGCTATGTAGTTGCATAAAAATGCAGCCTTTACTCTTTGGCCAGTTTCAGCTGCTCACCATTAATCTTTTGTAGTCCTTCCGTCTCCTGCACCGTTGTATGAGAGAAAGTACCCGTACTATGACTCGTTAAATAACAATATCAGTGTGCATTAATGTAGTCGTTTTGAGCTGACGTCTTGTACACATATTTCCAGCTGTTTGCTTGGTTATGTGTGGTTCTGAAGAGAATCATCAAGAAAAGTGAAAAATCACCGGCTGATTTAACGGAAGGCGCCTTGAATCGGTCGGTGATCGCCCTTTTAAGACTGAGTGGAGTGATTTAAGTGCCTTAGCGATGGGGATTTAGCGAACTTCAATCTAAAGCCTTTCTTCTGAGGCCTTTCTAAATAGTTATTGAATGCAGTGTTACTGCAGTTTTGATGTGATGCTCTGAAAAACCAGTAGCTAATTTGTTATCGGGTTAGCGTTGATTTGTTGTTTGTTGTTGGGCGGAAAGATTAAATCAGTGCTCGTCACGATGAAAACATGGGAAATGCGTTCTGCATGGGCGGTTATACATAGAAATTATTTCTTGTCAAATTTTTCATTTTTCAAATCAAACTGAACATTTTCTAAATCAAAATGAGCGTTTTCCAGTTTAAACTAGATTCTCCAAGGTTGTTAAAATATATTTTTGAATAAGGAGAATTTAGTATTACCCTCTCTGAAATTTTTAAATCACCCGTCTCAATAAGTGATCACAATCATAGACTTTGAAATTTTAAAAAATTTTATTTTTCGATAAAGATTTGCATTAAAAGAAGAGGCCGTCCCATACACTTGTCTTGTTCGTCGCTATTTTTATTTCGTTAATAGCAAAAACTTTGTTTGTGTGTGGTTACACACTTGACAATAAAACAATGAAAACGGTTGCAAAAAAAGCACTCATGTCTTCACATGGTTTTTTTTAGGTAAGCTGCATTTACCCTATCAAACAGATGAAGATCACAGCGAGCTAGATGAGTGCACGGCGCGATCTCTTGCTTTAATGTGCTAAAAATTGCTGTTTTTTGCTTTTAAAATATAGTTTGAAGTATCATTTCTTTTGGGTATTTAAAAAAATTAAAATTTTAAACAGTGTGTTTACTTATTGGGGCTGCAAAATTTAGAAATAGAAAAAATTTCAAGAAAATTTGTACCAAATTTTCCTTGAACAACAAATTATTTTCACTTTTTCGGAGAACTTCTAATTTGATATTGAAAAGCCCGTTTTGTCTTGGAAGATATTGATTTCAAAAGCATCAGGAATGCATAGAAGGGTTTCCAGTTTGCTATGAAAATGTTATATCTGCTCTCCATCGTTTCCATTTAGGACCTACTCGAAGAAGAATCAGGTGGCTGAGTGGCAGGCGGACATGAACTATTGCACGGATAAGGTGAAGGTGAAGAAACAGTACGCTCATGGACGGAAGTTGCTCGACCTCGTCGATCTCCATGTCCTAGACTATCTCATAGGTATGCTCTCCCATCTAACGTGTTCAGTATTAATTACGAGCGCTTTCCCGGAGAAGATCAGGACCTTAGCAAAGTAGCATTGGCTGTTTTTCTTCCCAACAATTATATGCATTCAAATACGTTCTAAACTCAAAGGTCTCGACAAGTTGGAATACATGTCGCAACCTAAGGGGACTTGAGAAGTTGAACTTTCTCGCTTGGTTCGAATAAAGAATGCTTGCATTATACATACATATGTGCATTTTTATTATATACGAATGCTATCTACAGGTTGTTGGGTGGGTAAGTTTTGTACTTAATCGGCTCCTAGAACCTCTAGAGTTCCCCTCTCTGGTATACTAAGAAGTGCTAAGCTCCAAGTGTTAGAAGAAGTGGGGTGGGTCTGTGATTTTCCGCCAAAGATAGCCCTCAGGTAGTAAAATCAGGTCAATTGAGTACATTGCGCAAACCAAAGGGATTTTAGATGATGAATTTTTTGTCTGACTTGATAAGGAACGCTTGTAGTATATACTTCAAAGTTGTGAAAAAAAGAAGAGAGATAAAGATAAGGTCGGCAGTAGTTAGCTGTCTTCAGATGCGCCACGCACTCAACACATTTGACATGTGTGACAGCGCAGTAGGGGGAAGAGCCGGCTATCGCGTTTACCATGAATCGAGGTTCCTGGTTTGGGTCCCACCAAACAATCCAAGTCTTCCATCACTTCTGGAGTCGGCGGCTTGGTAAATCACGTTTTTGGAAGGACAAAATACTCATCTGTCCATAGGTTGGTAACAGCAAGTCATTCTATGAGCCAAATACGTATTTAAATTGCCTTGACGGTATTCCATACAGCTCCATAGAGCTGCACTGTGTACCACTTCCAACGAAGGGTTGATTGACACTGCCCTTTACTCTTATGTCGTCAAAAAAAAAAACAGCGAAAGAAGCAACGGATAAAGGACGATGTGGTTCAATTCCTCTATGATGCGCCATGCATTTTGCTTCTACGGAATGTCGCGGAGGCAATTTAAATGTATATTTGGCCTACACAACAAGTTGCGGTGGCTAACCATTGGACAAGACAGTGTTTTATCCTTGCAGAGCAGTCTGATGCAAAATCATCAACCGCGGAGAGGTAGAAGGCTTGATAGGCTTGGGTAGAAAACCCGAACCAGGAGACAACGGTCAGCGCTTGCTCCAACTGAGCTACACATCGCGACCATCGTGGAGAATATGAAAGTGAATAAGGCCCATATAGTGTTATGCATTGGCTCCTTTTCAACAGTGCAGTGTTCAGAGGTGACAGAAGATGTATGACATTGATAGGTCTTTCTGGCCCCTCTTCAGTCGCACCTTCTACAGTTTTCTCTGCAAACTATCAGGGAGGAATCGTTTTTTGGGGTCCCGAGCCGATTCTCATTGAACAAGGTGATCTTAAAAATTTCGTTTCAAGAGGTTTTTTAATCTAGGTGTTGAGGAAGACCTATTAGAAAGGAGTATTTGAAGGTTTTTTTAAGATTCAGATATAGCAGAATAACAGGCCCTTGGCATAGGTACTTAACTTTTGTGTGACCTTCTCTCTATCTAATTCGACTCGGAGATTTATCAGGTATTGCACATTCGATGACGAGATTTTGCTTCTTCAGGGAACCAGGATCGACACCACTATGAGACGTTCGCCGTGTTTGAGAACATCGCTTCGTATGCGATTCACCTGGACAACGGCCGAGCGTGAGTGCTTAATTTCGGTTCCTTCTTAAGTGAAACGAGAAGTCATGATGTGGAGTCGTCATTTCTGCACGAGAGTGCTGTTTTTGAAAGCCAAGTTCCACTTTTCATTTGGTGCTAAGTGTTCTCGACGTCTGTTTTTTTTTCTGGCTGCAGAGTGCATTAAATGGATCAGCAAAATGTTAAGGTCTGAGAGCGTCATGTATGACCTAAATTTTTGACGTATGAGGGTCCTAAAAACGGAATGAGCGAATTGTATCAATAGGTCAACCGTCTAGGCAGCAGGGAATGGAAGTTTTGCGGTCAAAAGTTGCCTCTAGAAGAAAGTCTGCTTATGAAGATGTGGCTTGCATTGTGTGTTAACCGAAATGGTTTATTTATTTATTTATATTTAAGGACTTAAACAACCACGATCAGACACAACATTCAGCTGGATGCAAGCATCCAGGATACTGGACTATTAATATAAAGAACCACACTATTAAAATTAAGGAAGGCCTTAAAGGATCCAATTAATCGAGCTGGAACAAGACAGCAACTGAGTGACGAGAAGAAACAACGGAAGCGAAGTGCATAAAAGACAACACCATCTAGAATTGTTCTGCAACATCCGGGAAACTAGTTTTCCGAAGGACTTTAATTGAAGTAACAGTCCGTCTTTGGTGCTAAAGTGGTTTAGCAAAGGGATAACCATTCGACAGAAGAAGCTTGATCTGATACCAGATTTAGCGGGAGATCCTCCTCTAGCACATGATGGTAAAAAATTATAGAAGTTGGCAAAGTCGATATTCGTTCTTCCAGTGATTATTTTGAATTGCCACTATGTATGTATGTCATTCCTCTGCCTTTATTTACTTATTTATTTACTCATTTTATGAGACGATTTATGAGAAATTAAAAACCACAGGTGATGTCGAACATTGAACCATTTTGTCAAAAAGCAGCTAGCAGCCTGAAACTATTAGAGAAACAGAAAAAAGAACTGAGAAAAACAATAGAAAAATGTTCTAGCAATCCCGTTTTTTTTTGAAGACCTTGTTTGTGGGGTTTTAAGATAATAAGTAGAATAGGTTATAAGAAAATGTCTCGTGGTGTTTTATGTGAAAGAAGCTCCTAGCAGCAGTTAAGGAAAAAAACTACATGTTTATCCAATTGACTATTATGTACATACCAGTCGTACTAGTCAGCTTGACGCTAGCGTATACCACACGTCTACAGAACTTCAAGTTTCCGTAGTTTCTGCAATGTTTGTAACAAACTTGTCCGAAGAGTAGATGTTGACTTCCTATGCAGCTGACACAGAAGTCCGGCCCAATACCTCTGCACTTCGGTGGTTTGTTACGAGGGGAAGTAGTAATTAGATGCGATTAATTGACACTAATTCAATCAAGCGCAACTGTTCCGAACTTGATGCGGATTGATGTCCGAGTTCTAATGAGAGATCTCATGGGAATAGTTCCTTCTCACTCGGTTCTTCAGTTTGCCAACGAATGTGTGGAGGAGCTTTTTCCGATAGCAGTACGCAGCGACTGTCTACAGATGTGTTAGTCACTGAAATTTATGGATCTCTCATAGCAACATCAAGGCGAATGCTGATTCAGCGTCTTTTCTCTGGGCTGTCGGAGAAAATGCAGGAAATTATCGTTTGTCTCCGCTGAAATCATAAAACGTCTCTTCTGCAGAGGCTGACATCGGGGCCAATGAGGGTACAAAGTTTAAGGAATGTGCCTGCGCCTTTAGTTTTGACTGACGTCTAAACGCAAAGATGTTAAGATGTTTCTACGTTGACAACTACATCTGGTTGGCGTTGGGGCCCACTAGCTGGAATTAGGCCACCACTTCGAGATCACATGAGAATTTGGGACACAGGCTTGTCAAGTGAAAAGACTCCTTTTGAGTGATTGATCGGTTACTGTAAAGTTGAGGAAGCGCATTCATTTGTCAGCAATTTTGCGTTCCAAGATTGAAGTGAACCTTGAAGTTGAGGTAAGGTTATTTATTTATTTATTTATTTATTCATTTATTTATTTATTTATTTATTTATTTATTTATTTATTTATTTACTGCACTCAAAGGTGCGCATAACCTCAATCACATCGTTAACTAAGTCTAAAACCAGATCCAGGACTATAAAAAACAGCAAAAGATAAACAAAACACAAACAACTTACTAAAAAAATAACGAAGGAAAAAAATTAAAAGCACTCGCAAACGATGTGGCAAGATGAAATACTAAAGGCGTGCTCTAAATACTCGTGTTCAAAACCACTAGAAATTCGCTTGTCCTTTTACCTTGCCGTGCCTTCATTTTGCACTTAAAGACTGTGAAATATAGAGCACAATGAGATGGTGTGGTTAAGTAGTCCAAAGTCCACATGTACTACAAGGCAATCCCTTTAAGAAAGTTTAAGGTGTCGGAACATAGGCATTGTTGGAAGGCAAGTTCGTCAATGCATTAGAATAGCACACAGAAAGTAGAATGAATCGGTTTTGTATACGCAGCCCAGCTATAGCGTGGTTCTTTATAATCAAACCACTCTCGAGCAACATTATAGGCTGGTCAACACCTAAGCGTCAGGTAGTAGCCTTACGTGTTCAGGCGAGACAATGCTTCCTTCAGTGACAGCCGTTGTCGCTACTATAGCCGCGACTGGATGATATAAAAAGCGAATAAGCCTGTAGAATGGCAAAAAAATTCAAAAGATTTTTGCTCAAGTTTGACCTCTCTTGCCAGCCAACTAACCCAACTAACAACCTAGTCTAGGGCTATGGTCTAGGGCCATGTGGTGTGGTAGAAGGTGATTTATGGTATGGTTATTTATTTATTTGTTCATTTATTTATTTATGGCATGAATTACAAGAAATCACACGCGTTAAAGACATAAACAAACATAGAAAATATAAAAACATCCAGCTAAAGCCATTTACAAAAAACCTTTGCTGTGAAAAAAAATGCTTAAACTGATACAGATATATTATCAAAACCTCCAAGTTCGCCACTGAGTAGGTTGAGATTTCTGAGGTATCTTTAAGTAAGATCATAGAAGAGCGAAAATCTGCGCTTATATATGACGCGTTTATTACTATTGTTAGGCTGGAAACTAAGCGAGTCCTCGCGTTTTTTACATTTTATTCTGAATTTCGCTTAACGTTATATACCATTCGAAAGAAAAATGATTGTCTCTTTCAGAAAATATGCTTTCCGCATTTCAATTTTTGCAGATTTTAAGGCCAAAAAAGTGAAACATCAAAAAATGACCTTCACCGACTGCTCCTTCTCCTGTCTTAAGTTTGAGATCTTTTACATAATATCATAACCGTTTGAAATAAAATGATTTGCTTTACAAGAATGTTTTTTTTCGTTCGCTTTGACTTTCGTTAACCTTCATGATATTAAAGTGGAGTATCCAGAAAGCATACTTTTTTAACCAACAGCTCCTAATCTTTGGTTATTTTTTTGGACAGTGTTGTACGTCTTTGGAAAGATAATGTTTTGCTCTATCAAAGTGTGTCAAATATTTGCTCATGCTGATTTTTTAATTTCTAGCGGAATGTGAAAAAAGGAGGAAAATTACCAAAAATTATCTTTACAGTTTTTTCGCACAGTGTGTCATTTGAAGGAGAACGTTTCTGTCTATCAGAATATGCGTTTTATTCCTTGGTGATCCTGAATTTTGCTTGTTTTTAGGTTATCAGGTTCAGGTTTTAAATAATTAACCAGAGAGTAGGAGTTGCTGGTAAAAATAATGTGTGTCTTTTGGTCATTTCAATTTTATGCCCTGAAAATTAACGAAAATAAAAATCAACGAAAACAATCAACACACTTTCTTGCCTTTCTTGCAGAGCAAATCTTTCCCTTTCGCATGGTTTATAACAAACAAGCAATACCCTATATGGTGGTGGTCTTATTTGACAAGTTTGCGGTTCTTAATTTTTCTTCTAAAGACCGCTGACTGAGCCGAAAGTGAGCGTTTTGTTTTTCGTCATTATTGTAGAACACAGCTACTAGAGGCACTGCAAGCAAAAAAAAAAGTTAGTTGTCGAAGTAGCTCTTTCTTTTTAGTGTCCTTGATCCGACTCCTCATTTCTGCGATAGAATAGATGATATGACGGTGCTGTTGACTGTATTAGTGTCACCTGTCTATAGTAGACATTGGATCCAACGCCGATTCGGATAGATCGGATTCGTCATTTTTTTTTTCAAACCCTGGTTAAAAGGGTTGTGCGAATGATGGCATCTTTGAAAAGCTTGGATCTTAGGGCCATTTCCAGCAGATCGAATTTTCAGGAAATTCGAATAACTGATTTTTGGTCGGAAAACTGATATCCTATCAGATTCGGATATCCGATGTGAAATCCGATGATAAGACAGTTATTTAGATCATCTAAAAATCCTTTCTGTGAAAGCTACGCTTATCTGAAACATTTCAAAATCCGGAGCTTCTAAAAAATGTTATTATTCGCATACTACATATATTTAACCGGGTTTGAAAAAATGACGGATTTCGAATTATCCGAATCGGTGTCGGACCCAATGTCTAGTCTGTAGGTTTCCACGTGTGCTCCAAACGGAAATTTCATATTCATAACCATATTGCTGAAATGTCTCTGTGGTTCATCCATAGTGCGGACTCACAAATATGTCGAAATGGAGGAGTGCAGAATTCTTTGATAAAATAACCTCCGTAGGATAAACAGGGAATGAATGCGCGTATTTCCAGGTTTGGACGGACGGACATCGACGACGAGGACATTATACTGCCTCTAAGGCAGTGCTGTGTGATACGACCGTCAACGCTGAGCACGTTGTTACGATTCTATGCTGAACCGCAATCACTCACGAAGGCGCTTCATAGGTACGAAATGTCAGATAATTCGGTTTTATTGGGTTACATCGTGTTAGGCTGGAAACAGTTTTGCGCAGCCGCCGGTTTCATGCCGCCATGTCGCGATGAAATCGGCGTAGTGCCTACTATGTCGATGTGTAGATGGACCACTCCATATGGTGCAATGTTATCATCATCGTCCGCCCCTTTTCAGCGACAAGCGAGAGCGCCCTACAAATTCCACCAAGTCGAAAAAAAATGAATTTGCTAATCCTACCCCGCAGCCAGGAGGGTTTGAAGTGGACTACGCCCCTCAGCGGTGCGGTGCGGCAGTGCTTGGCTCTGCGGCACGCGGCATCGCGGCGACTCGTCCGCAGCGCGGCTCCCACCACATTGATGGCGTGGGTCCCACCACGACAGGAGCGAAATGGACGAAAGAAATGGCGATGCGGGGCCGCAGGACTCTGCTGCGAGTCATACTTCTATGAACGTGCTGTGAGAGAAGTGGTAAAAGGAGCTGATTCGAATATGTAAAGGAAAAGGCGAAAATGGCAAAATGGCAGCGGAGGGGTAGATCGGGGATATCAGCATGGTAGCCAGAATGAAGAACAGATCCAGGTGCGCCAGCGAACTTTTGTAGATAAGCGGACAAAGCTCCCATCCACTGCACCAAATGCTCATAGGCTTGGGACAAGGCAGATTCCACAACGGTCAAAAGAGCCGCCTAATGCCTTTCAAGTTTCAAAATGGCGCGTCATTTCCGCAATGACTATGGGGTATCCCCTTCTTTCAACGTCGTTCCAACGTCCTAACTCTTCTCCCGGTACTTTCCGCCATTAGTGACAATGTGACGGCTTGGCAGAAAATGCAACGGCGTGTGATTTACTCTTCTGCCTCCTGCTATTGGCTGAAGCCGACATTTATCAATTACACCAACTATTCAGGTGTATACTCTTGTCGGGAGCTGTCTTTTTCTCCTAGTGCTTCTACCAGTAATTCATAGATTCCACCGAATTCATGTGTTATATAATGTATAATAGCTTTACAAGCGAACAACCGCATTGGCATTGGAAGCAAGACTTTTAAGTAGTCCCCTCTTCTGAGGAAATTTGACATCTTTGATCCATGCTAGAGGAGTCACGTTACCATTAGTTCAGCAAGGTTCTGTAAAAGACCTATTGTACATAGAAGTGCTAAAGCGTAACGCGAACTTAAAATAATTTCTGAACATACCGAGTTTTTGTCCGACGGGATTGAGTCGCATTCCGAAGTACCAGCAGTGAACTAAACCTGGTGCGGATGTTAATGCTAGAGAGCTAGCTGTATGCAAAGTGAGTAAGAATTTAGTGCAACCAGTGTTTTGAAGAATTTAGTGCAACCAGTGTCTAGATTGGCTAGTGTTTTCCTTACCGCAACTCTTACACCCAGTAGTTCAGAAACCTGTAATACGATTCTGGCGAGCACACCCGCGAATGGTTATCGTATACCGATCAGCGATGGAGCGCGGAAACTGTGTGCTGGGGTCACTTGTAGCGCTGCGGTCTCTTGTATGCCCGCAATGACACTAGCGGCTCGAGGCGCAATGGATAGTGACGTTGCTTCATCCGAGGGAGATCAGGGGTTCGGTTCTCCTGCTTTGCGGCATTTTTACATTTCAATTGACTGCTGAAATTGGAGGAATTTTGACGTCTACACAATTTTCGGGCGTTTTCTGCGCACTTTTTCAGCTGTATGCGCTTCTGCGCTCCAAGAGCGCAGAACCCAGCTGCGGACTGCCTCTGAGCGACGAAAACAGTGTTATCACTAGCAGATTGGATGCACCACACCCAGGAATCTCTTTCCCTGCCTAGTTCTGCAAGCAACTGGTCATTTCCTCATTTAATTCCCACAGCGTAAGACGAATTATGGAAATAGCAGCAGTAGAACACTTCACCAGACAGGCCATGCTAGATAAGAGACCAAATGACGAGGTGTCGGCGGGTGGGGGTAAAAGAGCAGGGCGCCCGAAATTTTTCGAGCTCCATCGCTAATCGGTATCGGTAACCATTCGGGGGTATGTTCGTCAGAATCGTGCTAGTGCAAAAACCCGACAGGTACCTAAATTCTTCAGAGGAAGTTGCCCTGTGTATGAGTGTAACATAAAGAGAAGATAGGGAGTCGTGCGTGTTCTACCGTATCCAAAGAAATCGATATTGACCAGTTACGCCTCTATGTGCCCCTGCCGCATATCGATTAGACCGTATCTCGCAGATTTATTTGCGAGCTAGGTGGTTACAAGAATAAATGGATTAGGAAGTGGAGGAAGTCGAGTGTGTGTTATAATGATTATCCCATGATTAGACTAAACCGTGGTTCACGGTGTGTTATCGTTTTGGGTCAGGATTTGTGCTATAGAACAAACAAGCTGAGTTGGTTCGCTACGCAGGGAATCAGTCTGATGAGTATGTACTAGTAAATATATGATCACGTTGCTTGCAGATCGTTATCAAAGGATCCAGTCGCTCCGATTCTCGCATACAAACACTATGTTGCAATGGAGAGGCGATTAGGCAAATGTGAGTAGAATGTGCTTTGTTGTATCATTTATTCTGAAGGATAGAGGAGGAGCAGCGGGATGTTAGCAGCTAGGAGCAATTGATGTCGCAAAATTCACGCCAGACTTCTGTCACTATGGGGCAAAGGTTAAGGAATGGGCATCAGTCAAATCCTATTTGGGGCGCGCCACGCATACTATTTCTCGAGGTATCATGAAGACAATTTGAGTGTGAGTTTGACATATACATACAACCACTTGGGGTGGTCAATCTATGAAATCTCGTGTTTTTGTTTCCTAGCGAAGGCTGGTAACAATTCATTGACCACGGGGGGATGGAAGGCTTAATTCGCCTGATCGGGTTCCGAAACAACGAATTCTATTTGGAACGCTCGCGACAACAGCGATACTTTCGACTGCGCTACCTCATGCTCTGGTCGCTGTACCAAAGTGTGGCTCTACACAGAAACTTATCACTAGGATTAAGCCATCGGTGGCGCCTTGTTTTAAGTTGAAATACGAAGTCAGTTGTTCTCCCTGTAGCTTTGTGTGCAAAAGTGGCATACATGTGGCGAAGTCGATAAGGAATTCCGCTTATGCTCGCGATCGTATCGATCTGCGGTTCGTTTTCGCTACCAAGTCGAAGAGGCTCTATTTCATTCAATGGTTGAGTTTGCGCCGAACCTAAACTCAAGCTCTGGTAGACCACTGAGTCCTTCAGAGTTTAGACGTATGCAGCATTACCTAGCTCAAATAGGTGGAGCGTCACCTTGTCACGATATAAGATTCTTGGTGCATAACTCAGTTATTTAGGGACGATCGTCCTAATTCTTATTCCATTCGAATTTCAAAGCGATCAGCTTCAATTGCATCGCGTCTATGCATTTAAAATGCCTACCATTAAACCGATATAGTGCCTACCGATATGAATTCAAATATCCTCCGCTTACTTTTTTCCCCTTCAAATTGCCACCAGATTCTATGCAAAATTTCAGTGATGTCCTACATCTTGGAGTGCTTCGAGCAGAAACCTTTCGAGCGGGTAGTTCTCACCGAGTATCACAACACGAACGTTGCTGAGGGAAATGTTGAAGAAGAAGAGAAGAGCGAAGAGGACACGGGTGATCGAAAAGACGAGAAGCAGACGCAGTAGATAAGGAAGGAAGCGATCTTCCTTTTTCCTGTCTTTTCCGTCAATCGTCGACATTAGGAGACAGAGTAACTCATGCATTTATTCGGACCGGTCTCACGAGTCGCGTCGATTAGTGTGATGCGTTGCGTTCTCCCCCTGATCTGTCGATTATCGACAACCTGGCTCACGCAACTGCTACTAATCGATATTGTCGTTAACATCCAGAGATACACTAGCTTATATTTGAGAAGCAAGCAATTGTTTCGAGGGTATTCTACACTTATTCTTCAGGGATCGGGTATGTCTTACCTATGTGCACTTAGGATTATCACCATAACGGTATGGCCTTCTCCCTTTCTATTCACGAACAAATCCCGATACTAGTTGAACTATGCAACGGTACCATGTGTCATAGATCGCGCAAGCGTACTGTATTGTTTTGTTATGTTTCATCATCTTTTCCGTCGTCTTGTTCTTCATCTTCTTCCGTGTGGGACCCAACGTGTTGCTGTTCGTTTTACGCCGGTGAGTATAGTCGCTTTCATCTTGCTTGCATGTGTATATATCGATGATGCGCTCTCTTGATTATATCAGTCTGTTTCACGCCGTCTACGAATGATGTGATGCTTGCTCAATTGTGATAATTTGTTACGTTTTTCATAAGAATAAATTCTTTACGTCGTTCTCAGTTCCGCAGGACAAGCACACGTCTCGCACTACAGCTGAACATCTGAACGTCACCTTCTCCCACTCTGTGCACCAATGCACACCTGAACGAATAAATTCGATGTCGAAAATTTTCGGAAGAATGAATGAACGAATTTATTCTGTGTAGAAAATTTTCGAACGAATGAACTATCAGGTTTTTTTCGATCATCAATTTTTCCGATTGACCGAAAATCGAATAAGACCCATTTTTCGTTTATTCGAATATTCGAATAGTCGAGCAATTCGCTCGAATCAGTTTCTGTGCTTAAGGATTGCAAATTTATTCGATACACGAATAATATCGTTCAATTTTTGAATGTTGAAATATTCGGCTTTAGAATAGTAATATTGGAATATGATCTTTCGATGTTCGAATTCAAACGAATACTCGACTTTTTAAAATTTTCGAATTCGAACGAATATTCAAAAATCTAGAAATATGGAATATTCGACTATTCAAGTATAATTATTCGAATATATTCGTTCGAGTACAACTATGGTACCCACGTATACCACTATGACGACAAATTGGACACTCTTTTGAACAAGCATAACGCCTTTGAAATCAAACCGAACATCTTCCAAATCAAAAAGAGCTCCCTCCTTATTAGACTACACAAAAAGGTTATAATAACATTTTATTCAAGGAAAATTTTAGTATAACTTTCCCTGAAGCTTAAGCGCACCTACCCAACAAGTGACACATTGTTTTTAATTTTAAGAATGCCTACAATTTCGGGAAAAACAATAGTTTATAGCTTGTTGTAAAGACTATTTGCTGGTGATAAAAGAAGTTGTGCCATGCCCTCGCCCAAAATATTGTGAGTTTTATTCAATTGATAACTGCTAGCATTGAGTTTCCCATCAATGAACGGAGCAACAAAACGAATTGTACATAGCACATCTATCCTCATTTTGATGCTTCAGGTAAGCAACATTTAGGTTATCAATCAAAATTGCGGCAAGCTTTCCGAGTGCATGGCGCTATGTCGCCTTTTAATGCACCGTATGATTGTTGCCTCGTTGCGCTTTAAGACAAAATTTAATTTCTTATTTTTCTCAAAAAATAAAAATCTTATAAAATTATAACACTCTGTCGAGTTGGTGAACGAAAGAAAGTTATACCAAATTTCCCTGGAACAAAAAATTATTCTAAAGATTTTGGAGAGTCTATATTTTATCCTGTTAGAATCTCGTTTTGATATGGAAGTCGTTCATTTCGATTTCAGAAGCACCAAGTTTGTTTAGAGGCATGTCAAATTTGATGTGAAAATAGTATATATCCTCCTCTATACCGCACTGAGTAGTGAGTCGAACTGGATCCCCATTTTTCCTCTACTTTTCGGCCTTCTCACTATATTGTACATATCGGTGCGTAATGTACTCCTGTCTCAAAAAAAAAGTTTTTAGTTGCACACTTTCCAAATTTTTCGAGGTTGTTTTCCGCCAACTCCAATCTGGTGATCTCCTCAGTAGCAAGCGTGTGGTAGCATATTTGGTGGAGTTGCTGCCAGTTGCACGCACCCTATTCCAGGTCCATAGTTCGGATCTCCTGCCCAGCTCAACCCGGTCTCCCATCCCTCCATGGTCGCTGATTTGGTACCAGCCTTGTCTGGTTCATTTATCAATCACAAGACGTAATTCACCCAGCTCTACCATCACTTGCAAATAAAGTGACTTATAAGGGAGGTGAATAAAATTCCCGTAGTAATTTTAAATGCGACCTATTGAGGGTTGTAGGGGATAGTCTGAGAAGCACTGTAGTGGTTTTCATATTTCCTACGAACATCTGGGTAGATCAAAAATTGCAAAACACCGTTTGACTTTAGTGTGGGTCGATAAAACAAAACTGACGTCTGGAACTGCCATATCGTGTTTGGAACCTACGTGCACAATGTTTGAAGCTGGTGCATTAGCGGAATTGGCAGCGACCTCAGTTTGCTTTTAAGCGACGCAGTAACCGAAGTGGAACACTGAGATGAGCCGCTCACGAGCGTCGGCGCAGCGACTCGATGGCCGAGTGGATACGTGGGCGGAATTGCAGGAAGAGGGTCAGGGGTTCGGATACGGAGGTTGGGATTCTGCATTGCCAGGCTTCCTTGCTCATCTTCAATTGATGTAAAGTAAGCTTTAAACACCGTAGAATACCATACTGAAGAGGACATCATTTTGATCTGGATGATACGATTCAAAAACATTCTTCCCCACCACTCCCTGCTAATCGAAAGGGTAGGACTTGTACTCCAACGATTCGGGAGATCGAAAGCAAGTTTCGCACAAACTTCGTCTCTCTAGGGATAATTGAGGTGTGATCACAAAAGAAAAAACGATTTTAGACCATTTCGCGCGGTCGCATGATTCCGAATTTTCATGAGTGCACAGGGTTTCAATATCAATACATAGAATCGTTTCCTTCATCTATGTGATCAGACTTGCCTTCCAATCTTCTGCTTCGAAATGGAAAGAAGTGCACAAGAAAAACAATATAGAAAAGGAATGACGGAGGTGAGCAGCTTAAATAGTTTCCGTAGGCGAGAACAGGGCGAAATCGGTTATCATGACCCCGCCAGCCTTACGAACATCCACAGTAACCTACCGTGGTCGGCGGATTTTTCAAAAACGCCAATACTACGGGATCAGGAATGATACATTTTATAAGAGATTGTAGAATTAGTAGCATTTGCAAAAAAACGTTCGTTATTCAAACCCTCCTAGAGATAAAGCAGCACATTTCGATGATGTTCGTAAATGAGGTTAAAATGAGAAACACTTTCAAAACAAGCGGGGACCATTACAAAAGAATCTTGTAGATGTAGCAACTAACAGGAGCTGCTCCTCCAGCGAGACAAGCATGGCCTTTTGGGAACACGACGAAGCCCTATGCAACGAAAACCTGACTTTTTCATATCAACAACAGCTTAAAAACATAGTTTGAAGGTCAAAACGATGTTTTGCCGAGGTCAAAGCACATCAACCCGTAAATACCTCTCACAGATTCGAACCCTCGACACTTCTCCTAGAAGTCTGCATCGCTACCCACTCGCCCACCCAGACGCTGCCTCGATTTCAGTGAATGATTCACCTGAATGTACCCTGCAGCTTCCGTTAGGAAACCTTATAAATTGTCAGATTTTTGACATCTAACTATAGTTAAAGCTCCATAGCTTTTGCAGTTTAATTTCCGAGCATTACAAGGCCATTCAAGGCGTCACCTTCTCCTTATCATCCCGCACTGAAGTGCCAGTTTTTTTTGTGCAAATTTTGACCTACTCTGATGCCCGCAGTAAATTTTAAGACCACTACGGCGCTTCTTAGACAGTCTCCTATAAGATAGATCATATTGGAAATCTCCACGGGAAGTTCATGAACCTCCCTTGTTAGTGAAGTACTTAACCGTTGTCGATTTCATTTTACTGTTCATACGTTCATCAGCTACTTGAGCTGGTAGGCGAGAGTTACCGATATCGATCTACTATTTCATCTAACCGATAGCACGGTGCAATGTCCCTCATATGGGATCACTCGTAGGTTCAACCGAGGTCCACCTACTTCA
Organism: Heligmosomoides polygyrus polygyrus; assembly: GCA_947396885.1. Taxonomy (NCBI): domain Eukaryota; kingdom Metazoa; phylum Nematoda; class Chromadorea; order Rhabditida; family Heligmosomidae; genus Heligmosomoides; species Heligmosomoides polygyrus. The sequence goes on from OX377206.1 coordinate 14,008,680, forward strand.
TAAGAAATTGGTCTTTGTTGAAGTTAGATGTGCAATACTATGGCCCAGCAAAAAGGACACATCAGCCTGGCATAGAATGCAACACTGCCACAAGCAGCGCGAAGATTTCTTAGGTGACACCACCAATGAGCCACTGAGCCCCGATAGTACTTCTTATACTACTGCCCGGCGCATTTACATTTGTCTCATCGTTTCTCATGGGCGCACAGAAATAGCCCTTCATCATAAACGCATTGCTCTGCCTGAAACGTGATACAGAAAACGCCGTGTGATGTTGCTAAAGAGATGTTTGGTTCGCAAAACATTTCACGAAAACTTCAACCATTGGCTCATTCTGCAATAAGAGATCACAAAAATTTAATATGTCCGCACACTTGGCTTATATGTACTGTACACACACCCACAGAATCATCTTAGGCCTGGTTTATACTTGCGCCATCACGCGGCGCGATGCAATGCTCGGCGTAGATATCGATTTTTCGCATCGTTCGGTCGATATCTATTCGGACTATGGTGCCGCGCCGCGCAGCTGCGCAACTATAAACCAGGGCTTACACGCAAACGCACACGCGTACGCATACGCACGCATACTTGCGCAACGTATTTATAAGTCTACAACAATGCATACATTCTAACAGAACCATCATCACATATCCACAAATTGCAGTACAAAAATTCTTTCAGTTCAACAATTCGGAACCGTTAATGAATAGCTGATAAACTACGGTCATAAAATGTGCTCGAACAAGAAGAATGTCACTTTTTGGAAAACGCTATGCCAACCACTCTGAACAGTAGTACCGCCACTTCGATGAACGATAGAACGCAAACACCCATAAGGACACCAAGTAGACCGCCCAAATTCGAGATGAATCGGTTAAACTGAAAATTTAAGAACATCATCGAGAATAAAACGTAGAGGTACAAGTGGTAGAACTCACATCCATGTTAGGTACTTCCTCGTATACTTGATATTCAAGACGAGGTACAGTTACAGTAATCAGAACGTCGTCCTGTGACAGTAGTGTGCAGTTGACATCCGAAGAACTCAAGCAGTCTACTGGCTAAACGACTGCATAAAGCCTTAGAAATATAGCCGAACTTCCAAATGAGTGATAGACTCATTTGAAACGCGTACATACATTTTTTTATACATTTTAAGAGATACATTGCCTAGTTCAATGCCCCACCCACCACGTCCCCCTACCACAATCGGAATCGAATAAAAACCTTTGCTAATCGCTACTTCATCTCAACCAGAAAGGCCTAAAGTACGACACGAAAACCAATGGAAAAGTGATGTTATCGGTACTTCCCGTCAATAGTGGGTAACGCGGCAGCGCGGTTATATTGTACACCGCTTCCTGTAGATCCGAATGCCGCTGATTGCCGCGTCGAGCCCGTCTATTCTGTGGCGCGATTCGCCAACTACAGTAACCCAAAAATTCCGTCAAGTGAGGAGTATTACGGCGACAAAGTATAAATACCACGCGGCGTAAAGATCGATATCTACGCCCATCATGGTGCCAAGCTGAGCGGCAGTACAGGTATAAACTATGCTTAATTGTTTGAAGCTTCCCTTCTGCTAGCGCTACGAGCAGTGTTAATCACACCACCCCATCAAGGGGATCGGGTCTGAAGCAAGGAGTGTGACAACAGCAGGGAACGGCCAAGGCAACCCTGCATCGATCGCGATCAAGAATGCACATTTAGCGGGTAACGAGTTAACGAATTTAACGAATGAACAGTATTTTTCGTCAAAAACTGACTTGACTACTTATCGGAAATTTTCAGAAATTTAACGAAAATTTTAACGGATTTTTTCTCAATAAGTTTATCACTTTTCCGTTTTAGCCCTCACAACTATTGCAGGCCTCACCCCTTTAGAACTGCTCCTGAAAAGCTTAAAGTCAGCAGGAATTAGGCAGATACAATCCGGCGCCAGCGTCCCCCTCACTCATTTCTTTTTTCTAGATCTAATTGCTGGGTCGCCTTTACTGACCTCCACCCCCCACCTTCCTGGCCCCAACCCCTGGCCCACTTCCTTGTTTTCACTATTGACCCCTACTGGTCTCTTCTTGCTGGCTTCCACGTCCTGGTCCCTTCTTCAGGTTGTTCCTTTCCTTCCTGGACGCTCACATGGTAGACTCTAGAGGACCCTTACTTTCCTTCTCCACCACACCTTAGTGGTCCTCCCATGCTCACGGCAGATGTCGGTGACGCGTATTCGGAATCAGGATGCCCAGAAACGCACGGAGTTGCCGCTGAGTCAAGCAGGGGAGGGCTGCGCTTCCTTTGCTGCAACAGCATCCCACGTTGACCGGCAAACGTTGCCCGCGCGAGGTACGCAGAGGCGTATCTCGCGCGGGTAACATTTCCGTTCAACGTGAGATAACGCTGAATCCTGAATACGGCCGCTCGTCGTACGACGACGGTGTCACATGTTTTGACTCCAGATGCTTGTTGATGACGAAGAGGACCTGTCTTCTGGATCCAGACGCTCAGAAGCGCGCGCAGATGTCGCTGCGTCAAGCAGGAGGTTGTGCTTCCTCGGCTGCAGCAGTAAAGTTTTCCGTTCAACATGGGATAATGCTGAGTTTAGAATGCGGTCGGTCGTCGTACGACGACGGTGTGACCTCTGTTTCCTTTCTTTTCGTTTCTTCTGACTCCAGACGTTGTTGGGCAACGAAAGAGACCTGTCTTCTTGATGCAGACGCTCGGAAACGCGCGCAGACGCCGTTGTGTCAAGCAGGAGGAGGCTACGCGTCCTCTGCTGCAACAACATCCCATGTTGAACGGCAAACGTTGCCCGCGTGATGTACGCAGAGGCGTCGTAAGGGGTTCCATGAGATTGCTCGAGGTTCCGTCAGGCGTATCTCAGCCAGGTTTCTAACCTGAGTGAAATACGCCTCATCATCTACAGGGCGGGGAGCTAACTCAATTATATAGTGGTAGATTTAGAAGCTAGAAAAGTTCTTCGTTGAGTCGCAAAGCACGTCAGCAAATCCACTAAGATACTGGTCTTATCCCCTCTTAAGATATGCTTAACCAAATTTGCACCGCTTATCCCGAAATACATTTGCTCGCCACTTGGAACAGACGAAATGGTAAAAATGTTTCTTGTCGCAGGAAGCTAAAAATGAAGAATTTTGGAAAGTTTCCTCAACGATAACATTTCATCGATGGTTTTAATGGCATTTTTATTAGTTCCTTTGGCACTTAGCACTGGTGCCCACATTGGGATAGCACATGCTCGTAAAACAATCACACAAAACGGTTTCGAAAATAACTAGGAAGGGAAGGGAGCTCCGGGGTCTGCCTGATCCAACTTTCATTTTAAGATGTCGGTGCGATGCAGGCACCAGCCCACGAAGCACCGTTTTCTTGAATGATAATCCCGCACCAGTTCTTTCATACTATAAATGGAGTGGATCTATGGCCACTAAAACCAAATCGGAATAGATTTTGAGCGCGAAAGTTGGAATGGAGCATGGTTTCCCTCGTGCGGGCGCTTAACACTGAGGCACGCACGTCTCCATTTGATGACTCTGAGCTCACAAAAATTGCTTAGCCGGGAAAGAGCAGATATGTTCTGCGCTCTTCGAGCGGGCTAAGGAAGGGACTCCGGGTGTTGTCCATCCAAGCTGCTCTATTGTAAACTGCTCTCGTAGCTCAGGAGGAGTCCGCAGCTGGGTTCTGCAGAAGCGCATACAGCTGGAAAAAAATGCGCACAAAACACCAGAAAATTGTGTAGACGTCAAGACCCTCAACCACTCAGTTCAAATGCAAGTAGTCCGCCACGCAGGAGAACCGAACCCCGACCTTCTTCGCATGAAGCAACGCCAACATCCACTGCGTCACAACTCGCCTGACAGATGCGCCACTGAGTGCGTACAAAGGAATGATGCGCATCAATCAAATCTCCACGTGGGCACCGACGCAGCCCATGTGTGCGGCGCTTCAGCAAGTGTGCTCCAGCTCCAACTACGCGCTCCTATGCCATGCACCTATGTATCTCGATCTGGTTGTAGTGATCTTAGCAATTCCCCTCTAAAGGTAATCTGTTCCTAAAATTATAATTTATTTTGGTGTTCGCTCATTTTTGAAAGCAAACTTTATGATACATTGTAGTGAAATAATAATTCGTAACTAGTTGTATTTTTAACGAAATTTAACAATTTACTGGAAATCTCGTGAAAATTTTCCATTAAAAAACCGCTGAAAAAAATTAACGCCCGGACATTTATGTGCACTCCTGATCCTGTTAACCCATGCCCGGTGTCAACCAAGTTCGTGTATATCTCGGAGAACAACACAGGAGCCCAAGCTGCAGCATTGTGAACTTTTTACGGAAAGTACCAAGAGGTCATACCTGCAACACGGCCGTTATCCGATGCCACTCAACCGAGTACTGCTGGTTGGCGCACGGCAAAGGACAGACGCACGTCACCCAGGTTGCAGGATCTCCATTTTTCGCCGTGGCATCATCGATACATGTTCCTTAACAGACACATTACTCCGGTTCCCAGAAGCAACACAACTCAGTAAACCAACTTTGAACGAGTTCACATGAGGTCGCATTCGGTGCGATGGGATATCGTGGATCCATACAATCGCACTCCTTTTGTATCATGTCCTGATAGCACGACCGAAGGCATCCCTGCAGAACACTTGAGATTACTTTCATCAACAGTACAGAGTCAAGAAATATGATGCAGCAGGGAGAGCGCGCCGTTCGCTCGCACATGCTTTCACCCAATTTCGATGGAACACCTAGGTTAATCACGTCTTTCAGCCCTTGGAGACGACGAGTTAGCAGCGACCGTTTCTGCACTGAGTAAACCCAAGCTGACCCACCAATGATCCTCGTAACCACGTGGCAACACAGGAGTAAAATGCACGGCGCACACAAAGCAGGATCGAATCTCATGCCGGCATGAGTTAGCTCAAGGGCAGCTAGTAGGTAACGTTTGTGATGAAACCAAATCTGATTATTCAAGAACTGCTAGCAGGCAGTGTTCCCAAACAGGCGCACATGGCACAATTGTAGGAAACCATACCCATAAGCGCGCTCGCATCGATCTAAACGCGTTCACCTCCGCACCAGGGGCCGGATTCATCAACAATTGAACCCGTGGGTATGCGGGGTAGAGATAAGATAAGAGTAGGATAGAGGTAAGGTAAGAGTCAGAGACGCAGGCTTCATCGTGGGTATCTCTTCCCCTATACCCACAGGTTACTCGTTGATGAATCCGGCCCCAGTTTTCTTTTCTCGCACTGCGATTTGACACCAAACTCTGTCTTCTCTCGTTTACTTCTCATGAGTTAACCGGCATTCAAAAAACCTTCCCAGTATCTAGTAGAAGTAGGCGATGTGGTTGTCTACCTTACTATTAACCTACCTTATCGCGGAAGAAAATCAGGATCTCTGAAGTGGACTCACCCAGAAACTATTTAAACGTTCCATTGAGCCGCCAAATAACTATCAGAAATGCGTCATTTTATCTAATTAAAAATAATCTTATTACATAGGATTGTGAGAAAAGGCCCAATCCGAAGTGCCCGATCTACAGAAACATCAATGAAATCAATCGATTGGTCAACCGTCGATATCGACTGCTGCTCGACGGCAATAATATTCGTCCGATTCCTCTAGCATAATTCTCACTATCCCCCCCCCCCCCCCCCGACAGTATCCCTCTACAGATGAACGGAGCGACAAACAAACATGCTCTTGCACGAAGGCTGTGACACGTCTTACAAATCCCGACGCACCTTATATGGCACAAAAGACCACGCCTTCTGAATACATAGCTACGCAGGTTGGGCGGCGTTGTGATACGTCTTCTGAATTCGAACCCACGACGCCTGTGGCATGGCCCGTGAATCCCGACACACTTTGAGCAAGGCATACAACACGTCTTCTGAAGTCAGACACACGTTGTTTGATGCCTACGACACGTCTTCTGAGTCCGAGCGCATATTCTAGGGCATCTGTGGTATGGCCTCTGGATCCCGATGAACGTTGGACGATTTATCTGGTCTTCCAAATCCGGACGCATGTCCCACAATTCTGTAGCATCGCTTCAGAATATGAACGCATTTTACAGAACGTCTGTGACATAGCTTCTGAATCCAGATGCACATAGTACGATGTATGTAACGTGTCTTCCGAATCCGGACGCATACTGCACAACGTCTGCGGCGTGGCTTCTGAGTCCGTACGCACGTTGCATGAAGCCTGTGGCACCTCTTCTGAATCCCACTCACGATGGATGAAAACTTTGACGCTCCTTTGAAGCTCGGATCCCATCCGTACCCTTTCCCGCTTTACATCACAAACTTGCGTGATCGGCTGCCAAGGATATAAAACGACCGGCCAGACCACTAGCTGGTACTTCTCCACAGTAACTGAGAATAGCAGATCGCTGCTGTTTACTCACTGTAAAATCCCTCTCACAGCACATGTTTGCGTGGTTCCCACTCCAAACCGTTATCCCTAGGCAATAATCAATAAGGTCGATCAATAAGGGTTACGCCATACATGCAATGCGTTGAAGCCAGTCCACCGGCCAACACATTCACGCGACTCCTTATCAAACAGTCAACCTTCAGCAGGGATCAATAAAGGATAAAAGATAAAGGACGGCGCTATTCAGACCCTTTTGGGATGCGCCACACATTATGTTTCTACGAGACGTTGTGGAGGGCGGTCAGGTGACGAGAAATTCAGCGCTTTACCATTCCCATACAAGTCTGGTACCAATTCACCGACCCAGGAGGGATGAAAAGTTTGGTTGGCCTCGATGAAAAAGCGAACCAAGAACCTGGTATCGGGTGTGCGCGACACCTTCTTCAATTACGCTACACGCGGCAACAGAGATCAATAATGGCGATCAATGTGTGAAGATCGGTCAGGTCTATTAGGTGTGGTCAACTGGAAGGACAGAAGGATAAATGAATGGACGGACCAGCTGTCTTATATCCAGCAAGAAATAGGCAACTTACATCAGTAGTATACATCCCGTCGTAATAGTAGGCCTTCACTTCTGACGGATCGTTGACGCACACACCGTACTTCCACGCAAGCCGGGTATATCTCGTCTGAAGCAAAACGACAGCGTAGCTACTACTTTACTTTACTTTACTTTACTTGACCTGACAACAACGACGACGACTTACGTCTCGAACTTGAATCATTGTCTCTCCATTCGGCTGAGCATTGTACCGTACCGATTCGGAGAACACGTATTCGTACTTGTTGTGCACGAACACCAAAATCGACGCCGTATCAACCCATGGAACATACTCATCGGACTGAGTTCGCATCAGCGCTTGCAGACCTAAACAAAGTGAACTTAAATCGACATCTTCACATGCGTAATAAGCGGAGTAGCTCAGACCAGAACGTCCATTCAGCATCCTGCAAGCTTTGGTTTGAATTTCTTGGTTTTTCACTCCAACCAAAAATGTCATTCCTCCGGGGTCGGAAAACTCGTACCTGTTCTGTTTGGAAACGATAAAACACTGACTTATCCATTTGCTGGTCACCGCAAGGCGATGTACAGGCCAAATAAGGATAAGGATAAAGGACGGCGTTACTCAATCCCTTCTGGGATGCGCCAGCGTATTCTACTTCTACGGGATATCGCGGAGGCGATTTGAATGCGTATTTGGCCATACAATGACTTGCGGTGGCCAGCCGATGAACAAGTCAGCGCTTTATCCTTCCCAGACAAGTCTGGTACCAATTCACCGACCCCGGAGGGATGGAAGGCTTGGTTGGCCTGGGCGGGAAATCCGAACCAGGAACCTGGTATCGGGTGCACGCGACAGTCGCGCCTCCTCCGACTGCGCTACACGCGCCCGTACAGGCCAAATAAGCATTCAAATTGCCTCCACCGTATTCCAAAGAAGTGGAATACGTGATGCACTCTTTAAGGCCCCGCACACTTCTGCGGCAACGCCGCGGCCTTATCCTTAACCATGGGGCAGGGAGGCAGAGTTCGCAGTCGGCGGCGTCCCTGCACTATCCTTAACCATAGCGGCGAAGTGTGTATGGGCCTTTAGGCCTATGATAAGGCCTCCGCACATTTTTGCGGCGAGCGGCGGACGGCGGACGGAGGAAACGATGAGTTATGCCGCTCAGCGGCTCCCGCGGCTGACCAATCGAAGGGCTAGAGCGCAGACAGTCTCTGCCCGCGCCGCTGGAGCGTCGACGCCAATAATGATTCACATAGTTATCGCCGTTGCTGCTCCGGCATCGTCGCCTCCGCCGCCCGACTCCCCCCCCCCCCCCACCGCTCGCGGCGGAGCTCGCGTCATCGCGCTTGCCGCCGACGGTGAGCTCTGCGTCCCTGCCCTATCGTTAAGAATAGGGCCGCGGCATTGTCGCAGAAGTGTGCGGGGCCTTTATACTTCGGCGACGCTGTTGACCGCGACATCGGCGATAGTGCTGCGGGGGCTGCTACGCACTTCATAGCACCCGCCTGTCGCCGACAGCGCCGCCGAATATAGCATAGGCCTTAGTGGGGCAAATTAATGCTGTCCTTTAACCCTTAATTTTTCTTAAGGATTTATGACCTTGGATGACCTGATTTAGGTCCTCCATCTACGCAATCCAAGAAGGAACGGGGAGTTTCGCTGAATAGGAAAAGGGGTAGGTGGGTAGGTGAGGGGGGGGGGTGTCAAAGCGGTGTAGAAGCCAATGCCAAACTAAAGGATTTCAAACTGCGGAGTTCAGAACCAAATAGGGAACTCTAGATTCAGAACTGAATCGAAATCGTGACAAAAAATTTCTCTAAATGAGAAAATTGGTGCTTGTCAGTGCAGTAATCCTTTTTTATACAATGGTATAACGTCGGTTTCTGCAAAAGAGTTCAATTCTTCAGAACGTAAAACCACAACAAGGTCACTACAAACTCACTAAAACATGGTGCTGATCACAATGTTTTTAACCACAATCGCGATCAGAATAAGAAGACAGGTAAAACTACATCTTCGAATGTTCCATGAGCATAAAAGTGCTCTACACTTTACTATCCAACTGACAACAAGGTACACGGAATGGGCATCAGCAACTATCGAAGGCTTGTATGTTTTTCGACTCTACTGAAGTTTCTGTATAATCTCTCAATACTCTTTCAGGCTCATTTTCCTCATTGGACCATCACAATGTGATCTGGGGCATCAATGTGGTGTTACGTAGTTCGACCGAGTACAAAGTAGAAGGATGAATGGATTTGACCCCAAATGACAAACATGAAGAGAGAATGAGTATCAATTTCAGTTGATCAACACCTTGCAAAGGGTCATGTTTTTGAAGAAGAAAAAAGCCTGCACTAACCGCCCTGAATGCCTGGCATACGCATCTTGTAGTCCATCATGCCCATTCTGTGGTTGAAGGTGAAGCAGTTTCCAAGCACAACGTCGTTCCACTTGTACAGATCGCGTCTAAAGCTATTATGATGGGAAAACGAATACGAGCGAGTGAAAGTTCTGCCTCATAGACTTACTCCAGAACTAACGCCTTCTCCTCAAAGGCTGCCCAGTGAAACAAATCGCTGTAGTCCCAACTGAGATCCGTGCGATTATCGTCCCCTTGTAGCCCAACAATGAACGGAACCAAGTCTTTGATTTGAGATGGATTGCTCAGAAGATCTTCCAACATCTAGAAATTGAATGGCTTTTATCATTAAACTTCAAACTGATCTCAAAACAAGAACACCTTCCAATCTCCCCTCCCCCCCCCCTAGCATTTAACACATTGGAAAATCCTCAAATGTTAAACGTCCACGATTTCGGCATGGAAAAGGCCTCTTTCGGAAGCGCTTAGTATTCCAAACTAAGGGAGTTAAGACCAAGTGGACAGAGCTTGCTAAATGACCACGTCTTTTCCGCGGCGAAGGACATGTTCTTGGCTCCGGTATTAACAAGCAAGCCGATCCACGAGCCGGTTCCTTCTAATTCAAAAGGCGTTACATGTCCCGAAAATGCATCGCTGGGTGCGGGAACGCGCCGTTGCTCCTACTGTAGCCGCAGCAACCCAATCAAGCATCGGCTCAGCCTCATAGGCAGGGCACTTGTGTGGCTGTTGCGGTTACGGAAGGAGCAACGACGCGTTCCCGCATCCCCGCGGTGCGTTTTCACGACATGTACCCAGAAAGATTTGAAAGAAGTTCAGGTTAGAGAGACAACGATTGGTCGACTTCAGCAAAGAACTGTGACGAAAAGAAGGAATTGTGCTAAAACAGCCACGTTCTGCGTCATATGGCCTCCTATAAATTCGAGGATACGACGACTATCATTTTTATAAATTTTTCATTATTTCTATCTTCTAAGCTTCTTAGCTATGGAAATAGTTCTAGGAGAAGAACCGAAGGTACACATGAAAGACTTAAGGCCTATGTTATAACATCGCTCATTTCGAGCAAAGACTAATGATAAGTCCCCATATCGATCGCGCGACATGATGAATCGATGTGGGAGCTAATCATTAGGCACCGCTCGCGATAAGCGAGGGCATAACATAGGCCTAATACATCATAATATAGGCTGCACCAGTCTATGTGCAGATTGCCGCCGTGCCCGTGGCAGCCGCCCCCGTACATACTGTAGCATCTTCACAAAATGAAAATTGCAAAATTATTTGATCACTTATTAACTTAATTTATACGTGGTGAACCACACAGGCGAGGACAGGCGCACATCCAAATGTGTACAATCAATACAACAAGCAATAATACAACATGGAGCCATCACAAGTCATCAAAACAGGAAATTGGTAAGAAATGCTCTAGAAGCACCGTTTAATAAGCCTTTTGTACTGTCTTAGAGAGCTAGGTAAATATTCTTTTTCGAAAAATTCAAAAATTCGGTTTCAGTTCGACTTGTCGAAAACACAGATGTTATATTACTTTTTCTTTCCGAACTGAAAATTGGAAAATGAATTATGAATAAGAAGAAATGGAGTTATATTTGAGATACGCAGTCAGGGCGCAGTCGGGGGAGGTGTCGGCTGTCGCGTGCACCCGATAACAGGTTCCTGGCTTGGATTTCCCGCCTAGGTCAACCAAGCCTTCCATCCCTTAGGGGTCGGTGAATTGGTACCAGACTTGTCTGGGAAGGATAAAGCATTGGCTTCTTCATCGACGGGCCACCACAAGTCATTGTATGGCGAAATACGTATTCAAACCGCCCCCACGATATTCCGTAGAATGCCGCATCCCAAGGGGGATTGAGTAGTGCCGTCCTTTAGCATTTAACCATCAGTCGCTCGAGAAAAGCATACGAATCAATTAAAGCCAAGCGATCGTCCGGCAGAAATCAACGTTTTTTGCGAAGACGACCAGCCGCGACTATTGGTTTCGTCGCGGACTATGAACAGGCCCTTAGATGGCACTACAAAGAACATGATTGTAAGATGTTACAATCACAATTTTGCGTGATCGCGGTAGCAAACATTTTGTCTGCGACAGCAATTCGCCCACGACACTTGATGACATCAAAAGAATCACGCAAGAATGCGTTACTTCTAGACAAACGCCGACGCGCGAATTAAGAGTTTCATTTAAAAAAAACGGAAAAAAGCAGTCAAGAAGAGTCGCGTACGGGGCTGAGTAGAGTCTCGTTGTAGCGCGGCGACATAATTGGCGATCAGACGATCCACAAATCGATAGGGAGTTTACCGCTTCATCGCGCCACGCCACGATATGACTCTATTCGGTCTCTAAGCGTGTAAAAAGCGCAACTGGCAAACTCTAAAACGATTGAAACAAACAACTCACAGGAATCATAGCCTTATTCACAGTTCCATACACAGCCAGGAGGACTGCATAGATAACAGAATCTAAATGGCACGCAAATAAGAACCTTTTGAAAGGAATGCAACAAGCCAGTCGAACTCATTTGTACCATCTGCGTGTCAAAAACTGTTATAGTCATCGCCGATTAACTATGAGAAACTTCAGAGATGTACCGAGACTTACTCAGATCACAGTATTCCATAGTCCATTTCGATGTGCACGTACAAGTGAAGCTGCCAAACAGGTTGTTGCAAACAGCAGCGGTATCTCTTGTCACACAACGATTTGCATAGGTGACTCCATCGGCCGTATACTCAACACAGTAGGGAATCTCTGAACTCAGTGAAATTTCATTTGATAAACTGGGAAAAGATGTCAGAGATGCGGCATCGCGAGGAGAAGGAAGTATTCTCCAATACTTGAGTAATAGCATAATCTCAAAACGGATGTCAATCTAACTTTAAGTAGGAAGAATCGCCGATCATCGCAGACTGCTATCTGATTTTCCAATACTCAAAAAATATATGAATAAGGTTGGTTTTCGACCAAGTGAGATAATATTCTGGCCAATATCAGACACTTCAGTAGCGAGAAATAGAACAGTTCAAAATGATTTTTGTAAATGAATTACGGTTGTGAGTAGCGCAGTCGGAGAAGTAGCCGACGACCGCGGGTACTATAATAGGCCCTTGCACACTCGGCCTCGGCAGTAGCGGCGGCTGCAAATGCTTAAGCAGAGCGGCATCGATTCCCGCCAAATCGATGCCCCTATGCTTGAGCATTTGCCGCCGCCGCTGCCACTGCCGCAGCTGCCGAGTGTACCAGCGCCTTATGAATCAAAAGATTCAGGGTTCGGGTCACGGACAGGCTACGCAAGCTTTGCTTTCACCTTCTGTGAAATTGGCACCACACATCCCTAAGAATGATAAAAGACTGATTTATTTATTGACTGGTTACTACTCTAAATTTTTGGCCAAATATGAGCCCAACTTATCTCCACAATATTTTGGTGAAGAAAGATATATAGCGCATCCCACAGAGGGATTGTAAGGCGCTAACATTTCCCCTTATCGTTAGCCTTAAGTACTTCACACTACTGCAATAAGGTAAATCTCTCCGTTTGTCGGTTTTTGAGTCTACGCAACCGCACACCAGAACTAAGCACCGAGGGCAGGATTAATCAGCTGACAATGTAGATTGTACCCACAACTGATAAAGCCGAATATAGCACGGATACGACGGCCCTTACAAGAGAAGTGTCTGAGTGGGCGTACGAGGAAAGTGAGTCATACAGCAAGAATCTCCACCCTCCATTTAGTAGAAAAGTGAGCTCCCTTTTTGAGAAGCTACTAAACCAAGCGAGTTGGAGGCCCTTCAAGCTTACTATGAAATCGCCGCGGCGCCGCTTAGGAGCGCTTGCGGAGGTCACTTGTATGGCCGCGATGCCGTCCTGTCAAGTGCTTCGAAGCGCAGTGGGTAGTGGCGTTACTTCACAAGAGGAACGTCGGGGTTGGGTTCTCGTGCGCTGTGGAATTTTTGCATTTAAATTATTCGGTTTATATATGAGGGGTACTGACGATCATACTATTTTGAAGCGTTTTCGCACATTTTTCCAAATGTATGCTGTGGAGAGCAACCTATTGTGACTTATTTTCTACTGACCGGCTTTTAACTATGAAGCAATGAAAAGAATATTCAACATCATGGTGTATGAACGTTCAACTTGGCGGAAAGGAAACATTTTTATACTAACTGAAGGTAGCGATTCTTCCTATATGGCTCGCATTCCCTTTTCAGATATACGCTTCAGACTCTTACTTGATAGGCGGGTTTTATAAGGAGAAAAGAAAATCGACGGACCGACTGATCCACTGACGATGCATTAGTGACTACGTTTGCTCGTACAGTACTAGAACGCGGAATTGTAATTTACCTACTTGTTTGGCAGTTCTTTCCTTCAGCTCCAAAAATGCATGTGCACGTGTAATCCATATACTTGGGATGGCAGGTGGCTCCATTTAGACAAGGTCCAGGGAGGCAGTAGTCGATTTCTAAAACAATTAAATGGATATTCAGGACATTGTGTACCTCACACATTTAGCTGCCATCTCTGTTGTATCTATAACACTGAATAGGAAAATAAGCCGGAACATGTACACTTCAACAACTTCGAACATCAATCAATTATTGATTACGAATCGATACGACGCAGCTACCACACCTGATGAAAACAGGTGCACAAGTTCATGGGTCATGATCTTACCTTTTTAAAATTCTTCATATCTCGGAATAAATTCAGCCACCTACCTTCATCGCATAGCACCCCAGTATAACCAGGCATACATGAACACGTACTGCCCGGAACAATTCCGTTTATCACGGACTGACACGTTCCATTCACACATTTGTCTGAATAGGCGCAAGAGTCGAGATCTGAAGCAGACGGAAACATCTAGCGATATCAGGAGCCACTGTAGGAATAACTTGTTTAGTCAGCCGGTCACTTAAAATGACGCACGGCCAGCTCTAGAATATCATTACATCCATTTGAACCTGGCGTGTCTAGGTTAAAGGAAATATGTACCCATGCGTATGTCGTATTAGAAGAATATTCTTACGTTTTATGGGCGCCGATGTAATAGGAAAACTAACAATATCGATTAGCGCCAGCGTAGAAGATCGATATCGCTAGCTACCACGAGCCTGGCATGTTGCTTAATCTCTTTACGATACTGTTATTTTTCACCTGTCGCTAGCGTTGGTCATTGTCATAAGAAAACAGCTTTGTGAAGCGCATTAAATGCAGCTGATACATACATGCTTTGTGCTCGAAAGAATATATTCGATATTTCTACAATTACGAATATTTGTTCGAATTCGAACATTGAAAGGGAGCCATATTCGAGTATTATTAGAAAGTCGAATAATTTTATTCGAACATCGAATAGGCTTCAACTCTCCAAGCACAGAATATTCGAACAAATTGTTCGACTATTCGAATATTCGAATGAACGAAAAATGTGGCGTATTCGATTTTCGAACATTCGAAAGAATTGACGAGTGAGTAAATTCGTTCGTTCATTCGCTCGCGAATTTTCCACGTCGAATTAATTCGTTCATTCATTCGTTCGATAAAATTTCTCAAAAGCACAACGGTTATCCATACTAATTGGACGGTGTTTAATACTGAAAACGAAAGCACTGCTCCGGAAAGAAATATTAAGATGCTGCCCCGAAAATCCCGACTTTAGTTTAGTTAAAGTATGAAAACCTCTCAAAAGCTGAACAGTGCTCATCGCCATGCGATGCGAAAACCTATTCATTCTTTATACTTCGCTTTCCATGAGATAGACATCGAACAAGAGTGCGTCCATCGGTTTAGTTTGAAAATAGTTAACCCTTAGTTACACATGCATCAAATTTCAACAAATTGGAAAGGTTTCAAGAACTGACTTTCACAATGGGTCCCTATGTAGAACTGGAGGCACTGGCAGGTATATCCGCCACTGTAGTTTTCTACACAGGATCCACCATGCTGACATGGATTTGTGACACACTGGAGCACATCTGCAATGCTCGCCAAAGACTGACTTAGTTGGCACGTTACTAACACTTGTCGGGCTAATTCTGATTAATGAGACTAAACTTACATTCACAATAGGTTCCGCAGTACTGGCCACTACACTTGCAAGTATACGTCCCGAGGAGCGTGTCTGAGACGCATGTGCCGCTATTTTGGCACGTCGCTGACGTACAAGGATCGGGTTTAGCTGAACAAATACGGGCATCAGTTAAGATAACGGGTAGAAATCGCTGAGAAAAAAAAAACTCACCTGTCTCGCATGCGGTTCCTGTGTAAGCAGGGTCACATTTGCACATGTATCCTGAACTGGCTGTGGGTAGGTCCACGCACACTCCGTGTCCAATGTCGGCATTGCACAAGGCTTTATTGTCGCAGGCGTCGGGATCCGCGTCTAAAGATAAGCTTCGAAAACATAGCTTATATTGTGGCTGGGAAACTCTAATAAGGCAATAGCAGCAAATCCCCCATGTAGACAGTACATCCAAGGAGGTGGATAAGGAAAAAATTTCAAACTTACTTGCACTTAAAACAATGTGAAAAAGCAACAAAAACCACGGTGTGTAGATGGTATTGAAATTTTAAAGAGTAAGCCCTAGTTTATACTTGCACCGCTGCGCGGGGCGGCGCGATGGTCGGGATAGATATCGACCGGGCGGCGCGAAAAATCGATATCTATGGCGATCGCGGTGCCGCGCCGCGTGGCGGCGCAAGTATAAACTAGGGCTAAAGTCCTCCGCACACTTTTGTGACAGCCGCGTACGCGGCTTCCACTGCCGCGTGCTAGAGTTCACGCGGCACTCCTCCCGCTCGCTCAATCACCAACGCGGCAATGCGGCAACAATGCCCTGAAGGATTGCTGCCGCTGCCACCGCGTCTGCCGCGTCTGCCGCGTAGGCGGCACCGCGTCTGCCGCATCTGCCGCGTAGGCGGCACCGCGTCTGCCGCATCTGCCGCGTAGGCGGCACATTAGCGGCAGGCCGCGCGAAGCTAGTTTTGCCTCGCGCGGCGACTCTGCGTCTCTGCCCCATGCTTAAAGATAGGACTGCCGCGTTGCCGCAAAAGTGTGCGGAGGGCTTAAGACGTTCCTGCTCCAATGTCCAGAGGTTTGCCTGATTTGTCTTTGCCGTGGGGCACTTCACCCTGTCAATTTGGCAATGATGATAAAATTGAAAGCAGTCTGTTCAGCAAAAACGACACGAAGAACGGGTTCATACGTTAGGTGCCACTCTCGAATATGGTAGCATGCTCGCCCGCCTGGGACGAGTTTTCGCAAACGAGTCGAGGTGACTTCGAGACGAGAGCACTTTTCTGCGCTTTTTCATACAGAATTTTTGCTACCAATCAAAGGGAAATCGCAACGTCCGGGGCAGATGTATAGTGCAGTCTCTTTTTTAGCATTAAAGAAAACGCCGCTTTCCCGCACTTTAAAGTAAGCTGTAAACCAGTATTTTCTTCAAAATAAAAACTATAAAATTTCAAACAGTATGGTCACTTATTGGACCGGGTGAACTAAAAAATGTCAAAGAAACTCACAAAATTTTTAATGGTCAAAAACTATTCTAACCTTCCAAAAAAATCTCTAGTTTAATCTGGAAGACGCTCGCTTTGATTTGGAAGATGTTCAAGTTGGTTTCAAATATAACCAGTTTGCTTTGAAAAGTGTCCAATTTGATGCCAAAATGGTATCAACCCTTCCGCTTGATTTACTAGAGACCTCAGCAAGTAACGTTGATGTAATACTTCACCGAGATATTCGCATATCCTGCTCGAAGAGAAGTCAGTTTCAGATCTGCGGTATCCTACTCTAGTTAGACATCGTCAATCGGGAAATCCTGCACTGCATTTTCAACTATCTAGGAAATGATTTGGGAGCTTCGCGAAACGTTTAGGATTTCAACCACTTTTGTTGCGAGGAAATTGGTCTTCTGAAACTGCTAAAGTGAGACTTACAAGGAATAAGGAGCACAACTAAATTCACAAAGGAGAAACATACCGTGGTGGACGAAGAAACCACACATGTTTTATGTTGAGGCGACAACCTCAGGCAATATGCTGCGAGAATGACTCGAAAATTTCTTACAGTTTCAGCATTCAAGATTAATCCAGCACAATCCTTGAATACTAGCTTTCCACTCTTTCCTATGATCTCCAAGACACCACTTAAAAATGCTATAGTACTTAATCTAGAAGGATCTAGAGTTTGCTAAGACTCGGGAGCGCGACAGGAGGTACACCGCTGTCCTGCGGACCGGAAGCTTTTGTTCTGTGTGTCAAAGGTTTCGTCAGGCAGCCGTTAGACTCTTGATGAAGCCTAGGGGGTTGGGGTGGGTGAGCATCGGGGATGAGAGGAAGATCGCACACCCCTCCCTCCACTCCCTCCCCCCCCCCCCAGCAGGGGGCGGGGGCGGGTGTACCTCCTGACCGTCCCCCAGAAATTTCGCGCAAGGCCGGCAAACCTAAATTTACAGGATCGAACTGCTATCTGTTCTTATCGTGGTGGAACCCATACTGTGGTAAAATCCGCGACGAGCAGCAGTTGCCGCGGTGCCGCAAGCCACTCTGCGCAGCAAATGTAGCGGCGGGTTCCACTGGACCTGTTCATACTTCGCAACGGGAGCAATTGATCGGCCTGGCAGATCATATGCTTCAATTTTTGCCAAGCGATCACCGTGCAAAAAGCAAGACGTATGATTTCCCTGGCCGACTAATCGCTCCCGTCGCGAAGTATGAACGCAACCATTGCCCTGCAGCGGAATGCCCATGGATTATCTTTGGGAACGAAGCCGCAGACCGGATCACGACAACTGTTCCTCATAGGAAATCCTATCACACGTGGGACCCACCGCGCCAGAGAAAGATAGCGACTGAGTGCAACAGATTTCTGTTGCCGGCCTAAACGACTGCACACGGAGTAGAGGCGGAGGGGTGGCGGTATAATAGAGGGAGCCGAAAGCGCCTGCGAGGGCCAAAACAACGGAAACACCAAGAATCAAAGTGAACTCAGCAAAAGATTATGGAACCTACCAACAGTGTCGTAAGTGTACACAATTGCTCGCTTCGCACCATCTCCACATTGTTCAAGTGTGCTAGGGCACAGTTTCATGCAGGGAATATCAGTAAGCATATTGTACTGCGTATCATTCAAAGACGACGTATTCGATAGATAACAATTCGCTCCAGAAACGGCTGAAAAAAATCAAGAAGAAGTAACTCTGTAAATTGTGGAAAATAAATGAATGAAGAGAAATCACTAAACCACAAATTGGAGTAGAAATGCATAACATTTACAGTTACAAGAATATCGATTATCCAACACGCGTGGTGCTTCAGAAATTAGTCGCTTTCACTACATTTGCCGCGTAAACAATCTACCACTATATAATTGAGTCTTTCTGTAGCTAGTGATTAGGTATTATTTAGAAACTGCAGCGTATGTCAATTGCACCTTTGAGGAAGCGGTGATGCAATGGTAAGCCCCAATATCGATCGCACGATGCAATTAATCGATATGGGCGCTTTCTATTAGATCGAGTCAACCGTCGCGTGCACAGCAAATGATCCATGAGGGTTGCCATGGGCGGCTATCACTTATTTGATATAAGCCATCACCCGAATTCGAGGAATACCGATAGGCTTACAGTGGCATCAGCACTGCACTAGCCGCATTCGAGAACACGTCGAGGGGGAGATAAGCACTATACTTGTGCTCGAATAATCGAATTCGAATAATTATTCGAATAATTTATTCGAATTCGATTTTCGATTATTTGATTATTCGAGTTTCGTAAATTCGAATAATTATTCGAATTCGATTATTCGAGTTTAGCAAATTCGAATAATTATTCGAATTCGATTACTCGAGGTTTGCAATTTCGAATAATTATTCGAATTCGATTATTCGAGGTTTGAAAATTCGAATAATTATTCGAATTCGATTACTCGAGGTTTGAAAATTCGAATAATTATTCGAATTCGATTATTCGAGGTGCGAAAATTCGAATAATATTCGAATTTCGAATACGTGGTTGTTTCGAGTGTGGCATAATGATGATTTTTGTGAGCGGCGTTCATTTCGGTGACGATTGTTTTCGATAGCACACTGTCGAGAGCTCACTGTAACGAAAACGCATTCAATATCCTACTATACATAGAAGGGTAGTGTGTGTGTGCGTGCGTGTTTCCATCAGTCCATCACAACTGGCCTGGGGAAATGGCGTATTGGCGATGCTGACCGCCGTTGATGGCGATCGACTGCGGTTCGAAGCTTCAGCCGTTGGGGTACTCGATCTCGCTGAACACAAATTTGAAGTTCGTTTTTGAAATTATCGGTGGAAGTTGATCGAGCTATTGATTTTCTATGGGGAATTCGTTGAGGCGAATCAATTGTATGACCGGTCTTCGTCGATATTTTCAAAATCTAACTTCACGTTTACGTTCTCTGCGACCACGACTGTCATCGTTGTCATACACTTGAATACTCTACGGAATTTGCACAACAAACACAAATTTCGACGGAAAATTAAAAAATGAATTCAGATTCGTGTTCAGTGACCTCGATTACCTCAGGCC
Source organism: Heligmosomoides polygyrus polygyrus (assembly GCA_947396885.1). Taxonomy (NCBI): domain Eukaryota; kingdom Metazoa; phylum Nematoda; class Chromadorea; order Rhabditida; family Heligmosomidae; genus Heligmosomoides; species Heligmosomoides polygyrus. The sequence continues at coordinate 14,028,636 of OX377206.1, forward strand.
TGAAGTTTCATCTTGTTGAGTGATATTTACGAAAAATCGATAATTTGATTAATATCTCTTGATGGCAACCGTTACTGCAAAAACTAACTTAAGATTCGTGTTCAGCGACCTCGATTACTTTGGGACTGAAACTCACAGTTTGCATATATGACACGACTATATGCAATTTCAGTTGAAATTCAAAGTTTTTCAAATCAAGTTCAACGTTGTTACACAGGGAAGATTCCAGAAGAACGTTGAAATTTATTTCAAAACGTTGAATTTCGACTGAAAATGCCGTATAACTCTGCTATTTGATTGGCTAACGATTCCTGTGAGATAATGAAATGAACAAATGGAGTGAACGGTTTTTTTCGCAAAGGTTTGCACTTGTGCGTAGATGTTTTGCACCGTATTTCTGTAGGAATTTTTTTTTTGTAGGATTTTGTTTGCAGGAAAAAAGTTTTCATGTCTTGCCATTTAACAAGTATTGTCAACGGTTCTGAGAAGATATTGAATATCTTCATTATTTGCTTTTTTTTTAAAGAATTCTATCTTTTATTTTGTCGCTGGCGAATGTAGTCGTTGAACTTACTTTACTACATTTACTTGAGCCTACACAATGCGCTTTTGGAGTGAGTAAACGGTATCAAACGAAATTGGCTAACACAAAAATCGCATCGTCCTTATTAATACACCCCGGTGCAAAATTGTAGATACCGTCGATTTGTCCATTAGTACCCGAAGGATCCGCTGCCTATGCTCAGCGGTTACCGTCATATTCCTCACTATCGAAAGCCTCTATAGAAAAATTTTAAGCAGGTTATCTCATCAGTGCAGGATACCACAAACGTTTATTGAAAATTTAACGAATGGAGACCGGTACAAAATATAAGTTCCCTTCGTAAAAAACCTGATTAATCACAAAAGTCCCTACAGACAAAGTAAGATTAGCACTTCGTCACGTCACCTTTGTTGCAACCATATCGAAAATTCTGTTTTGCATACTACTGGTTAGGTTATCAATAACAGTTCGCTCAACATTGGCTCATGCATGAAGTATGGTGTTCTTCAGATCAGAAACCGAAGTGTAAGTGGTTCCATTTTTGTACACTTTGTGTATAGGAATGCCCCACAAGTTCTCTATCAGCGGTGAGATCTGGAGGAAAACTAGACCACTGCAAAAGTTGAATTGTATTGGAGTTGAGCCAACCTCTTATAAACCTTGTGGAAAATGGCAGAATAACTAACTACAAGGTTCTTATTCGCATTGGCGGGTTCCTTTACGCTATGGTACCTAAAGCATCGATAAGGAACAAATACCTGGGTCTTCACACATTGGCTTCTCGCAGGAAATTCTTTGATATTTGTCGGGTTTATAAGTTAATCCACTTTTCGCGCTTTGTAGGCTCCAAATTCTTTGATCTGCGTGCGTCTCAAACAAAAGGGGAGCCTGAGAAGCTTCCTATCAGTCGACCTAGGAGTAAGCTGAAGGTGGCCCTTTCTTCTCATAGGACATTGGTTTGACTCGCTCTAGGTGTGTCTTCATGTTGTTGTGTTGTTGTAATACTTTTTTCTGGCGCTTGCGCTTATCGCGAGCGTATTGAATAAATAAATAAAAAAGTAAATAAATAAACCTGTAGTTGACTGCGATACGTGTGTGGATGCATTATCTTGTTGAAAAATGAGGTTGTGCCTACGAGGTCTCCTTAAATATGGCAAAAGGTGATCTCGGAGCAATTTCTGGCAGTCCTCACTGTTCATCCAACACGAGACGAACTTCCGAAACGAACGAGATAAGTCCGCATCCAGAAAACGCAGCCCAACCATGAGACTTTCACCGTCAAAATTGCGCCTAGGGGATACTCGACCTCTTCTCTCAGATCTCTCCAGTAGTGTAAGAGAAGTGGAATCTTGATGGGCCCGACGGGTACAGACACTATTCGAGAGATTTGAGGAGAGAGAGAAGCGAGTATTCTACAGGTGCTACTTTGTCGGTGGAAGTCTCATGGTTTCGGCTGCGTTTTCTGGATACGAACTTGTTGCCTTGGAGTTCGTCTTGCGTAGGATGAACAGTGAAGACTACCAGAAATTGCTCGGAGATTACCTTCTGCCATATTTCAGAAGATTTCGGAGGCACAACCTTATTTTCCAACAAGATAATGCATCCATACACGTATCGCAGTCAACTACAGGTTGGCTCAACTCCAACAGAACTCAACATTTGAAGTGGCCTAGCTGTTCTTCAGATCTCAACCCGAAAACTGGAAAGCTAGTGGGACATTCTTGTACACAGTGTACAAAAATGGAACCGCTGAGACATCGGTTTCTGGTCTGAAGAACGCCACACTTCATGCATGGGCCAATTTTGAGCGAACTATTATTGATAACCTAATCAGTAGCATGCAAAATAGAATTTTCGATATGGTTGCAACAAAGGTGATGTGACAAAGTACTAATCTTACCTTGTTTGTAGGTACTTTTTTAATCAGATTTTCTATGAAGCGAACTTATATTTTGCACCGGTCTCCATATCTTAAATTTTCAGTTAAAGTTCATGGTATCCTGCACCGATAGGATAAACTGCTTAGAATTCCCTATACAAGTTTTCCATAGTGAGGAATACGATGGTAACATTACTGAGCCTCGTCGGCGGGTTCTTCGGGTACCAATGGACAAACCGGGGGTGAATCTATTTTGCACCGGGTGTATTAAGTTCTAATAAAGTTTATTCGATTATTCGATTTTTTCGAATATTCGATTATTCGGAAATTCGAATAACCAAAAAATGGGGTTATTCGATTATTCGGAAATTCGAATAGCCAAAAAATGGGGTTATTCGATTATTCGGAAATTCGAATAAACGATAAATGGGGTTATTCGATTATTCGGAAATTCGAATAACTCAAAAAATGTTGTTATTCGATTATTCGCTCATTCGAATTTTCGAAAAATGGGGTTATTCGATTATTCGGAAATTCGAATAACCGAAAAAATGGGGTTATTCGATTATTCGGAAATTCGAATAGCCAAAAAATGGGGTTATTCGATTATTCGGAAATTCGAATAAACGATAAATGGGGTTATTCGATTATTCGGAAATTCGAATAACTCAAAAAATGTTGTTATTCGATTATTCGCTCATTCGAATTTTCGAAAAATGGGGTTATTCGATTATTCGGAAATTCGAATAGCCAAAAAATGGGGTTATTCGATTATTCGGAAATTCGAATAGCCAAAAAATGGGGTTATTCGATTATTCGGAAATTCGAATAGCCAAAAAATGGGGTTATTCGATTATTCGGAAATTCGAATAAACGATAAATGGGGTTATTCGATTATTCGGAAATTCGAATAACTCAAAAAATGTTGTTATTCGATTATTCGGAAATTCGAATAACCAAAAAATGGGGTTATTCGATTATTCGGAAATTCGAATAGCCAAAAAATGGGGTTATTCGATTATTCGGAAATTCGAATAAACGATAAATGGGGTTATTCGATTATTCGGAAATTCGAATAACTCAAAAAATGTTGTTATTCGATTATTCGCTCATTCGAATTTTCGAAAAATGGGGTTATTCGATTATTCGGAAATTCGAATAACCGAAAAAATGGGGTTATTCGATTATTCGGAAATTCGAATAGCCAAAAAATGGGGTTATTCGATTATTCGGAAATTCGAATAAACGATAAATGGGGTTATTCGATTATTCGGAAATTCGAATAACTCAAAAAATGTTGTTATTCGATTATTCGCTCATTCGAATTTTCGAAAAATGGGGTTATTCGATTATTCGGAAATTCGAATAGCCAAAAAATGGGGTTATTCGATTATTCGGAAATTCGAATAGCCAAAAAATGGGGTTATTCGATTATTCGGAAATTCGAATAGCCAAAAAATGGGGTTATTCGATTATTCGGAAATTCGAATAAACGATAAATGGGGTTATTCGATTATTCGGAAATTCGAATAACTCAAAAAATGTTGTTATTCGATTATTCGCTCATTCGAATTTTCGAAAAATGGGGTTATTCGATTATTCGGAAATTCGAATAGCCAAAAAATGGGGTTATTCGATTATTCGGAAATTCGAATAGCCAAAAAATGGGGTTATTCGATTATTCGGAAATTCGAATAGCCAAAAAATGGGGTTATTCGATTATTCGGAAATTCGAATAAACGATAAATGGGGTTATTCGATTATTCGGAAATTCGAATAACTCAAAAAATGTTGTTATTCGATTATTCGCTCATTCGAATTTTCGAAAAATGGGGTTATTCGATTATTCGGAAATTCGAATAACCGAAAAAATGGGGTTATTCGATTATTCGTTCATTCGAAAAATTTTAAAAAAGCACAAGTATAATAAGCACTACGGAGCTATTCCACGAAAACTTCTAAAGACGCGCTCAACTCGAACCTTACGGGATGACACCGTCTTTTTAAACACTAAGCACTAACGATAAATGGAACTAAAGAAGGGAGTTGCTGCCGAATATTTTAAAGGAGCAGCTCGTGATGAACAAACAGAGAACCACGAGAGCGCTGAACAACGAGGGATGCGACATCGCCATCTGGTCTCAGTAAAACGACACATCTACACATTGGGTGACCGAGCAGCCTGAAGAAGCTGAGAACAGACCTGAAGTACCATTTAATGTAAGTTTAGTTTTTTATTTCCTTTATTTAGTTTCTTTAAAATTTTTAGGTCAGTTTTAGAGCTCAACAGGGCAGTAACCATTTAGTGCACCAAGAGAAGAGATTGCGTCATACACTCGATTGTTCGTTGCGCTCTTCATCTGCCCGATAGTGTAAATGTTGCATCAAAGTGAGGGTATGTGTGCTCTTCGCAATTGTTTTTGTTGCATTATCTACATGTGGGCGTGCGTATCGGAGGAGGCGCCGGCTGTCGCGTGCTCCCGATGCCAAGTTCCTGGTTCGGATTTTCCGCAAAGGCCAACCATGCTTTCCACCCCTCCGGGGTCGGTGAATTGGTACCAGACTTGTCTGGGAAGGATAGAGCGCTGACTTGTTCATCAGCTGGACACCGCAGTCATTGTATGGCCAAATACCCATTCAATTCGCCTCCACGGCATCCCGTAGAAGTAGAATGCGTGACGCATCCTAAAAGAGATTGAGTAACGCCGTCCTTTATCCCTTTATCCTTTAATTTACATGTGTAAAACTCTACACAAACATAAATTTTGCTAGCAAACGAATAAAAATCGCGACGACTTGGACGAAGACATTGCGCAATCCACATATTCTTTTGGCACTGGCAAATGGCCAACTCCCAGCTCATTAAAACTAGCTTTAAACCACTGTTCTTCCTCAAAAGTTAAGAAATTTACCAATGTGTTCACTTATTGGGTAGGTGAATTAAAACTTCAATAAAATTTGAATGGTCTCTAGTTTAGTGCGGATAGAGCTTGTTTTGATTTTTAAGATATTCAGTTTAATTTCAGAAGCGTTAGGATTGTTTAGAAGAGTGTCCAATACATATGTCGTAAAAAGTGTCCAGTTTGATTTGAAAAGTATTCAATTTGACGAGAAAATTGTACAAATTCACATAAAACACATATAATGCACTCCCAAATTCGACAAAGAGTAACTCTCAAACTAATGTTCCCGTTTGAAATAAAAACGACACCAAGCTCAAAAAGGAAAAAGAGCGGCGTTAATCAAACCGCTTTGGGATGCGCCACGCACTTCGCGTCCACAGGATGTCGTCTACGCAGTTTTAACGGATAATTGGCCAATACAATGGCTTGCAGTTGCCAGCCAGAAGCTTCAAGCGTTTTATCCCTCTCAGATAGGTCTGGCACCAATTCATCGACCCCGGAAGGAGGAAAGGTTTGGTTGGTCAGAACGGGGAATTCGAATCAATAACCTGGAATCGGGAACATGCGACGACCGGCAACTCCTCCAACTGCGCTCCACACGGCTCAGAAGCCACTCTAAGACAAAAAAAATGCAAAGCGCTCCAAAAAGAAAAGTTTTAACTCTTCTCTGCCACGCAGATTTATTATAGTTTAGCTTCATCAAGCCTGACCTTCTGACGGTATCGTCGTTACCAAAGGCCTGAAAACTCTTCCACCAAAATGTCTAGGCTTTATGATTACCGATCATGAGAATTGCCCAATAGCTATATTGCATCTCGCTGGACTTCTCAAAACTCACCTCCTTTAGTTACTACACGGGTTCCTCATGTGCAACTCGATTGTAGTTCACGTATGGAAATCGATAAATATTGTTTCCTTCACCTCTTCTGCCTATTTTCGAGTTTCCTTGATGTTCTGTGCACTTCGTTGACTTCTCGTGCCACTGATACGCTTTCCGGTCAACAGACTGGAAGAAAAGGGGCGAAAGCACAGAAAAGAGAATTTGGAGCAACGATGACGTTGCATTTAACACCACAATTTGAATTTGAATTGATTGGACTAGGACGGATTGTCGCTTGGTCCCGCAACGACAGCACGAGTACTGTAGGAAAATTCCCCTAATTTTTGGCGAAAAACTCGACACTACCATTAGCTGTTTCGCCGCGAGTCTAACCATAAGAAACGTCGCATACGTGGCATACTCATCTAAGGTAAGACCACACAATGTGGCTTCTGGCGGATTTTGTGTAGTCTTGTGTCCAAAAACGTGGACACAAGACAACACAATGTGGCTATAGCTTGAAAAGCTACTTGAATCAAGTATACAAGCAATTAATGGAAAACTAGAACAACTCACTGAACATCGTATAGATAGGATCCACTTGGGCCGCGAGGACATTCTTGCATTTTGTAACACTCATCGGCGAAGGTTGGGTAAACTTCTTGTAGTAACTCGCATCTTCCAGTATCTCGTCCGTCGCAAAACATCCTACCTTGTCCGGTGACCCTGCTGAAACGACGGAACATCCGCACCCTCAGCTACACAAAATACTACAACTGTTCGTCTATCTGTGTCAGTTTTCCTACTTGCAACATCGAGTGATGCAACAGCACAGAATCAGCGCTATCGATCAGACAACACAAGAAATCAATAGTAGTCGTTCTTTCAGTGCTGTCATACGGTATAAACCAATTGAAAAGGCATTAAAAACCAGTAAAACGTACTCCATACGCGCTCTGACGCTCCACAGAACTGGCCTTGGTAATAAGGTGGACAGTTGCACAGAAAATCCGCTCCTTCAAACAGCGCTTCACACGTCGCACCATTCAGACAAGTAGCCGTGAGACAAGGATCCTTATCTCAAAATTGTACTGCTGAAATCCTGATTGAGCCGAACACCGTCTCCCTACGCAAACTCACTTTGACACCTCGAACCAATATAGTCCGTAGGACATGTACACACGTAGTTCACGTTGTTGGTCGATGCACACGTACCACCATTTAAGCATGGCGCCGCCGTGCAAGGAGATGATAAAGCTGAAAGAATCTGAAGCAGTTATCCCAATTTCGGTCTTGAAATGAATTATGAATGATCGATTACTCCGGTGGAATTCTGAATTCGAATGCTGTACTGAAATTGTGAAATTGATGTAACATTGATAGGCCTTTGCCTTTGCACACACGGCGCAAGGAAGTCAATATCCCAGTGCAATATGCAAGTATTTACTGAATTAAGTCTTCTGGACGAATGCTTCCACTGGTCATGGTCCACGGCGGCAGTGACCAGGGTCCGGATTCATGAACGCGGCTGAAGGTAAATCCTACCCCGATTTACCTCGACGGCCACTTACCCGCCACTTTCCAGGAACTTACCTCTGTTTCTGATTCATGACAGCCAAAGCAAGGGTTTTGCCCAGCTGCCAGTGAAGGATTGCATTTGGTCAGAAATTAGCAGCGGAGCAAAACCCTTACTATGGAGGTAAACGTTCCCGACGCGCTAGGAAGGTAGCATTTACCTCGAAACCTACCTCTGGTTTTTTTTCGCGCGTTCATGAATCGCACGTAAGTAGTGAATGGCGGTAGGTTTTGCACTTACCTGCCGATAAGTCCTTCATGAATGGGCGGGCCCAGGCCCACTAGGAAGGCGCGCAAATCGACTCACGCCAAAGAATCGTGTGGCATTAATCGATATACGCGCTTCGTAAGTGCGGCTGACTTATTGCCATCGTGAACCATGAGCAAACCCTTATAGATTCAACGCGCCTAGACGGAGTGTGAGACATTCTAATAGTTACCACTGAGCGTGACCCAGTACCTCAAGGAAGTCTGACAAAAATGCATCAGAACGAGTTCACGGAACTATTTCTGCCCGACAACGGTTTGCAAACGCTGCTATTTCACGAAAACTGGATATACCTACCACTTTCGCAGTTCACGCCAGTGTAACCTGCAGCGCAGACACATTTGTAGCTACCAATACCATTTGCACATGTAGCAGTGCTTTCACATGGATTGGGATTGCAATTGTCGATCACTGGAAATTTTCATAGTTCATTGGATTGGTTTCAAGAAATCTAGGAGCTGAGAGCATGCAATACACCAACTTAAGTAATGTTCCCGAGATAGTATTTCCTATCGTCGTTTTATCGCAGATAGGAAAGAGATCAGACGGCTAGAGGATTTTCTCTGGAATACCTCGTGCAATCTATTTCTGCGCCATGCATCATGGCTCGCTACTAAACAGTCAAGTGTAAGCCCTAGATTATATTTGCACCTCTGCGCGGCGCTGCACGATGGTCGGGATAGATATCGACCGAGCGGCGCGAAAAATCGATATCTATGACGATCGCGGTGCCGCGCGGCGTGGCGGCGTAAGTATAAACTAGGGCTAACGAGTTGTCAACCACAACACGCACTAGTTTTCTTACAGCGCTCCAGTGGTCGCTGCGGGACCATATGAGCATCCCTGTTGCACCAGAATCAAGTGATGAACGACCAAACAATAAGGCTACTTGTTGAGCTGGATACGCAATGCAAAGTTCAATCTGCCGTTCGAGAACACGGATCATATCATAGCAATCTTTACACTCACTGTGCACTGAGCGGTACTACCTGCTGCGGGAGATGATGAGGGACCCTTCTAGTAAAAAATGATAAAAAAAAACAGGAACAACTAATTGATAGTGGTTGAGTTCGCATCTTCAGCCTTATTAAAGCAGCCGACAGAGGATGTCTTAACTACTACCCGCTCCCTTCAATCGATTGATGTATTATGGAAAGTTTAGTTTTCCGCACTGTATTAACCACATAGAACTCCATGATAGCCCATCTAACGCACTAATGCTTTCATTGGTCATATTTATTTGTTTATTCATTTATCTTGAAATGTGTTCCCTTGCCCAGCTCTGTAATCCCCTTACAGAATCCTTACCCCTCCAAACATGTATGTAAGTCTTATATGAAAGGGCAGCATTTCCACCAAGTATGGAGAAGACTAGAAAAGCGATGGCCTTAAGAGTGCACCTTCTCCAAATCCGTATAGCACCAGAACTTTACCACCTACACTACCTGCAGTCATCTGCGTTTGGTTAAGTAGTGAAGAGGTGGGCCGATTAGACCACTCAAGCCGTCTGTCAAACACAGTGAGCTGCCTTCAGCAGTGCTGACAGCAGGCTTTGATTGCAATCCATCTCTACAACTGTAGGTAATTTCCGTATGAGTTCACATCAGGCGGCTCCCCTTCTCGCCTAAATCACAGACGGCGCAATGAGCTGATTCCAGGACGTACCCATATTTGTTGGAGAAGAACTCGTTTTATGGCATAATAGAGTTAGCCTTGAATCCTTAATAACTACGAGTTGACCTGCTCTGACAAGGGAACTGTTTCAATGGTACGCCGGAGTGGCAAAACGAATGCTATAGGAAGAATCTCCATCCTCCAGATAGCAAAAAAAACATGTTTCGTTTTTGCCGAACCCTTAAGGCACACGAATTAAATTGCTAAAGGTTTTCTGTGATTAATGCCGAGCTTACCACGTGCCAGCCAGACGACACATGCGCGAGATGTATGCAACGTGGTCTGGCTGGAGCAGTGGCAGAGGTGCTGCTTCGCGTATGTGACGTCAAGGTTCGGTTCCTGCACCGTCCCATTCACTATCGTTCATATTATTAGCAGTCGTTCAGCGGCCTAACGGCCGCCGACGACTGGTTGGGGCTTCGCCCCAAGCCCCGAGAAGAGAACGCGCCGACCATCTTTTTTTCCCAACTTTTAGACCTTCATACTTTCATTGCGATAAAGAACTGGCTTTACTATGTAGAGTACAGCCGTCAGAGCGGCCTGTCAGCCGCGCTGGCGGCTTCTCAACGTCATCGCCGTAGTAATAACTTTTCATCATCAATTTTAGCTGCAACCTATGTCATGGTTTCCGCAGAAAGAACACTTTAATTGCGTCGACTGCGACAAGTTAGAAAGAAACAGAAAAAATGAACGACACCTATGTATAATTTGATCAATATCAATTGATGGTGATCGATACCTCAAAAGCAAACTTCAGATTCGTGTTCAGCGACCTCGATTACTACCCCCAGGGCTGAAGATTCGTGCCGCTTGAACGACATCCACAAAAAATCGATAATATCGATCGATATCGATTGCTGTGAACACCTCCCGTCGATGATAATCTAAATGCCCAGGATTGAGTAACGTCGTCATTTATCCCTCTTTTTTTTAAGTTTCATAAAGCATCGTAACACTGGTAACGAATCACAAAGCATCGATAAGGAAACGGTATTGAAAACCATCACAGCATAGCAAACTCCAAAAGACGTACAGATGCCATACCACTTTGGATAGTACAGTAAAAATACAAAATAGAGAGATGGTATGAGGACGAAACCTTTGATGTCACGTTCGCGAAACAGCGTCTCTACCACGGCGCCAACCAGGCGCCACGCTACGCTCACCTCGCGCCTGTGGGTAAACTCGCCATTAATCACAGAAAAGTCTTTCAGTGCTCCTCACTCGTCTGCCTCAAGGATTCGACAAAACCAAAACATGTTTTCCTCCTATCTGGAGGATGGAGATTCTTGCTATGGTATTCGTTTTTGCCGCCTGGCTGAGAGACCTTGGAAAGAAACAATTGATTAATAACCAGTCAGATCATTTATACCGGACAACACCGGATAACCTACCATTTTTGAAATCTAACAAGCACACAAAAATGGGCAGGTAAATTTAACGTTTGCAAATAAACCATGCCAAAGTACACACTAGCCCAGATGAAGCTCTGATAGTTGCTAATCAAGCCCACAGCAAATATAGATCAGGATAACCAAACAGGTTCGTTAGAGAACTTGAACTAAAAATTACTGAAGATGTAAAACATCTGGAGATAGTGACTAATTGAACTGATAAACTAGAACTGATATGGAACCTCAGTAAACAGAAAATCAGACGGCCAAATCAATCTCAATTCAAAACAAACACGGAAGCGTCAAAGTCAGGAGAAGAGAAGTCCCTTGACATATAGCGAAAAACACGCTACGCGACACCACGTCGAATCCAGCGACTAATTTTGGTCAGCAGCAGATCAACACGACATCTCATCCAGATCATCCATGTATTTTCACCATCACACCTTTAACGGGTATTCTGATCGAATAATGTCTCACCTGTATCACATGAGTATCCGGTGGTGCCGTTGTTACAGACGCATTCACCATACGGGCATGAGAAGTAGTACTCAAATGAGAAGTAGGAGTAATATCGCGTTATGGGATCAACGCACACTCCATAATTTCCGCATTCGTACGGTGGGTTAGTGGGGCTGTCGATGTACATTTGTTGATGTGATTGCTGAAGCATCAGCGCCAAAATCACCGCAATCATCGTACGATCATGGACCGCCAGTAGGACTAAACAGCTGGATTATTTATTGGTCGCTATGTCCTACCTCGAGCTGAATACTTAATACTAGTTCTTAGTTCTTAATACTTAAGAACTTTGCTGATCATCAAGGGAGTATTAGAGAGGGAGAACGTTCTAAATAAAAAAGGCACACTTCCGGATCTTGCGTACTTAAGTTTCTTGAATAAAATTTCATTCCAATATCAGAAAAACTAGAGAAAAATAATGTCGAACCTCTGAGATGGACTGCAGGAGCCTCGCCTTTAATTCCAGTTTTTCCCCTTTGCACGATGCGTTCTTTATTCTTTTGTCTTCCGCCTAGCAACCAACCGACTTCCTCATAGCGACTGCCGGCTGACCCCACCTGAATAACACACATACACGAGAAGCGTTCAAGAAGCCTGAACAAAGGACAATATGACTATGACGTGGACTACTAAAGCGATTCTGGAACAGATTTGCTGTCAGGAAGCTCATGACTCCCTAATGCATAATTGCCAATCGATAACTTCGACAGCTATTGATCGGCTACTGGTGCAAGTCTAGAGTGGAGGTTCTACCCTAATTTTTCTTCATTAAATTCATAGAATTTTCCCGAAAACCTTTAAAACGAAAACGCTGAGAACGGTTGCGGGTACATGACAACTGAAGAAGGATACCTAGGCTTGATGTGTTTATCAATTATTGAAAGGATGCAGGATGCGCCCCGGCCTAGACTTGCACTCGGCCACTTACCCCCAGATTTTACTTAAAGATTATCGAGCTCGTCAGGTAGCTACATATTGACGTCAGTCGTGTTGAATAGCTAACTATTGTCAAAAACCTATGCTATCGATCAATAATGCTGGAAAACGGATGTGCAGACAGACATAGACGGACAACAATCAGCATGACACAAAAAAAAAGCAGACAGAAAAAATATAGGGCGAATAGGAGATAATAATAGAAGGGTGGAGTCCGTGAAGTAACGCTAGAAATCGTACCTTATTTAAAAGGTGTCCCACTCATTTAAGTAATTAAATATCTTGCTTGACCAGAGTGTGGACCGCGCAGCCCATTCTGCAAGTTCCAAACCGCCTGCCAATCCGTTTCGATTCACTCTACTCGTAATCGTCAACTACACACTAGAAGACAAGCCAGATCCATATCAGGCAAAGCGTATCAGACGCCAATCAGAGAAAAAACACTTCAGTTTTTATAGTTTTAAAGAACATACTGTGTATGAATACAAAATTCTTGAAAATATACAAACGAAATGACAAAAATTACCCTCTGATTCTTCGGTAGGATGGTCATTTCCGAAAGCCCAGGCTTCGGATTTCTACCGCTTGAATATCATTCAAGCTGGAGGAGCCAAAAAGTGTTAATCAGCTAGATATATGAGATACAAACACAGAAATATCTGAATATCTGACTACGATTATCTCTAGAACACCTAAGTCTCTGCTAATCTCGTTACTCTATTTCAACACAAATGACCACTCATTTCCATTTCCAGACGGAGCAGACACCTCAAAATAACATGTGTATGCCGATAGTAGAACGGTCTATGAAGGCCTTCTTGAAAGAAGTAGCTCACTATTGTAAAACGCTTGCTTCGCGTTTTTTTGGAACTTCGAAGGCGGGTCAGTGACAAAGTGTTGACAGGACCAGCCTTTGCCCTCATTTCCTCAAACCAAGCCAACAAACTCGCTAATGGAATCCCGCAAGGAGTGATTAATATTAGGGGGTGGGGGAGGGGAAGGTAATGAGACTCTCCATGTCGTGCCCATATATTTCGTGACCGGAGTCCGGTTTCGTGCTTCTCGTATTTGTGTGTTTGTTTGCTACTTACTGAATGCCACCTGAGAAGTGACCAGTTCCGCCCTTTCCAGACGCATACCAAAACCCCAATCTGTCTCACGCCGAAATAACAGTCTGACGAGTCGACCTGTATCGCGCAGATCTCGCCCAATTCCCAACCCCGAGCAGCCTGGACTCAATAGTCACGCAAGATGAGGAGTACGTCTTCTACCTTAACCCTGCCAAGCAGCGAGTCTGGGTGAGGAGGCCTCGTGACCTGTTACCGACCTTCGTTCGGTAGGATGATCACGGCGAGAAGCACCTTCTGAGCTTTTGAGTCTGCGCCCATGGGCAGGCACACTGGAAGCTGTTTTCCAAAATCATGAGGATGGATTCCAAAGCCATGGTCTAGGGGACGTCTTCTGCATCTCTAGACACGATGGACGTTTCCATCAGATCTTCTGGATCCCTACGCACTTTGGAGCACGTCTGCGGCACGCCTTATCATTCCCGACGCTAGGCACTTGATCGTCATCCATATCCTGGCGCGTTCCCTGCTCAAAATATCACAAACTTTGACGATCCTCCGCCAAGGATAAAGTTCGCCAGCAATCGCCCATGGTTAAGCTGAAAGAAATCCCAGCTGGCATACGCCGAATTGTTTTAGGCATCTCTTGGCTTCAGTCCTCCCTCCCCGTGACGGACACGCGACATTAGCCGATTATATAAAGTAGGATAAAGAAATTTGTTGAATTTGTCTCATTACTTTTGGCCCACCCTAATATAACACTTTTAATATCTCTGAGGATGAACATCAAGTTAAAAGTCAATCTGTGTCTAAACTGGCATATCTAAAATCTCGCTTGAATGTGGATTGTATACAAATACAAATGCATGGTTTTGAATAATTGAATAAGAAACAAATAGAAAACAGTTTTCAGTACTTAGCAGTAGCGATAATACAGGATTATAAACGGCGGATATTAGGACCGGCTCACCGTAACCTTAGGCGTCGGGTGAGATGTCCATTGTGCAATCGCAGAACAAGGCTAGGGAAGGACTCCATGGTGTGCCATACAAGCTGCTCGTATGGAGACTGCTTTCCTCGCTCAGGGGGAGTTCGCGACTGGGTTCTGCGCTCTTCGAGCGGCGAAGCGAATACGGCTGGAACAATGCGCAGAAAAAAAACACATAACGTCGTGTAGACGTCAAAACCTCCCATCTCAGATACTCAGCTGAAGTGCAAGAACGCCGCGACCCACGGGAACCGAACCCCCGACATCCCTCGCATGAAGCGAACCCTCTGCCTACTGCACCACGATCCATTGCCCACGGTTCCATCGCGGGCGCACAAGACATCGATCGGACGTCGCAGCGTGGACGTCGACGCGTGATCTCTGAGCTAGGAGGGCGCAGACAGCAAAAGTCTCGGCGCGACCCGCACTGCGGTTACGGTGAGCGGGTCCTGATATCCGCCGTTTATAATTGTCTAGCGATAATAGGGATTAACAAATTAGTTCAGAAACAAACACGGAATAGTGGTCAGCATATTTACCCCACTAATATCTTAATATTAGGTTGTAAACAAAGTTCTGTCAGTTTTCGAGGCTCATATTCAAAACATCATAACTCGGCTCAGAAAGAAGCTTTTCAATCAGTCTAAAAACTGTCATATGCGCCAGACCACTGTCGATGTGATGCATGTTAAGGAATCGAATCTTACGAATTCTTACAAATCTCTTACAAATTGGAGGATTTACGGTGATTGAAATCACCAGAGGCGAATTTGACATCGTGCTGTTTCATAAGCATTATTTCTCCGAAGAAAGCACTTGGATTTTCGATAAGAAAACGCTCGGTTAGGGAAAGGTTTCTTGAATATACAGCATGACGATGGTCTTGGATCTGACGTTCATTCAACTTTTACATGACGATCCATTAAGGGTGTGCAGCAGGGTAGTAATGCAAGAAGAATTGAATCACTGACATTCATAAACTCCAAACGTAACACCTTCAGTTGAACATACATTCTCTCTATATGTCTTAGTGGATTGACAGGTAGTGGTTTGAGTTGATTTAGAAACGAATCAACAAATCAGTCGGGCTGTGAATCTCCAAACCACTTCGGATGACTCCCAGTTGAGCAAAACAGGATTCAAAAGGTCCTTAGAGGCTCACAGATAGGAAGGCACTAATCAGAACGGTTGTACCCAACCTATAGTGTCATTTCTCAGTATAAAACTGCAAGCTAATGAAGAAGTACGGTGCAATCCCGGTCGGGGGGGGGGGGCAGTCCATTATGAATTGTTAACGATAGCTATGCATCTGTACTTACAACATGCAATACAACATATGAATGCCTTAACTTACCTGGTACCCTCCCTTGAAAATGTCCGAGCGTTACGCTGAAACATTGAAAAAGTTTTAATATGGACTATGCACGGTGCAGGGAGGGGGGAGGGGGGTGGCACTATGCACGGCAGCACGGTTGTGGTCCAAAACTCTATTTGCTTTGCAAAGAAATCGCAAATCGCTATGCACTAATTGATTAAGGTAATAACGTTGCTTTAACGTGTTTTCGTGGTTTTATAGTATTGTAATTGTTGCAAGTTTCTGTTCAATTTGCTGTGTTTTCATTACTCCCTCCCCGACTAGGAAAGTAATTTAGAAAGCTGATTTTGGTATTGGAAGGAGAGAAATGGATAACGTAAGCATATTTATATATATTTATATGTTGTGGTGCATGTTGCATTTCTTTAGAACTTGAAATGGACTGCCCCCCCCCCCCCCCCCCCCCCCGACAGGGATTGCACCAGAAGTACTTCGGCACGATTCGTTTTCGAAGATGGACCCCCACTGTTTGCGCGTGTCGAGCACAAGGGCGAGCACCCAACTGATGCGCATTTATCCAGTTTTATGTTCCATGAAATGACTAGTAGTAACGATATGTTTGAAGTCTACGTCCTTAGCCATCTGCATGACCGTTGTTCGTCTTTCTTTCTACAGTTACGCTCAACTAGTTCGGCTCTGTCAGACCCTTATTTGTTCTCTAACCATCCCGATTCTCCAATAACTGCTTCAATCTAACACCAAGAAATCGTTTCCTTCTAACTGTCCCTTCTTCTTTCATGCAAATTACATTTGCCTCCATCAGCTTTCGACCAAGTTACAACCATTAAAGCTTAGATGCGCGAAGAGACGTAGTACGTAAGGTTCGAAAAAAGGAGTTGTACTATTCCAAAGATGTTAGCGATTCTCCAGGAACATATATTTTTGGAAAGAGCAGTTCATCTGCCTTCTAACGATTACAAAAGATTGAGTGATAGATAAGGGATTAAACTTTAGCACGCTTTTATATCATGAGCGCGCGAAAACTGACAGAACTTTGTTCACAACCTAATAGTAGCACTTTCCATAAGGATGGGGCTCAAAACCAAATTCTAGGTCATGCAGCAGCTGTATTTGTCCGGGAGAAAAACAGGGAAGATTTATCCAAATTTACCCACTCATCATAACTTGGATTTGTGAGAACTTCTGCCGTTAAAAGAGGTGAAAGGTAAGGCTAATTAAGACGGTGAATGAGTCTGTACTGTACACCCCTCGAAACTGCTACTTTCAGAAGTTGTTTAACTTCCCCTTTCCTCCTATTCAAAACAGCGCGCACATTTGAATTTCAAGTTAGAGATTCGACAAAGCTTACTTCGAGCAGTGTTTGTGTTTCGCTTGCTGTTGTCTGTGGAAGAGTACTTTTGAAACTACCAAGACATATGGTTACCTGGAGAACGTCAGTGGTGGTGCTTTTAACGTCGCCTTCAATGTCGTAGTGGTCACTGAGCTGTACCAGCCTGCACATCGGTTGCCCCGCCATCTCCGCATACTTGGAAGTGTGGCTCCTTCTCGGTTCATAAAGTCGCCAGCTTAAGGCCTGCTCAGGCACATCCACCGGTTACAGCTGTAGGACATATTTTACAGGAGTCGACGAAGGATAGATCTGCAGGAGTCCACTTTTCGACCACATCAGTTCCTCCTTTGCACAGGGTGCTCGTCGTTGTCGGTCCCGTCCCCAACGAGTGTGTTGCCGTTTGTCAACACACGCCTAGGAGACGGGAGCGACACCGGTGGGAGTCACTTTGAATCACATGGGAGGGGGTGGGGGCTGACGATTGTCCTCCAGGAAGAAGAGCAATGCGCAAGCAACTAACTCGATCAGTACTACTGTGCCTGGAGGCCAAATGTATGAAGGAGTGGTGCAGGAGGAGTGAGCGTCTGTCGGCATGAAGGCGAATGTGATGGTGTTTCTCGTCACTGGCCTCGTCGTGATGTCCAGCGACGTTTCTTGTGCTTCTTGACAGCGTCCCTGTGTCCCTGAAACGATCTCCTACAATAAGACTATTCTTAACACCTTTTAGTTCACGATATCTTCTGCTACCTCTCCTGCAATACTCCGTCGAAGCACACAGCAAAAAAGGCAGATGCGTCAAAACAAATGGTCTTTGATGACTTACGCTACTCCCACTTCACATCTGGCCCCTATCGTCCGTTTCACTTCACAAAGCATCCTGAGTTATAGCTCTGGAGGCTTCGTCACCGCAATCTGTCACACACAGCGGCCTCCAACAATGCCTTTCAACAGTGTTGACAGCGAGCTTCGAACTCAATAGAGCCTCACAACTTTGTTCGTATTGCCTTTCGCTTTTTGAAGAACACTCTTTGTAGTTGGTGGTGGCCGCTCTTAAACGACTTCCCAAGATAATTAGGTTACGCCAACCTGGTTGCCCAGATAGACTCAGTTTCCGACTTCCTAGTCCGGAGAGGGGAGCCGGGGAGTCTAAAAAGAACCATTTCCGATGCAATTTCAGCAAGGGAAGGCCGCCTTACTAGCTTTGCACCGAGAACTGGTCATCCCCAAGCAGCTAAAACAGATAACATCGGTCAAATAAACCAAAAACAGGCCAAGACACCATCATTCAACGTTGCGGAGACGGGCAAAGCAATGTATCTTCTAATCATTTACAAACGTCCCGACCTAGCTCGCAAACGTTATATATTCTCGTTTTCTCTGTTATTTATTTTGATTTCGCTAATGCAATTGTTTTTAAGGAATGGGAAAGTTGAATGTACCGTCCCCTCCCGTTATAACGCCTCCGGATAAGACGTTGCCGGAGAACTGGTCGCTTGGTATAGTGCTGAGGCGGCGGGCGGTTTTTCGTCGTGTCGTCTCGTGCACTCCACGCCTCCCTGTTCGCCACACCCCGGAGTCCCTTCCCTAGCCCAATCTGGAGACTCACTCTGCTCATCTGGGTTCGTACGTTAGGCCGCTCCCTGGGTTACGGTAGCGAGCCGCTCCGCGCGCCACCACCCCCGATCACGGTAGCGTGGCGTGTTGTTGAGCCCGCCTCGAACGGACGGGTCCGACTGCTGCCGACAGGGACGGCTAGTGACGTCATACGCGGGCGGTCGCCGAGTCTGCTGGGCGCGCTAGGGCGCGAAAGGGTGTGCCGACTGCTTTCGACTGCGTTCCTTCTACTAGCGCAGAAGAAGGGAAACAGTTAAATGGTACACAATGTTTGTGGAACATTTGACGTCTTTTTGTAGACTGAGCAAGTGGGAGCGTTTGTTAACTACGTTCGAGTGGAATGAGATCTGCTCACTCAGAAACCTTCGTATTTCTCCAACATACATGCTGAAGCGGAGGTATTTCACTGTCTCCCTTTTCTACCAAGCCGATAGAGCGTAGAAAACAGTCGGTGGTGCATAACTTCGTGCTCTAGCGCGCGCACTGATTAGACGCGTATGACGTCACTAGCCGTCCCTGTCGGCAGCAGTCGGACCCGTCCGTCCGATGCGGGCTCAACAACACGCCACGCTACCGTGATCGGGGGCGGTGGCGCGCGGCGCGGCCCGCTACCGTAACCCAGGGAGCGGCCTAACGTAACGCACCCTGCTCATCTGACTCTCGCCGCTCATGCGTGACGGAATTTTTCGGGGACCAGTTCACATGTAATCCGGATAAGACGCGACTCTCGATATTAAGTAGATTTTTTCCGGCCCCGACCAGCTTACCTTTACGCCAATACAAGTCAACTTCGCTTAAGACGCGTCGGATACCACGCTACTGCCGTTATAGCGCGGTTTTGGAGGAACTCTGCGTTCAAAATGACTCCTGATATAACGCGACCCGGGCTCAGTCCCGGTCCCAAACGGAAAATGAAGACGAGGAAGATGTTGATCGCATCTGCGATCACACCCATCCTTCTATTGCCTCGATCGTAGTCTCGACCAGCACCGGTGCGACAATGAATGAGATGCATGTATGCGTCTTTCATGCGTGCGCAGACCACAAAAATGTTCACAGTCAGTATCATGTCGAGCACAGTGGTAGACTCCCAGTAGTCGTTAGAAGCTGCCGTAAATTGGAGGGTTTCCTCTATCAGGAACGACATGTGTGGATTAAAACTCAGATTATTCAAAACAATATCCTACGTATTTGTTCTAAGCCTAGAGCAGTTGGTAGGATGCTGTCACATGATATTTTGTTGTGGTCAGAACTTTTGCGCCATGCGGGACTTCTACCTGCACCCTCTGCTTTCCGGGCACGATTACAGAGCAACATCGCGGTTTGATCACAAGCAACATCACGATATCGTGGGAGAGTGCTGAGAGGCCACCGGAACGAGGATATGGCGGATATGGTGGGCGACTTAACAGCGCTGATAGCGTAATGGGTCCCGGAGGGTAGAGAGTGCGGGTCCATGCCCCGCCTGGTGCGAGTTTTGATGGCGGCAAAATATATTGTATCATCAGGTTACACTGTTTTGTTGTTGATCATGTCTAATTTTCCTCTGGTACTCGTTATTCCTCACACATACCTGTCATACTTATGCATACAGCAGAGAGTATCTCTGAGGACAGGACTTCATTAATGATCTAAAGATGTTCTTTGCCTTCACCTCATGGTCACATTTTTCATTATTATAGCCATATTTAGACATTGTATGCGAAACTAAGTAAATCTACGCGTAAAAGACCCTAAAGAAGGTCAGTTCCGGTTAAGACGCAACTCCCGTTATAACGCGGATTTTCTCCGGTCCCATCAAACGCGTTGTAACGAGAGTAGACTGTATTCCAATACTGAACACATTCAGTTCTTATAAAATCGTTTAAGAGTGGCCACCGCCAACTAGGATTGCACCTAATCGAGCCTCACAACTTTGTTCGTATTGCCTGTCGCTCTTTGAACAGCACTATTGAGAGCAACAAAAGACAGCGCTCACCTGGTTAACGATGGCGTTGGTGGTTTTGACGTCCTTTTCGACATCGTAGTGGTTGCAGTTGGAGCTGCTCCAAGCTGCACCTCGGTCTGCTCGCCATCTCTGGATGGATAGAACTATCATGGTCCAACGTTCGTAGAATACCCAGCCTAAAGCCTGCTCGGGCCCATCCACCGACGACCACTGTTGGACATATTCTACAGGTGTAGACGGAGGATCGGCCTGAGCAGCTGTTCGGACTACAGGAGACCAGTTTTCGACCACATCCGCTTCCTCCTCTGTACAGGATGCTCGTCGTTGTCGGTCCCGTCCCCAAGGAGTGTGTTGCCGTTTGTCAACACACACCTAGGAGACGGGAGCGACACCGATGCGAGTCACTTTGGATCACATGCGCCTGATTATTGGCCTACAGAAAGAAGAGCAACGCGCGAACAACTAAATCGAACAGTGCTCCTAAACCTGGAGGCCAAAAGTGTGAATGGGTGCGGCAGGAGGAGAGATAGTCTGTCGGCATGGAGGTGAAAGTGGTGAAGCTCCTCATAGACATCTTTGTCGGTATCGTCAGTGATGATTCTTCTGCTCCTCGACACCTGCCTGGTTCTCCTGAAATACTGAAAGGTGTTGCGCTGAAAATGACGGTGTTCCTTAGAAACTCAATTGCTCTTTTAACCTACCTCCATGTCGGAATTCGAGCCAAGACCTAAGGCAGTGTTCGTGCACGCACTGAATTCCCATCCGATCTAGACTGCGGAGGAACGCCCGAAGACTCGGCGTTCCCAGCATATGGGATGGATCCGGCTTGCAATGTGAGTCATCGGGAAACTCTTCTCACAAATGGAGCTTCCATCCCGACGAGGACGGCAACTGACCAGAAAAGGCGACGATTCCTG
Organism: Heligmosomoides polygyrus polygyrus; assembly: GCA_947396885.1. Lineage (NCBI taxonomy): Eukaryota > Metazoa > Nematoda > Chromadorea > Rhabditida > Heligmosomidae > Heligmosomoides > Heligmosomoides polygyrus. The sequence continues at coordinate 14,050,351 of OX377206.1, forward strand.
AATAGGCCCTTGGTATACTCGCGCGTCGCGTTGGCCACAGTGCTGCACAGGCAGCTACGGACTGCGTAGCTACCCGCACAACACAGTCACCTCGACCGGTCGCCGGCGCGACGCGAGAGTGTACCAAAGCCCGTCGCGCATCGCAGCCGCGTGCAGTCGTCTTTAGTGGAGCGCGTTAATTAGTTCATTACTTGCCAGCTATTTCGGACAGCACTATTAGGATGTTGGAGTAAGAGAACGCGCCAGCCTCCTGACAGCTAAACAGTATAAATGTGGGATATCAACGAAAGGAGAAGGTTCACCAACAAAGACGGCAAGTAAACAGCGTAAACTGCCCAGTAGTAAGATGACCAGAATCATTGTTTATTTTCATCCCCCTTTGCTCGCACGCAGAAAGAAGCGAAAAGCATTCACACTTCAGAACAGAAGTCGCGACAGCGGCGGGAGCGAGTGCAGAGCTGAGTGTACGTAACATCAATGCCCCGACTTCCCTCTACTGTCAGTTCAGGAACACCGAAAAACGTGCCAGGCAACGCTATCCAGGCAATCTGCCTTTGTCGTTGAATGGCAAAAAGATGCTTACCAGGCGCTGCCCCTGGACGGAGGGGGGAGGGAACAAGTAGCATTCGCCTGTTGCGAAGCGACAGTTATTTAGATGCTCTGTGAAGCTATGAAGTGGATGTCAAAAGTGGAGGGACAAAATTCAAATTTCTTGCCTGTTGCATCTAACGTGCTGCAACACGTTAGAATTCCCGGTCAAGAAATTCTACGGTACATCGGCTGACGATATACTAACTAGCAGACTTTCCCTGAAGATTTTCACCACCTCCAATGGGACTTCTGCAAATTGTTTGAAAAAATATCAAAAAAGAGCAACGAGAAATGAGCAACACCAATAAGCTTCGATCTTCAAGAGAAAACTCGACGAATCCCAAAACGGAATTTACACCTCGGGTCCCTGAACAGCGCGTCGTTATCGAAACCACACATATTGATTAGGCGCGAGACGATCAACACCCGCAGATTTCATAACGGCGCGACGCTGTGCGATTGGAGCATAAATTCCACGTAAATGGAACGAGGGAATCATCCAAATGTACTTTCTATGAAGTGCTTTACCTGGGGCCGTATGCTCGTCTACCCCGAGTCTCCCCCAATGGGGGATTGGGGCGTGATATAATGTGGTGATATTGATTAATTCTCCCCCAACGGGGGAACACGAGCATACGGCCCCTATTGTTCTTTGGGAGAGCACTGCTAAGACCTTCATAACATCGCGTCCACTGGGATGATGGTGGTAGTGGTTTCATCCTTTTCAATGTAGCAACAGTCGATGTCGTTGCTGTCCTGGCTTTGGCTGACAAATAAACTTCTCAGTAGGATTCAGCTGAGCATGTATGGCTGCTAAACAAAATCAAGGTATCTTTTTTTATAGCTGAACTGAGGACTAACGAACGATCCATTTATACAGCGAATGCTGGATCCTGTGTCCATCGCAATGTTTCCGCTTTCCCTATCCTAGACCACTGAAGCGGTAGAAGAAAGCATAGGACACCGTATCCACATACTCCTGATACGCGGTGACGCGATGAATCTACATACACCTGACCATAGTCTAGGGATCAAGGGCGTGCGTTTCAGGCAATAACCAGCTGAACTAGGATCTATGTGCAGAAAAGTGGATGAAAAGGCGAGAGAAAAGAGAAGCCATACTTCCATCTATACCTGAGCAGAGGAATTCCGGTTTTCATTCTGGTCAATAATTATCATGTACTGATATCACCCTTCAACACAAGGAGATTAAAAAAGCTTGGGCTCGCTCTGGAATACCAGCTAGGCAGTACATCGCTTTCGCATCCTACACGACTGTAATTAACCCTCACTTCTAGACTTTGTTGAATCCCTAAGGCGAAAATCTTCGAAAAAGAGGCGGTGTGGAGGTATTCTAGAACCTTCATCGTTCTAGAACTGTGGATGTAGAACCAATGCCTTTCGTGTACATCATGTGTATTCGTTCCCTAAAGAAGACTAAAATTTCGTCTTCCGCTAACACCGAGACAGTTGCATATCCTCTTAGGAACTCCTTTGCTTAGACATTCCTGACGACATCAACGACCACGTCAACTCATGATATATTTGTAGGTATAAATGGAGATTCTTTACACAGGTTGCTGTTTTTTCTTCATTTCTGTGATTTTCCACAATGCTGAACAGTCATGTTGTTCTTTTTGCGGTTCCCACGTCATCATTTGAAAACTAGACTCCGACAAAGTGGGAAGCCTGAAGAAACCAGCCTGCTCCAGTAACAGTCAAAAATTTGCCCAAAAAAATCTGAAATGAAGAGGGTAAACCCGGATACATGCAAATTTCAATGTGGAAAGCGGTTTAGCCTGCTATTTTATTTATTTATTTATTTGCACAATATAGTGCGCACAAAAAGAACACAACATGGACACGGCAGATCACAGAAAATACAATGTGAAAAACAAGAATTTAAAAGCCATCTATTACACAAACTGAAACCGAAGTTAGTTAACTGACTAAACTAAATTTCAGCAAAGAAGGGCGGAAATACGAACAAGAAGAAAAAATCCGGCAAAATCTGTGAAAATTCTTCTAGAGAAAAAATTGGGTAGAATTGTATAGGGGGGGGGGGGTGAGGAAGGATGAGAATTTGAAGGAGAAGAGCAGTGGGCCGCCAACACTGCAAGTCGTGGGATCGGCTCCGGATACCAACTTAGTAGGTCCGTCAACTCCAGCAATTCTCATACCTTATGGCTGCTGGGGAAACAACAGAAGAGTTGTATGCATACTCAGTCTGAACACTCATACAAGACCGGTCTCTTAAACAGTAAACAAATGAAAGTAGAGCAATTAGGAAACTAACCATTAGAAAACTGAACTAGGAAGAATAGTAGCTACGAAACAGCAAACAAGTAATAGAAGAAGAGCAAAATAAGAAGCTAAGAATATTTATAGAGATATGTATATGTCTAATGAAGAACCTGGTGATACTGATGAATGAAAAAAAACACATGAAGAGAAAATACGAAAAAATTGAAGAAAACAAAAAAATCAATAAAATCAAAAAATGCTCCCACTCTAACTTAAGTCAGGGATGTGGAGTGTGGAAAGCAAGTCAATTTTTTTCAGTTTACTTCGAAAAACCTTGTGATTGGGTGCATCAAGTAAGGTAGGAGGTAGCATTTGCAACCAACGAGCTCCACGGTAAAAAAGTGAATGGAAAACCTTCTCCTTATTTTTCTTCTTTATCATAGGATGGCGAAAGCAGTACTTATTATGGCGACCTTGCGATGGCACGAAAACCCAGTACTTGCTAGCTTTCAGCCTTGACTCACCCTTGAGGATTTTGAAACAGAAAATTAAATCGTTGAAGACACGCCTATAAAGAAGACTTTTAAGGTTAAAGATTTTGAGCCTTTCCACATATCCGGGAATCACTCTAGTACTTGTGATATTTGGGAAGCACCTGAAGAACAAGATTTTTGTGAACGTCTTTTGAACCTTTTCAATTTTTTCCTGACTCTTTTTTGTGTAGGGGCTCCAAACTTGAGAGCAATACTCTAAAATTGGAATGACGTATGTCTTATACAAGGTGACCAGAATTGAGCTATCGTTACACTTTAGATTCCTAAAAATGAAAAAGAGGGTAGAAAATGCTTTTCGCACCGTAATATCAATATGATTCGAAAATTTCAACTCCCGGTCCAGGTAAATACCTAGGTCACGGGGTTCCGTTATAGATGGTAGCAATTTGTTGTCAAATTTGAATTCTGAAGGTGGTAAGCTTCCAAGATGAAAGACCATGGTTTTGGAAAGGTTCACTGGTATTTCCCAAGTTTCAGACCACTCCATCATCTTATTTATGGATAGAGATAATGCATGGCAAACTTGCGTTCTATTGTCACTGTTATAGGTACCATAAATCTTTATATCATCAGCGTACATCTGCACTTTCACCTGAGGGTGGGTGACTAAAATTATTGGAAGGTTGAACGTGTATGCAAGGAAAAGGACTGGCGATAACACTCCACCCTGAGGAACGCCGCTATTGCAATCATAGCACCTTGAAAAAGAACTTCCAACCTTGACGCGCATACGCCTACCGTACAAATATGAGCGCAGCCATTCTAAAAGCAGCCCTCTAACGCCCAGCTGGTAAAGTTTACCAAGAAGTTTTTCATGATTAACTTTGTCAAAGGCTTTTGACAAATCAAAATATATGACATCAACGGAATCTCCATTATTTAGAGCCAAATTCCAGTCAAAGATGCAGTCAGCAAGCTGAGTGGAAGTAGAGGCTCCTGCCGTGAAACCGTGTTGCTCATATGGAACTAAGTTTTTCCGAGAAAACCATGCAACAATCTTATCTCGCACAATCTTTTCCATTACTTTCATTGGTGTGGGCGTTATGCTTATAGGACGGAAGGAAGAGAGCTGTACTGATTTTGGATCTTTTGGAATGGCTGTGACAATGGATTCCTTCCAAATCGAAGGTACCTCACAGCAGGTTAAAGAAATATTTAGAATCATCGACAGAGGTCTATAAAGGGAAGTGGCACATTTCTTAAAGATAATTTGTGGAATTCCGTCAGACGTTACAGAAGTAGAGCACTTCAGTCTTTTCATAATTTTTAAGACTTCATGGGGGCTTACCATAAAATTTTCAATGCTTTCGGTTTCGTCCATGTTCGCATGTTCAAACATATCGTTCGATTCGTAAAGGATATCTTGTGAGCGCGAACTAAAAACAGAGGCAAAAACGCGTGCCAGCGCTTCCGCTTTTTGCTGATCACTTATATGCATTATGCCATTGTCATCCACAAGAATAGGAAGCTCCAAATGTGGTTTCATCTTGCACCGAATATGAGAAAACAATGCCTTTTTATTTTGTGTCTTGGAAGAAACCTTTTCCTTATACGCTAGGAACCTTTTCAAATGGTGATCCAATTCCTGACATACTTTCTTATATAGCGGATGGCAAAGAGGATTTGTCAGTGACTTGAAAAGTCGTGATTTTTGACCTATTAAATTTGAGATATGCTTTGGATAGAAATGAACTGAAGTCTTCGCATAATCAATGGGAACATAAAGAGATAAACCGCAGTGAACTACACGGCAAAATCTGCTATACAAGTCATCTGTGTTTTCGTAACCTTGGAAAATTTCCCACCAATCGATAGAGTTGAAATATTGGGTTAACTTAGGATAACTGGCCTTACGAAAATTGGGAAAAGGAAGCTCACGTTGCCTAATTAAAGGAACATTTATCTCAAAGGTAATTACATTGTGGTCCGCTGATGCGAATGGGGGAAGGACAGTAATGTTGTCAAGGATTGGCTCTGAAGTCAAAATTATGTCAAGAATTGCATCACCTCGAGTAGGCTCCACTACTTGCTGAGACAAACCACAACAGTCAAAAAACTCCAAAAATTTTTCTGAACACAGATTCCTAGGCTTGCTACGCTGAACCCAATCAATATCGAGGTTAAAGTCCCCAAGCACAATTAGATTTTTACTGGAAAGACACAATTCTATCATTGCGTCTATAAGAGAGTCATCGTCGTCCACACTTGAGTTAGGTGGACGATACACTAAGACAGCCCTAAATGCAGGTGAACAATTTGCATTTACTGCATCAATGCAGAGAATATCAGACTTGAGGCAGGCAGGAACTTTAACAGCAGTCAGAGTAATTGAATTCTTAGCCAGGCAACAAATGCCACCACCTCTTCGATTTATACGATCACTTCTAAAAATTCTATACGGAAAGTTGGATAATATTTCTGAATTTGACATCTTCTCTGAAAGCCATGTTTCGGTGATGAATAATAGATCTGGATCATATGTTGCCAAAAAGAAGTGCAGGTGGTGTATCTTGTTAGCAAGGCTTCGAGAGTTAAACAAAAAGCATTTCATGGTCGTGGATGTCATACCGTGTCCAGCTAGACGTTTCCCTGAACCTTAGACCCGGTACGGTCTTCCACCGTCCTCGGTCGCGGCAGGTCTTCGACACGTCGCAGCTCGCCACGGTATACCACCCAGACCCTACTACCTAACTGCCTGTTTCGTTCCTTACTTTCCTGCCTCAATTCGTACTCCCTCCTCCGCTCCTCAGAGGTCATACTACGGCGGACATGAACCTTACTGAAAGCTGTAGAGCTTCGAAGTCTCCAAGCATTTGAGAGAGCTGTTAACCAATGAGACTTCGAAGGCAATACAACTTTCACCTTACGAATGCGCCCACGCCCCCCTATTTCTAGGGCAATGGTGGATTCAGCCAAAACAGAGCCTACTCCTTTGCCCCCCTCCCATTTTTAAACTTGAATTAAGCTTAAGACAACTGTAGTAAATCTCCAAGTTTGTAACAGCAACACTTTAGAAAATCATGAAGGCCTGGCTCGCATTCTCACTGACCAAAGCTAGTGAAGTGCTGTAATGATTTCCTGCACTTTACCAAAAAGCAATCAAACGCAAAGGACAAAGTTGGCACAGAAATCAAATTCACTGACCTCATCCTTGCTCTATTGTTCTAACTTCACGATGAAGACAAATAATAGGAACATAGTTGTCACGGGCGTCACTCGAATACGACGATATAATAATTAACTACAGCCAGTCGACTGGTGAACACGAACAAGAAGAAACATCATCAACCAGAAAATTGAAGTTATTTTACGTATTGTGTGACATCGGACATAGGAAATCTCCTTTCTGACAGGATATGCAAGCGACAGATTTACCTAGAGAAGAAATGAAATAGAATATGTTAAGGATCCCTCACAACTCCAAGTAAAACGCAATATCGGACACCCCCCCCCCCCTCCAAACAAGTAGATAAAACTTTTAATTCTCTCACTTTCCTGGCAGCAAAATTTCCGCAGTCTTATAGAACCGCTTTGCACAGCCCGAAACATCCGAAGGACGCTCTGGAAATTCGTCACTTTGATTGTCTTCACAAAAATCCACGTAAGTGGAGATCTTTCCTGGAATGGGTTGTTAGATATGCACCTCTCCTATCACCATCCACTATGTGTCTGAAGCTGTCGCTACCGCCGCCAAAGCCGTCTTCGTCACCGAATCAGCCAGAATCAGCCAAATCTGGAGAAGGCTGCCTCTACCACTAAATACACTGTCGCCACCAGTGCCAAAACCACCGTTATCTTCACCACCAAAGCCACTGTTACCCAAACTGGTTCCTCTAAAAGATCGGCCTGCAGTAAAATTAAAGCAGTACTCACGCAAACAAGGGTGGCAGGAGTACCAAGTTTCTCCATGTAAGCGCACTAAAACAGGCCAATAGTAAGACACTAACTCTGATTCTCATTTGAACTGTTTTCGCCATATTCTGAATGGAGAAAGATTTAAGTATGTCATTCTGCAAACTGTTAAAGGATGCGCTAAAACACACTGTGCGGGTTTCCAAAAGTAGTACAATTCTGCAAGAAATGTGCTTCTCCTACACAAATATAGAACAGTTGTGGATCTCAATATCTTCATTGAAAGCACAAGTATCTAGTAAGTCATTAAAAACAAATTCAATTATCCACATGCTGCTTGCCTACAAAGCAGATGATCTGTGGCGCTACGAGACTCAATATCAGAACACAGAAAACCAAAGCGGCAAAGCAACCGAACTTCACCTTGAAATCTTGACGAAAGTACATCAGTACGGCTATTGGAAATGCCAAATTCATCCAACGATCAACAAGGGCTCTACAGATTTATTGACAAATATAGCATGTAAATCTGTTGCACCTTTTGTTACATTTCAAATACACGTCATGAACAAAAATACAAGAATCGATTAGGTGAAAGACGATCAATAACGTTAGCCTTCAGAATGTAGGGCCGCTGGGCGACTTCAGCATGAGTGCCACGAGAAAATGGATGTAAATTGAACAAGAGCTTTCATCAAAATCTATCTAGTTTCCATTGAAGCTGGAAAGATGTCATTCGACGTCGCTTTCAAAACCGCAGTTGTTGATGTTGCAGCTGTACCAGCCTGCACCTGTACCTGATCCTGCATATTTAGAATAACAATGTCCCCTCTATTCCTTTAAAATTGAGAGGTTAGTAAATCAATAAGGGTGACAGTAGAAGGGCAGCTGGTCTTACCTGTTATCCATATAAATGCTGCTGTTGCAGTTTGACGGCTTGCAAAGCGGATAAACGGCCATCGCTGTAGGATGACAACAAAAGCGTTTATTGTGGTAACCTCAGTTTCACACGTTGCTTCAAAGATGGCTTATGTTTGTCTGTTTGTTGTTTATAGTACAGAAAACTCATAACCCTCGAGCCAACATGTCATATAGCACTGGAGTGAACTCAGATCCTTTAGTTGAAAATGTAGGTTCTTAGGGAAAGACACTGTAGAGTTGTTCGACGATTGCCACCCATACCTTTCGTGGTCTGACTTGGCTTATGCCCTGCATCAAACGCTTCAAGGTACTCAAAATATCCCCACTGACTATCAATGCATAGGGTGTTCTAGCGAGCAAAACAAACAGCAGTGAAACATGAAGTGTACAAACGGAGTCTTGCATACCTGACCAGCATGCCGCTCGCGACCTGGTTCGATGCGGAACGAAGGCTGAAAATCGTAATTTCACCGCTAAATATGGAGTGTTAGAAGCGTCGTACATTTTCAACCTTATATAAGAGATTTCTTATTGATACAGCTAATGGCAGTGATTAGTCCAGCGCTCCCTAGTATGGATGCACATAGTGCGCACATACAAATAGATGAAGTCGTAAATAGTCTCTTTTCGTGAATGGCAATGTGTGTAGGGTGTGGCTTTTCTGCAAGAACTGTAAGGCCGACGTGAAAATTTTCGCATTGCAAGAAGTGTCCCGTACAGGTTCGGTTGGCAACCGAAATCCCTTGTAGGATTTATCTGAACGAACTCTGTTACATCCGTGGTTCTCCCGTGCTTGCAAAGGAATATGTTTAGAAACTGTCGGACCATCGATATGGATACGGTAGCAGCAGCGAGCGTCGTCGCAGCTTACTTTCGAAGAAGTCGTTCTTCAGCAGAGCGAGAGATCTTCATGAATAACTAATAGTATAGTAAAGTTCTGCGTTTTTCCTTTCTTCGTAAAATCTTATTTTCAAGCTTGGTCGACCCATCATCTCCCATGTTGTGATCCCAACGAATAACCCGGCTACTTTATTGTGAGAGCGAGAGCTTCTCTTTTTAAAGCGATGAGCATCAAGCTCTCTGAAAGCTGAAAATGGTCGCTGATGGCCAGAAGCACGGGGTCATGCGACGTCCTTCTCCAGAAGGGACATCATTAATCAGCACATAGATACTTTCACGCTACCTTCTTCAGTTAACGCGTTTTACTATGAGGGTACATCCTTGCTTAGAGATCCATTTTTCCATTTATTTTTATTCACTCTATTTCGGTTAAACTGAGATTTGCTAGACGGACAGTGCCAGAGAAGAGCAGTTGTGTTAAAATTAAGCGTTGTTGGCACTCCGAAGGCTACTAAGCCTCATCAGGATGTGATCAAATTAGCAGTACTTAGTAGCGTATCTCATGAAATCCACTGCATCCTTAATCGCCGCCTAACAAAAAGTTGGAAAGTCGCATTAGGTTAGACTGAACGATTACGATACTGCTATTGGCTCACTGGATCATAACATCAAAGAAGTATTAGTTGTGCGGGTCGCAAATGTTTTATAACAGCTGTATTTAAGAAAAATATGGTTAAGAAAATGGGATCTTTGCAAAACATTATATCAAGTTTGCGATCCCATTTAACAAAAATAGGAGTGCCTTGAAAATGAGGACCTTCAAGGAGAAGAAGAAGAAGAAGAAGAAGAAGAAGAAGAAGAAGAAGAAGAAGGAAGAAGAAGAAGGAAAAAGGAAGAACAAGAAGAAGGAAGAAGGAAGAAGGAAGAAGGAGGAGGAGAAGAAGAAGAAGACAATGAGAGCAATTGGAGCGACGGAGGGGGGCGGGGGCAAAGATCCACCTACAAACCTCGTGTGGCACAAAATACTGACACATGTAGTATAATTCTTGAAAGCACAGGATGGCGCTTACAAAGATTTCAGTACCGTTCGATGAGATTCAAGTTCTCCCAAATTCTTGTAAAAACATTCTGACGTAGAAAGCACGGATTTACGGTGCCTATAAGTTTTAAACAGGCGCTGTAACCACGCAAATAAGAGAGAATTAGGGTTGTTAGGGCATATGTTATACTTCGTCACCCTGTCGGCCAAGCGGCAACCCGTCGCCGACAGCACAGGATCGCCAGCATGACGGGCTAGGCCCTGTTCATGCTTTGCAACGGCAATGATAAGAGCGACTAGAGCGCCCGAAAGGTATGAACAGGCGACTGAAGTGATGGGAGCAATGAGAGCAATTGGAGCGACGTACGCAGGTGGTGTACGTAATTAATTACGTACTCCACATTCCGTCCCTGCCCCAATCGTTTTGCCGGCGCGAGTATGAACAAGCGACAACAGCGACGAGAGCATCCGAATCAACAAGAGCGACGGGAGCAAAAGCGACAGCGCTTGGGTATGAACAGGTTTCGGCAGCGATGGCTCGGTTTTAATCGATTTGCAGGCTCTGCACGGACGATGAATCGCTCTCGTCGCGAAGTATGAACAGGCCCCTGCAGAGTGCACGCGAGAGCGTACGGACGATGCGCACCCTACACGGCCAAAGATCTAAACTTGTCGCAGCGCGCCACACTGCGACAAGGTGTCGCCGAAGTTGTCGGCGAGGGTGAGTATAACACCCCCTGCTACGCACTGCGTAGCATCCGTCTAGCACTGTCGCCGACAGAGCGACGAAGTATAGCATATGTCTAAGCTGATTTTGGACAAATACAGCAAAAGCGCAGAGAAGATTCACATCAGTTACCTTATAGATATGCTTCTTCAATTACAGAGAAGTCGTGAAGGGGCGGCAGGCACTGACGAATTTATTATGGAGGACACAGCGGTGATAAGCGTCATGACAGACTACAGGTGAAATACAGGAAGAAACACGCTTCCAGTTGCATTTGTCCAGTTGTATATTCAAGCATTCTGTTAGGAATAGAGAGCAGAAAAAGCCGTTCAACCGTGACCTTCGTGACTTTTCCGACAAAAAAAAACAGCACCGATGCCATCTCTTCACAATTGCAGGTAGCCACTTCTTTTGCTGTATTGTTACCTAAGGGCGCATGTGGCGCACTCGGATGAGATGCCAGCTGTCACGAGCACCCGATATCAGACTCCTGGTTCAGATTTCCCGCCCGGGCCAACCAAGGCTTCCATCCCTCCGAGGTCGGTGAATTGGTACCGGATCTGTACGGAAAGGATGAAGCGCTGACCTTCCATCAGCGGTCACCACAGGTTATTGTATGGCCAAATACGCAGTGAAATCGGGCTCCACAACATCCTGTAGAAGCAGAAAGCGTGGCGTATCCCAAAGGGATTGAATAAAGCCGTCCTTTTATCCTTTATTACTACCTACTATTAGAGTAAGAAGGAAGGGCTACAACAGGAATCGCTCCGGAGAGCAAGTTGGTTTGCGAATTTCACAACCAATTTCCAAAAGCGAGTTGGTGCATGAAGTGGGGGTGGTCGCTGTTTAAGCGCAATGCACTCTTAGAAAATACTGAAGTCTCATGATACAACTGTTGTAGCGCATAACATCCTCAAGCAGGCAAAGGTTTGCCAGTCGTGGAAAGTCTAGTAGAGTGGAAAGAATGGTCAGGAGGTGTGGAAAGGTTCAATGATCCTATGATGCTCGACCACATGTTTGTTAAAAAACAGCTAGACTACGAGCAGAGATTTTAAATTAAATGGCTGCTCAAATCTGATCTTGTTTTGAACATCCTTTACATTAGAAGTAAGAAGAGTTCGATACGCAATTGCCCTTTTTTGGAAACTTTTTCGGTGAGTATACGCCTACTCCTATAATAATCTCATACTACAAGATAACGCGCTAAGAGCAATCGGTACCTTGTCATAAATTAGCGGAAAATACACCCCGGTCGTAACAACCATGGGTGCACATAATTGCGACTGACGATTTTGAAATGCACAGCTATTTTTGGATCCGTCCGCTGTCGACACGGATGGCTAGTGATGTCATACGCGTGTGGTCGCCGCGCTGAAGGGCGCGCTAGAGCGTGAAACTGTGCGCCGGCGACTGCCGACTGCGTTGTTTCAGCCAGGCTGAAGAAGGAGAGCAGTTTAATAAGATGTACTGTTGGCAGAGATGCTTACTCTTGAACAGTGAAGAAGTGTGTTCTTTACTAAGTACGAATGGAATGAGACTCAATCTGTTTCAAACGAGGGGGAAAACGTGAAAAAAAAATTCGCAAAAGAGATGAGGAAAACTCGAAACAATTCGTGGTTATTAACTAGAAGTTCCAGAAGCAAGTGCTGCTTATTTAAACTCTTCAGTTCACAAAGGCAAGGAAAGTTATGAAAAAACAACCTCAGGTATTGCAACATCTGCAACTTGCACATTGCCAGTACGGATATGCCACGGTAGTTGTCTGGACGAAGATTCTGAAGCACTTCGATGTATGAGAGCTAGGAATAAGCCAGGAAATAGAAGGAGAACCCTGATGGCAAACGCCATGTATGAAGGATGAACTCGTTTCACTTAATGCTAGTTTTTAGGTCTTAGTAGTTTGTTTTGCATTCCTTCTGGTTTTAAAAAAAGTTTTCATAGGAAAACCACCGCCTTGAAAAAACAATAGCTACACTGTTTGAATAAGAACTAAAAATATTTTCACTTGACCTCATACAATATTTTAATCTTTATTTTGACCTGCTGAGAGCAGTGAATTTGCTGGGGTTGTAGGGAGAACCGCGCAGCGCAAACCTTCTATTCATTGTTTAACGTCTATTCGAATGATAGCGCAAGTGGTGTTTACATGAATGTAGAAACATCAAAAGTAATAATAGAGGAAAAAATCCTCGAATCATAACTCTCTGTAGACAGCATCTACGCAATCAATCGAATGAAGGCTGCAGTGTACTAGACGAATGCGCAGCGCAATCCTTGCACACAAACAATTTGCGTCGGAGCCGTTTAGAATGCATATAAAACTGTTTTGCAAAACGGATAGAAATTCAATGCTCAGGGGACACACATTTCTTTTTAAGACACGCCGTATAAAAGTTTGTTCACAGAAATTTACTGAAAACAAAATATTGGTTAGGCCTTGCATTATAATGTATACAAGTGCTCCGACACGCCTAACGGCGTGTCTCGGAGTTGGGCGCTTCGCGCGAGCTTGCAATGTCATTAACCTACAGAAAACATTTTTGATAAACTTAAAAACCACTGGCGTTTAGATTCACTCTTGACCGTCCAGTAAGGCGACGTTTTGTGCAGCACATCACTTCTGTCCCTTTGCTTATCAGCCATTCTAATGTTCAACAGCACTAGTTACAGGACACCGTTGTCACGTCTTTCAAAACCACGAAACCACGAACCTATGCTCCCTACACAATGTCGGTGCCATTTCTTTTAAACTCAGACGCTCATTGCATGATCTCCTGACAAGCCTTCTATATTCCGACGTCGATCCAGCGACGGAGATCCATCTTACTACGTTGCGTTGCGCGACATCTGTGACACGGTTTTTCAACCCTGGACACTCGGAAACACGCGCAGTTGCTGCCTTGTCAAACAGAAGGAGACTGCGCTTCCTCTGCTGCTGCAGCATCCCAACTTGAATTCTGTACGCGGACACATAGCGCACGACGTTGGTGACACCTCTTCTGAACTCAGACACTTGTTGCGCGACGTAGTTGACTCGTACTCTGAATCCAAAAGCTCAGAAGCGCACATTTGCCGTTTCAAACAGGAAGAGGCTGCGAACATGGTAGAATACCTATTCCTCGTATTAATTCCTATTATACCTCCCTTCTTTCTCGTTCTTCGTCCTGGTTCCACGTCCAGCTTCCTCCTTCGTGGTAGCTCTCCCGCTCCTCCCACCCCTCTTCCACTCTCGTGGTCGCCCTTACTACTCCTATCCACTCCTATCCCTTTAGTGATCATGGCACTAAGTCGGCGACACGGCTTCTGAATCTCAACGCTCAGAAACGCGCACAGTAGCCGTTGTGCCACGGAGTAGAAGGCCGCGCTTCCGGTGCTGCAGTAACATACCACGTTGAGTAGCAAATTTTGCCCGCGCCGTCGATGGTGAGGCTTATCTCCCGCAGGCTAGACCACTCAAACGCCATCGACCGCTCTCTATTATATGAAGGTTGTGATTTTTAGTCTAGATTCGCTCGAGCGCTTCATTACAAAACGGCTTCATGTTCGAAGAACATTTTTACCCTCAGGCTCTATGACTTTTATAATACCCTTAACCACACCAACCACTGTCACAATGGAACACATCAACTACTCTAGCTTGAGTGAACACAGACGGTAAAAGACTGGAAGCACAACCAACCTGGTGTTTGTTGCGAATTAGTAGACGCCTCGGCATAAGAATTTGCATTCCGCGGATCTCGCTAAAAAATCCTCATGCAAGAAAGAGAGACCATAATTCTGCTGCTTATTTAAATTCTTCAATTCACAAAGGCAAGGAAAGTTATGAAAAAACAACCTCAGGTACTGCAACATCTGCAACTTGCACATTGCCAGTATGGATATGCCACGGTAGCTGTCTGGACGAAGATTCTGAAGCACTTCGATGTATGAGAGCTAGGAATAAGCCAGGAAATAGAAGGAGAACCCTGATGGCAAACGCCATGTATGAAGGATGAATTCGTTTCACTTAATGCTAGTTTTTAGGTCTTAGTAGTTTGTTTTGCATTCCTTCTGGTTTTAAAAAGAAGTTTTCATAGGAAAACCACCGCCTTGAGAAAACAATAGCTACACTGTTTGAATAAGAACTAAAAATATTTTCACTTGACCTCATACAATATTTTTAATCTTTATTTTGACCTGTTGAGAGCAGTGAATTTGCTGGGTTTGTAGGGAGAACCGCGCAGCGCAAACATTCTATTCATTGTTTAACGTCTATTCGAATGATAGCGCAAGTGGTGTTTACATGAATGTAGAAACATCAAAAGTAATAATAGAGGAAAAAAATCCTCGATTCATAACTCTCTGTAGACAGCGCCTACGCAATCAATCGAGTGAACGCTGCAATGTACTAGACGAATGTGCAGCGCAATCCCTGCACACGAACAATTTGCGCCGTAGCCGTTTAGAATGCATATAAAACTGTTTTGCAAAACGGATAGAAATTCTATGCTCATTTAAAGGGACTTTTTAAGACACGCCGTATAAGAGTTTGTTCACAGAAATTTTCTGAAAACACAAGATTGTTTAGGCTTTCCATTGTAGTGTATGCAAGTGCTCCGACACGCCTAACGGCGTGTCTCGGACTTGCGCGCTTTGCGCGAGCTTGCAATGTCAATAACTTACAGAAACATTTTTTGTTAAACTTAAAATCCGCTGACATCCAGAAACTCCTGACCGTCCAGTAACGTGATGTTTTGTGCTGCACAGTACTTTTGTCCCTCAGGTTGCTCATCAGCCATTCTCATGCTCAACAGCGCTAGTTACAGAACACCGCTGTCACGTTTTTCGAAACAAGATGCCCGCTAGACAACGTCTGCCATTTCTTCTAAGTTTCATTGCATTGCATGATCTCATGACAGGCGCTTCCTCTGCTGCTGCAGCATCCAAAGTTGAACTCTGTACGCGGACGCACAGCGCACGACGTTGGTGACACCTCTTCTAAACTCAGACGCTTGTTGCGCGACGTAGGGGACTCGTACTTGAATCCAAAAGCTCAGAAGGGCAAATTTGCCGTTTCAAAGAGGAAGAGGCTGCGAACATGGTAGAATACCTATTCCTCGTATTAATTCCTATTATACCTCCCTTCTTTCTCGTTCTTCGTCCTGGTTCCACGTCCAGCTTCCTCCTTCGTGGTAGCTCTCCCGGTCCTCCCCACCCCTCTTCCACTCTCGTGGTCGCCCTTACTACTCCTATCCCTTTAGTGATCATGGCACGAAGTCGGCGGCATGGCTTCTGAATCTGGACGTTCACAAACGCGCACAGTAGCCATTGTGTCACTGAGTAGAAGGCGGCGCTTCCGCTGCCGCAGCGACAAACCACGTTGAGTAGCAAATTTTGCCCGCGCCGTCGATGATGAGGCTTATCTCACGCAGGCTAGACCACTCAAACGCCATCGACCGCTCTCTTTTATATGAAGGTGGTGATTTTTAGTCTAGATATATCTATTATACTTCTGCTTGGAAAAATGATCGATTTAAAATGAAAAGTGCTCGGTTTAGAGCGAAAGTGGTATACAAGAGCAATCTGATGAGAATAAACTAACGAATACCTTGCCCCACAGCGTTGCGGGACACGCTGCTTGAGACCTGTGGCGGTCTGTGCATACCCCTGCTCTGATGTTCCTGCAAAGCTACGCTGTCAGTTTCGATCTTCACCAAACTCCTGCTGCTTTTTACTTTGCCAGTACTATAAGTGAAACTCACACGAAGGCCAGCAGATTGAACTCCTACATTCATCGAATATCCTGCTCTCCTCTCAGACGAAGTTGTACTCCTCTCTGGGAGCCGATTGGGAGCAGCTAAAAACGTCACATCTCATTGAAGAGCAATTACCGCACACACTCGCTACCCAACACCTTAATCTCCTCACACGTTCTCTACAAAGGTTTACGATTCATTAAAGCCCTATCCATGAACGGATGATTACTCTTCACATTGTTTAGTACCACGTAGTCCTTTGAGACCACAACGCAATCATTCATCAATCTGCGAAATAAAGTTAAACCGGCGTTAAGTCCATCAACTGTGAGGCTTATACGACCGGGTTCCTGCTGGCGTGATGCAAATTGCCGAGAAGGGCGACAGTATCACTGCGCGTACATTGGTCGGTACGGTACTTACCACGTTGTAACCATGAAGGCATCACGCGCCCCAATACAATCACACCTTCTGGCCTTCTGCAAACTTTTTTGGAAGTTGCCATGAAAGAATCGCGGCGATCAGTTCGCAAGGACAGGACTACACGTAGGGATGTGCGGAAACCCTTTCAAGAAAAGCAGAACGCGGAGTGCGGAACGGAAGAGCTCAAAATGGGCGGAAAGAGGAGTGCGAAACAATTTGAAATAACACGACACTTATTAATTCGTTTCATTTCCCATAAACATTTATATCGAAAATGGTGGCGACAACTAAATTACCGTTAACAAATTTAAGGAGCAGACAAGGCAGCATACAACTCTTGTACAACAACATATGTATGAGAATAAAATATTCCTGTATTCGCATAATTATTAGGATTTTTTAAATATTACTAGTGTAAAAAATCGAGACTTATCCGTTCGTCGGCTCCCAGACATAACAGGGGACGAAATCCAAAACACCATATTCGAGACAGGAAAAGGTGCGCTTACACTGCGTCTCTGAGTTGAAATGTATTTCATGCGCCCATTCCCATTTTGACGAGGGATCACAAGGACCCAACAAATTCGAAGGCGATACTCTAAGAAGAAAGAACTTCAAATATCATGCGAGGTTCCGTAACCGACCTTCTCCAATACTCTACTGACTACTGACAGTTTAGACTTCCTTCGATCTGCATCGGAAAGCGTCATGGCGAAGAACGACATCGGCTTCTTCGACCGACGTCTCTTCGACCGACGCTTCCACATCCGATGCCGTTACAATGTTTACATAATTGTTAGGCCTCGTTTATACTTCGTCGCGGCGCGACGCGACGCCACGTATGGTGGCCATACCTCATTGCGTGGCCATCGCGTCGTGCCGCGACGAAGTATAAACGGGGCCTTACACTTTCATACTATGCTTGTCTGTATTGTTGGGCGCGCGGAGTATCTCGCTCCGCGTGACCTAGACGAAGGGACTGTCCCTCCCCGACGATCAGGAGGGCGCCGGTATAAAAGTCCGTGAGCCGATTGATAAGGGCTCGGTGTGCACATTAGCTGATAAAGCGTTTCATGCGAGTGATCGATCTTACGTCTAAGTAATTCCCCACAACGGGAACACGTGGGGTGCTGGTGGTCGCTTCGTATGCGACCATTCTGATAACTTCGGAACGCGGACAACGAACTTCATTGAGGGGTTCCACAGTAAACTTTGAGGGGCGTTTCCTAGTGGCACCCCTGCTATGGCGGTTATATTACAGTTTTTCGCCTCACAGTCAACTATGGCCAAATCTCAGCTACTGTCTATAGCATATGGGGAATGGCAACAAGATATATCCAAAGTCGCCAAGCCTGCAGGCCAAATGAAATACACGATGAGATGAGACGCTTCAGACAGTTCCTCCAGGCGGATGGTCGTCCACCTACCACAAGAGTGTAAGAATCACCTCGGTACCTTAGGCAGCAACCTTGGCCACTAGTTAGCTCTCAATGTGTCTCCGTCTCCTCGTTGTACTCCTCTAAAGAACCCTATGCATGTTATCTTGCCCATTCCGAGAGGGAACTGTTAGCACACTTGCCTTTGTTTTCAGGTATATGCTTGCTCACAAATGCAATCTCATACTTCACACTATTCAGTTGTTTTTATTCGTATGTTGCCACTTACACTTCAAACGCTTTGGTAAAGAGTGTTCTAAAATATTTATCTCCAACCGAAGACAAGTCTCAAACATGTTTCTAAACATCCTGCAGAAACTCAGCGACTGTTGTGGCTGGATTAGTGTATTTCCTCAGTGATGTCACCAACATTATGAATGGTGCGGAAACACATCACGCTATGATGAGACGCCGGTCGTGCAAATCGCTCAAGAAACAGCATGTCCCCACGCGAGACGGTACTGCGCGCGAAATAGTGGGGAGGAAGCGAGGTGGCAGGCGCGCTGCAAATCGACGTGACTCAGCATGGTAAACGAAACCAATAAACATTGGTTTCGTTTACCATGCTTGTTAGAGCGTCTAAAGATGATGTACACATAGCAACTAGAAAAATAGATTGCAGGACAGAATCAAAACCTCATATCAAATGGTCCGCATCTTTAGACGCTCTAACAGTATGGTAAACGAAACCAATAAAAATTGGTTTCGTTTACCATGCTTGTTAGAGCGTCTAAAATGATGTACACATAGCAACTAGAAAAATAAATTGCAGGACAGAATCAAAACTTCATATCACATGGTCCTCCTCAGCCGAAAGGGTGAGGCATGGCGCCGTATCACACGGTCGTGAAAGGGTTACATTTGGATCTGACATATCCTTTTCATAATCAAATTTGCAAAGCGTACTGAGACATTTTCTCCTTCTTCAAAAAATCGCTAAGTGCCCACATCTTTGTATACATCTAAGGAAACATTCTACGCTCTTCATCAAAAACATGCAACGCCAATGCATCCGTGATGATTAGTCATAAGAATCTCACCTCCTAAAGGGCCTCCGTTGCTCCAGGAGCGGCAGCTGTAGGCATGAGCCTTCGGGAAGCTCCGGCTCATATGTTACTAAACAGACAAGAATAACATTCTCCGTGTATGTCAAACTCGCTAGGGTAGTCGATAGAAGCTGTTTCACTGCTGATTTGTCATGATCTTTTTTCATCCTTTATCTTTCAGTCGCAGTCCGCGAAGTAACCTTGCACTCACGACTACACGAGGGCTTTTGGCACTATTGTACTTTCACAACTCCACGGGTCGAGGAGAGGTCGAAAAAAATTTTCGCCCAAACATCGGCTGGGGGTATTTGGGGTGCTGATCACGAATCTGTCATCCGTCCTTCGTTTTACGCTGGAGTACGGTAGGTTGCGGTAGATGCGGGTGACTAAGGCTGCCAAGGTCATGGTCACCGAGTTCGCCCAAACTTCGGCTAGGAGGGTTATTTGAGGTGCTGATCACGAATATGACATCCGTTTTTCGTTTTACGCTGGAGTACGGTAGGTTGCGGGTAAGGCGCCTTTTATACTTGCGCCGCCCCGTGGCGGGGCGTTATGGTCGGCATGGCTATCGGTTTTTCGCGCCGCTCGGTCGATATCTATTCCGACTATGGTGCCGCCGGCGCATCGCTTCTATACTCCGCCGCCGCAAAACACCACACTTCATCGTGCTGCGCCGCGCAGCGGCGTAAGTACAAACTAGGGCTTAGAGGAAGGGCGCGGCGCAGCGCGATCAGCCGCCGACTCGGTGTAGGGTGGGAGATTTCACCTTTTCGACCAAACTTCTCCTATTGGGAAGGAGGAGGGGTATTTAGGGTGCTGATCACGAATCTGCCATCGTTTTTTGAAGGTACAGGCGATTACTAGGTTTGGATGATTGTGGAGTTTGGGCGAAATCGGTGACCATGACCTTAGCCCGTACCTTCTGTAACCTAGGGAGAGAATGGAGATCTGTAGACATTCACGAAGCTTCATATACCACGCTAAAAATATGCTTAGTGCACAGTGACCCCAGAATGGCCATATGAAAAAGAATTTTTAGTGGTTATCAACGACCTTCCAGCAATTTTACTTTTGGACCCGCACACACCGCAAAAGTGGTGCCGTGGTTTAGTGCCGTTTGCATTGCAGTGGATTCGACTCAATACCACTCACCAGTTTCAACCGTAGATTGAGCGGACGACTTCGACTCCAGGCTTAAGAGAGGATTCGTCGCTCCCCATAGGAATCCCACGACAAACATTGACAAGATGCATTGAGCTGATCAGCCAGACGAATTCTTTCTGTTTTACTCCCTCAATCACTCATGGACCGTTTCCGGAGCACGGGCCGTAGTGCGCAGAAGCTCGTGGCCGCGCGTCGCTGACGCTCCCCTTTCTAACTGCAATCGCGCAGCGGCGCGTCAAATTCGGGGCGCGGCGCGACTGACCGCGCCGCTCCCCAAATTGACGCGCCGCGCCGCGGCGGGAATATAAAAGGCGCCTAAGGAATGCTTCAGGACGGATCGCTGGTGGCAGGCTAAATATCTTCCTGGTGGCGGTTGTGGAACAGTGACTGGAGGGCAGTGATGCTTAGATTGCAATCTCTCGATTAAGCCTTTGCCTATCGAAGAGTTTCCCGCAAAAATGGTTTCCCGCTTATTTTCAGGCGATCGCTGTGGGACCACTTGCATGATGTGCTCACCCGTAGCACCGCAGATAACCCCATAGCCGAAGTTTGGGCGAAATCGGTGATCATGACCTTGGCAGCCTTAGTCACCCGTACCTACCGTACTCCAGCGTAAAACTAGAAACGGATGTCATATTCGTGATCAGCACCCCAAATAACCTCCCTAGCCGTAATTTGGGAGAAATCGGTGACCATGACCTTGGCAGCCTTAGTCACCCGTACCTACCGTAACCTACCGTACTCCAGCGTAAAACGAAGGACGGATGACACTTTCGTGATCAGCACCCCAAATACCCCTTAGCCGAAGTTTGGGCGAAATCGGCGATCATGACCTTGGCAGCCTTAGTCACCCGTACCTACCGTAATCGGCCGTAATTTTGAAAACGGATCTCAGATTCGTGATCAGCACCCCAAATAACCCCCTTAGACGAAGTTTGGACGAAAATTGTTTTTCGAGCTCTCCTCGACCCGTCGAGTTGTGAAAGTACAATAGTGCCGGTCTTTTTGGTACAATCGATGCCAATTCCACGCACTTCTTTTTTCCTCTATGTCTAAACCTAGACCATTCATTCCGAGGCGTGGCATTTGTGTTGCAGCACATCCCAATAACCTGAGTGAAATAGCTGCAGGTGAAAACTATAGGCCCAACCATCACGCAAGTCTGGTACTTCTCCAAAGGTTATAGTTCTAATTAGAATAGCTGTTTTAGCTCCAGTGCTATGAGGTTTGCTGACTCGACAGATATGAGCTTGATGTGGTATGAGAAGAAAACAGACACGTCAAGCAGGACGAAAAACTACGACGTTGACATACCTGTCACCTCTTACCTGTCTTCACTTTACGATCGCATAGTTCCTCCGGCGGTCGCTAGAAAGGTGTCCATTCGTCCCTGTTCCGAGCCAAGGGGTCCAAGGGTGTGATTGTCCTGAGGCCGTATTCACGACTAGTAATGGGATAGTGGTAGTGGTTAAGCCTACCAACAGAGGATACAGGGCAAATGGCAAGTTTGGTATTCATGTATTCATAATTTGGCGAATGACATAACTCTACCCCACCGTTCACCCAACCCAAGGTGGTGCTTAAACTTATGCGCTATATTCACATAGCCCTGCGTAAAGTCATTCATGAATCCGGTCTATGGGTTTTTTTTTGATACTCCGTCAATTGGCAATCTTGCTCAACGGGTGTTAAACAAGCAGATTACATAGCCATCCCTCTTAATTTTCGATGATCTGGCTAGAGCGCCTCTGATCCGTGAACGTCGACGGTTTTGGCCGTCTTATCATATCTAACCACGAACATCATATGATAGCGCACGAAAACAGACGTTTTCGACAAATGGATGGAAAGGATTCCGCAATGCAGTCGCTTAAAACCTGGAATTTGTGTTCTATAGATTGGGACCGTGATTCAGTAGAAGACGCTTCTCGGGAATACAAAGCAGTGGTTTACCCATTGGGTAGCCAAAAAGGGGTGCAGACCTCACACAATCCTGCCCGCCGCACAATGTTCGCCTGACAGCGCGAAATCTCGCTGTGGGCTGCAGAATCGTTGCTTGGAAATACGCCGCCTAAAAACAACGTGCAACGTCTGCTTCGCAAAGCCGTCAGCTTACGAACAGGAGCAGGTGTAAGGCGAAGGGATTTCGAAATCCGGAAAACGAGTAATGGATTATTTTAAGATAGGTGTTTTCAAATCCCGTTCTAGAAATAGTACGTGGGGTAACAGTAACGCAAGCGGGCATTGGACCGGGTCCTCAATCTGCGCGCCATCGCAACTTTGCGCGCCTCGGCAATCTCGCGCGCAAAGGCCAATACCGTTCCTTGTTTGTTTTCCCGCCTCAGGCGTCCGATGGGCCTCTGGCCTAAAATTCTTTAGTTTGTTGTCGCCTGTGCCTTGCCGGACGGTCGCTCCGTCCGTAAGTCTGTTGTCGCTCACACTCAGCTGGACGGTCGCTCCGTCCGAACCTTGGTCGCCTACTCTCTACTGGACGGTCGCTCCGTCCGTATTCTGTTGTTCGACTAACTCTTAGTTAGCTGAGTTTTGTGTTCGTTGTTCACTTTACTAATAAATCGTGTTCTGTGAATGCCTCCTTCAGTCGTTGGGTCGCACGCGGATAGAAGCCGCTATATAACCTATTCCGACAGGAAAAAGTTCAGACCAGACCGATTGGTCGCTCCTACAAATCAAAGCTTTGTAAATTGTGTTTTTTTTACATTGTTAGCATCGAAATTTAAGTTGAGACCTATGGTAGCGTTTGTGCACACATGGAGTTCCCATCGGGATCTATATTGCTGAGGAACACCCGAATCCTCGGCGTAACCAGCATTTGGGATGGCTATCGGTCGCAATGCCAGTAATCGAGAAACTCTTTCAGCAAGTTGAGCTTCCGTCCCGACGAGGATGGCAGCAGACCAGAAAAGACGACAATTCCTGAATAGGCCCTTGGTACACTCTAGCGTCGCGCCGGCCACAGTGTTGCGCGGGCAGCTACGGGATGCGCACTCGCGCAACATTGTCGCCGTGACCGATCGCCGGGGCGACGCGAGAGTTAGCAAATTCGGTCCAGTAAGGACGACAGTACGCAGTTCGATGTACATCGTACATCGAACAGTGTACTGTCGTCGTTACTGGGGCGCGTTACTCACTGCTTGGCAGCTATTTCGGACAGCACTATTAGGATGCTCGAGTATGAGAATGCCAACCTCCAGATCGGTAAATATTATAAATGAGAATTATCAACGAAAGGAGAAGGTTCACAGAGAAAGACGCCAAGTAAGTCGCGTAGACGGACCGCTACTAAGATGATAGGGATCATCGTTTGTCTTCACGCCCCACCCTTGTTCTCATAAAAACAAGCGAATCGCAACGCAAATAGTTGTGCAGACTACTCCACAACGTTGCACAGTAGATTTCACCAAACCGGCATAAAGCGGAATTGGGACCGAGCAAACGACAAAAGAATCCATCTTTAAACAGTTTCATACAACAAGACTACTCTTGACCCGTTTTGGTCCATTATGATTGCTTTTACCTTTTATGCACTAATTTGTCGGCGAATATCGCAGAAGACATCGAGACAAAGTGGGAAAGCCGACAGGTAAGACTTCATCACCTACGCTACTTCATGTCATTTTTGTCTGGCCTTCCCTGTCGTCTGCTTCGTTCCATGAAACGCGCAGAGGTAGGCTCACCTGATTGTCATCATCTTCTGTTACACACAGCGACCTCCAGCGACGCCTTCAACAGTGTTGGCAGCATGCTTCGAATCTACTCGAGCTTTGTTAGAGTGACAATGAAATCCTACCTAACTCTCAGTCGAACCTGTACCGGACAGAAATGAACGGAGATGACCGAGACAGCCTTGGAAAGGTAACAAGATAAACAAATCGTTTGCTAGAGAAATCATTGGCGACGGTAGTTAGTAGCTAGCAGCTCCAGGAAGCGAACAATGTGATGAAAATAAATGGATTGACTTAAGGTTACCAAATGAATTATGCTGAGGTACGCACCAGTCCAGACAGAATGTGGGCAGTTCTTTCGGCGTCAATAGGGTCAGGGGTGGGGAGCAGGGTCAAGCGTGGGGTTCGATTTTTGCCGAAAATTTACGACCCCCCCCCCTCCCAGAGTGGGTCTGGTACGATCCCCCCCCCCTTGTGTAAACCACCGTTTTATTTCCTATCCGCACCGAATTTTTTAAATTTTTTATGCGGTTTTTGTACCGTTTAATAGGTCCTTCTTTCCAGGTGCAGCATCGACTGTGTCAGATTAGTTCAAGAAAGAGTGTTAAGTAACTGTTTAATTTAGTATTTTGTTAGAAAAAACGCTGATAAAGGATTTGTGTATGTAATCTTTTGATAATAATATTTTGTTTGTTTACAGTTGAAAGTAAAGCACTTTTAAGAGCAGTTGTCAAATTAATCACAACGAGTTCAACTTTTCAGGCTTTCCGAGCATCTCGTGGACATGGCACATTTTTGTACGTGAAGAAGCAACATCTGCATTCGAAATTGTACTCTGTACAATGCCGAGTGTAAATTTCTTAAGCTGACTTGAGTGCTTTGTCAACAAATTTTTTTTAGTCACTCGGAAGCGATGACGGAACGGCAAC
Organism: Heligmosomoides polygyrus polygyrus; assembly: GCA_947396885.1. Taxonomy (NCBI): domain Eukaryota; kingdom Metazoa; phylum Nematoda; class Chromadorea; order Rhabditida; family Heligmosomidae; genus Heligmosomoides; species Heligmosomoides polygyrus. The sequence goes on from OX377206.1 coordinate 14,075,535, forward strand.
CGTAGGATGGATTTTCCAGGAATGCCTACGAAGGCGTGGAGTCTCTCATTCGTCCCGCAAAGTTGTAAAAATTAATATAAAAATGTTTCAAATAAAGATTGTATTACTTGTTAAAAATAAAGATTTTCTGTACCCAGATTTGGAATCAATGAGAAGTTTCCATTTTTCAGTGTTTTTTTTTCAGGAAGTCACAGACGCGACAGTTTTCTGCCTGAACGAGCGACATCTACGTCCTAAATTGCCGTCTATAAAATTTGAATTGTCAATTGCTAAGGAAAATTAAGTGCTTTTCCTACAAGATTTTTGGAAGCACTCTTCGAAGCGATGACCAAATGGCAACCGGAGGATGGACTTGTCACGGAACTAATTTTCTTTCTTCTGCAGGAAACAGCATCAGAAAGTGGAGTTGTATGCAATAAAGTTTTAATCCACAGTTTGACAACGGTAATAAAACCTGTTTTTCTGAAAGGATCCATTGTATGAACAGACGCTCCGATTTGTATGATTTGCCGAAATTTTTCGACACCGTTAATTACATGGAGGCCGCTATTTTTACAGCCTGCTTTTTAAAGCATAGAACCCACACTTCTTATTGTT
>OX377206.1:14076331-14154464 GCA_947396885.1 Heligmosomoides polygyrus polygyrus
ATCAAAGAACTACCAGTTGCATGAGTCGCAAATGCTTTATACACATAATATTAAGTTTGCAATCTCATTAAATAGAAATACAAGTATCATAAAAATGAGGACCTTCAAAGCGAATCATTACAAAAAGCACGTCCATCTGTCTTTGCTGAGCACTGTGTTGTGAACGAGTAAACTCGGTACGTGCGAACTTCCTGCGACGTTATACAAAAAAATTATACGACAAAATAGAAAAAAGCTGAACAACTAGGGAAGAATCTCCTCAGTTCCTAGATCCACCACATTGTTCAGCACTACGAATGCCTTTCTCTCAGTCAGCGAAGCACTTCTTGAGCAAAATTGAACAGAAACCGCTACCAAGGTTGTTTCCGAGCCTAACCTCTTCAAGAATTGACCCTAAGCCGGTAGTCTTTTTCGAAGCGCATGTTAATTTGTTTTGTCGAACATGTACGGGAGCTCCCGACTAAGGATAAAAGAAGGATAGATGGCGGGGTTTATCAATGCCTAGTGGATGTGTCCCGCGTTACTTCTACGGGATATTGTGAAGGCAATTTGAACGCGTATTCGTTCAGTACAGTAACTTTCGATGGTCAGCCCAAGCGCAAATCTGTGTTTAATCCGTCCCGAGCAACTTTATGAGGGGGGGGGGGGGTGGGCTTGGCTCCGATAGCTCAACCATTAACGATTGGTACCGTTGTTTACTGATATCTTTAACTGCAGTAGTACACTGTCGCTGTGTTGCTGTTGTTGATATAATAATTTTCGTGAAAAATGACACTTGATATTATTCATCGTAACAGTTTAACTAATATTATTAATAATAATATTAATAATATCAATATTAATATTATATATATATATATGATTAATATGATATGATATGATGAATATGATACGATTAATATTATATGATTAATATTCATCCTCCAGCCGGAGACCTTCGCTACAGAACGAGAACTACCCATATCGATTAGCCAGTGTGGGAAGTCGATGCAGTCCGCTATGAACGTTCCTGCTTTTTACCTTCTTCTTCTTCAGCGTTTGTTCCGCTTAGTGGCGGGGTCCGCTCGTCTGGTCGTCGCCTAGGCGGTCCCTAGGGCCGTTTGGCGGGTGCATATATGTTGAGGCCAATCTTAGTAACGGTGCCATTCGCACGAAGAACATGGCCACACCAGTGTAGGCGAGCTTCACGTAGCTTATATGCAATTGGAGCGACACCAAACCTTTTGACGTATAGAGACATGGGGAATATGATCCAAACGCGTGACACTAGCCGTCCAACGCAGCATTTTCGTCTCCACTACGCTGAAGCGGCTCTCAACCTCCCTCGATGCAGGTAAAGCGTACATTGCTACTGGTCGGACGACGGTTCCATAGATGTTTGATTTAAGGCGCTCTGGTATTTTCCTATCGCACAGAACGCCTGTCATTGAGTGTCATTCGGACCACGCTGCGCTCACGCGCGAGTTCAATTCGTACGTCAGACTACCATCGGACGCAATTGCAGATCCAAAGTATTTGAAATGTATCGCTCGTACGAGCGAATTGTCATTGATCCCAATGGATCCAGTCTCGTTTACGTCTGTCGTCAGGTACTCAGATTTTTTGACGTTCAGGCTGACCCCGAACGCCGCCAAGCGGTCATACCAAGCTTGCACTTGTCGCTCAAGTTCGGCCTTGTCTTCACTGGCAAGCAATACGTCATCTGCGTCCGCGTCCAAGGAGTAGGCTTCTGAAGGTCTCGCGAAATGGTATTCATTATGACAATGAAAAGGAGCGGGGAAAGCGCGGAACCTTGGTGAACGCCGATGGAGATTGGAAACTCTGCCGAAGTGCGGGCTGGCGTTCGCACTTGACTCTTAGGGCCAGAGTGAAGAATGACACCCACACAATAAAGTTCTTCGGGAACACCGTGCTATCGTGAACCGTACCATATGACCTCATGCGGTACACGATCGAATGCTTCCTCCAGGTCGAGAAAATGTAGCGGTTTTTGTTTCTCGCGATATCTTTCTGCAAGAAGACGAATAGCATGAATGGCGTCGATGGTGCTACTACCAGCTACGAAGTCACACTGGGTGGGGAAAATTCGGACGATCTCGCGAATACGTCCATCCACAATTCGTTCGAATATTCCCATAGTGTGTGAGAGCAATCGGATTGTACGGTAACTCGTGCAGTCAGCGGAACTGCCCTTCGTCCAGATCGGGATCGTTGTGCTTTGCTGCCAACTACCAGAAACCTTCTTCTCCGCAACAACCTGGTTGAAGAACTTCGTTAGCCACTCAGCAGGTTTGCAGCACCTCAACTTCCATTGGTCGGCCGCTATGTCGTCGGGGCCGTTGCTTTGCCTGGCTTCCGTCTCCTCCACAGTGATTTTCTGCACAGGGCCGTGCGTAGGAGGAACGGAAGGAATAGATGTATGGGCAAACTTTATAGTTGAAGTTCTCTCGAACTAGTCATGCCATCGTTCCATAGCCCTTTTGCGGTTCATCAGTAGGTGGTCATTCTCATTGTTAATGCCAAAGAATTTCCCGATATCCTCGCTCTGGCGATGAGGTGCTTTGGAAAACCGATAAAGTTGTCGTTCACCATCGCGCGTCTCGAGTTTCTCGTTGACTTCGTCATAATGAGAAGCTTTTGCAACGCCAACAGCTTTTTTAGCCGCCCTCTTCGCTTCTTGGAATATTCGCCAATTGTCGACTGTCTTGTCGCTGAGAAAAGCGTGATATAGCCTTTTCTTCTGTTGACGTTTTCCATGACGTCATCAGTCCACAGCCAAGTCTGCTTCTCGATCTTACGCCTTCCAGGTTTCGTCATGCCCAACTCGGAATGTGAAGCTTGTAATATCGAATCGGTTGCACGTTTCCATGTCTCCTCAACAGTGGTAATCGTCGGCAACCGAATACGAGCAACAACTGCTATACCGGTTTGCCCATCGGCTTGCAACCGCATACAGTTGTAAAGAGCGAATTCACAACCAGACTACGTATGTGATATTACATAATCTCAGAAGTGCCATGCATCTCGCATCTCAAGAAAGACTAATCAACGCGGGCATCGGCGAGAATTCTTTTATCGATTTTACAATCATTAATTGTTGTTGACAGTAGACAAGTTTCAGTGCTCCTTACTCGCTTGCCTCAATTTGCCCGCACTGCAATCTTGACTCCAGGGAGCATCAGCTTTCGCGTGGCACCTCTCGTGTTTGAGTTCTGCAGGACAAAGAAAGCATTAATGGAGAGCTTAACCAAGCGTTTGATGATCCTATGAACCATCAACAGGTCATTCCTCTTTCTTCTGCCAGCTAAGGTGTTTAGGAGAACATTTTGTTCCTCTCTGCATTACGAGGGAGATAACGATAGTCCATACCAGTAACTCTAATCATGAGCTTCCTAGTGAAGCTATTTTGGACTCCTTTGAAAGCATTAATGATCGATTTCTTCGTGGGGTTAAAAATGGTGGTACCGCATTCCAGAATAGGTCTTATGTAGGTTTTATAGGCTTTGAGGATAACCTTAGGGTCTCTGGAATGGAGAAATCTAAACAGATTGAGAAGTTGAAGAGTAGCCTTATTTCTGCTATTTCAGTATTCAGAGAAGTCAAGTTTACTATTGCAGGTCCCCTAGGTTACCCTAGGTTAGCAACTTCGTTGACAGCTGCTAGCTCCTGGTTGTTCAAGAGATATCTGGTGGGCGCGTTGCTAGTACCTAAGTGCAAGATCTTAGTTTTGTTAGCTGCAATGGGTAACCCCAGGTACTTGACCAAAGGGAGAGCATCAAAAGCTTTCTGGAGATAGGCTGACTGAACCGCTTGTCGAATTGACGTTGGCGTAAATTTTCAAATCGTTCGCAAACATTTTGCAAGCAACGCCAAACGGTCTCAAGACAGAATGTATATCATGAGTATATAAGTTGAAAAGAACCGGGGAAAGAACACTATGAGGTACCCCAGTAGGTGCACTTTTAGTCGAAGAGAACGAGCCATTTACAACCACCTGAAACGTTCTGTCCTTTAAGTGTTAGTTCACCTATCCACACTACAATGCATTCATGAACGCCTGCCGCTCTCAACTGGTGGAGTAGTTTGGTGTGCGATATGCAGTCAAAGGTTTTTCAAAATCGAAATATACGATATATACACCCACTTTACGGTCAAGTAAAGTTGTCCAGCCGTTTAAAGGCTCAAGTATCTGAGTTTCTGTAGATTTATCTTTTTTGAGTAGACTCCTGGCTAGAATAGTTGCATGACTATTAAAAGGAAGCTTATTCATTCTTTTCCATATTAAAGTCGTCTTTGATGATAAATCGTACCTCTTGAGCTCCTGCTGCGGTTCGACCTTGGCTTACAAGGCTTGTTTTTCTTGGGTGGCTCGCTAAATGCGCGGGTAGAGGTGCGGCCTATGACACTTACTAATCGGTGGTTAACCATCATGTATTAAACGACCATAGGGAAAACTACCTTAACCAAACTACGACCACTTCGTCGCAATAGACGGCTCTTCGAAAACGACGACGGATCCCTCTGTATCTTCCGTATCCATCTGAACATTTAATTTGAGGTCGGATAGTAGTCACGCTAACGTTCAATAGATGCTTGTCATCGAAGCAAATTGGCAGACCACGAAAGTGACCTGCAAGGTTGAAGTTTCGTATCAGTAAGTCAATCTAATCTACATAACCTCAGAAGTTCAATGCATCTCGCATCCTAAGCAAGACTATGCAACGCGGGCATCGGCGAGAATTCTTTCAACGGTTTTACTGATTCATTAGCTTATTTTGCCGCACAGCATACTTCGCGTATTCAATGCCGAAATTTAGATATCGGAGCTGTTACGATCGTGGAACCGAACAAGCCGGTAACCGGCCGCCATGCGCTTGCATCCTTTAGCGCCACAGACGATAATGTCATGGTGATAACATTCACCCCACAAGAATCTCAAGTAGTGATGATGTTGACGAGAGGTCCTTCAACTCTTTCTGCCCAACAATCACCTCCGTTTCCTCATGTGTAAATAAACGAATAAATAAATGTGTCACCGTCTGATGAATACTCGGAAGAAACTGTACGTTGAACACAGGAAATAGAACTAACACACTCATCCGGTGAAGATCAGCAAACTCATGCTCGATGGATAACTTTAGAACCCGCTCTTACTTTTAGCATGATATGATGATGCCCTTCTCATTCTAGCAATGGGTTAGCACCTCGCACTCACACGACCTGCGCATACTAGTCATACTAGTCATACTAATCAGCTCACGCACGAGGTACGGACACAAACTACTGCGAGGCTCCAACGTCGAGATGAACTTTTCCAGCCTCCGGGCAAATCCTAAGCGAACTGTACTAGAAGACATCTCGAGATTAGTATGAGATATCCGGAACCTGGACGAAGGACATCGGTCATGCATCTCCCTCCTTTCGAGAGGCATTACGATAATAGAAGATCCAGCACTGTTGACGCAGTCCAACGCCACGTGTTCGGCTACTTTTCCAGCTGTTTTTTTTTTCAGAAAAAATATGGCTAAGAAGATGGGATCTTTGTTAAAACATCATATCGAATTTGCAATCACATTGAATAAAAATAGAAGTACCTTAAAAATGAGGACGTTCAAGGAGTATAGAAAATAGCATAAACCTTGGCGGGAGTTCCGTGCAAATCACCAAAAGAGCGTTTATTACCATGCTCCCCCATAGCATCAAGACTAATAAAAATTAATTGGTGGTATTGGGATTAAAAAAACCGCTGGTTGTTTTAAGACATTGGTTCAAAGGACCTGCCACTCCATCGGGAAGCTTCTTGCTCCACTACGATTGCTGGAGTGCGTCGTCGCCTGATGCTGATGTTGACATCCTATTCCTCTTCCTCCAACAGGTGTTAGGGATTTCCGATTCTCGATGATGCTTTCTCGCTGGTCGTGATCTTGAACCGCTTAGCCGCATTATGGTTCCTGCTCCTCTGTGATCTTAAACGTGCTTATGGTTTTTCGTTGCTGACGAGATTATGAGTTTTACGTATAGCATTTCTTCCGAAGTGCGGGCGGCGACTTCTCTTCAGCTTTCTTTTCTTGATATGCTTTTTCTGTTACACTTTCATGTGGGTCCCTAGATTTCATCCTAGGCTGTACTTTTAGTAATACATCCTTGTTTATCTTTAATAAAATTACTTCACAATTTTTGCTTCGCGTGCCACAGGTGGTTTGCCATTGTTGTCGGCCCATGGGGCGGCCAGCGTACCCATGTGCCGAAGTTCCGGCAACTAACACAAGGGCATCATAGCTGGCTGACGCGGACAAACAACCTCGTTGGCACGCAGTGATCCGTTTTCCTGAATATCATAGCCCGTATTAAACTTACATGCCACCAGGGACCTACGTGAGTGAGTCTCTAACGTACAATATTTTCTATTTGGTTACTGAAGAGTCGTCACTGCCATTTTTTACTATCGTTTCTTTTACTAGTGCTTTCTTCTTCATTCTCTTTTCTACACATGGTTGTTTCTGCTTCTTTTTTCTCGAATTTAGTGCACGTCTTCTTGACGTATAGAATAAATGAATAAACGAACGCCTGCTGCTCTCAACTAGTGGAGTAGTTTGGTGTGCGATACGCAGTCAAAGGTTTTTTCAAAATCGAAATATACGATATCTACACCCACTTTACGGTCAAGTAAAGTTGTCCAGTAGTTTAAAGGCTCAAGCATCTGAGTTTCTGTATATTTATCTTCTTTTGAGTAGTCTCCTGGTTAGAATAGTTGCATGGCTATTCTGTTTTTCGAAGACAATCAGTTATAAGGAAATTTGTTCATTCTTTTCTATATTAAAGTTGCCTTTGGTGATAAAGCGTACCACTTGAGCTCCTGCTGTAGTTCGATCTTGGCTTGCAAGGCTTGTTCTTCTTGGGTGGCTCGCTAGATGCTCGGTTACAGGTGCAGCCTGAAATATGATACCTATAATAGGTGGTTAACCATCGTGTATTAAACGATTTCTCAGTTGCTCATCAAGGCAACCCGTGCCTTGATGAGCAACTGAGATGTTTCTCAACAGTAATGACGAAGTTATATGCACGCATGCTTGACGCTTTATTTTTAATCGACTTTGGACGACTTCTTTGCAAGTTATGGAGGTGGGCGATGGTAGCTCTATGACAAGAAGCACGCATAGGCTCCTGACGCAGCGATGTGAGGTACATGTCGTTAATATGGGAAGCGGATTTGGGAGTTGGGAGCGTGCTAGCCAATCACAAGCAATCAGGGTTCACGGAGGTGGGAGCGTGCTAGCCAATCACAACCAATCAAGGCTCATCAGGAGACTACCCCAACGGTAGATCGGAACCGCCCGAATATATATGGGCAGAATCGCCTCTTTCTGGATAAAAGCAGCGATGACGAGCAAGTGGTCGTGGCGCAGTGGGAAGACGGGTGGCGTAATCCCCATGATCGCTTTCTCCTGCCAACTTGAGCCCGCTCTCCTCGTTCAGGCAGAGGGCTAACGCCGCCAACAGCCCAACTTCCGCGGTCCCTAACTCTGCGCAGAGTTGCATTGGGGTCGAGTTATTTGCATTTTGTTGTTTCTTAGAAAGAGGCGATTCTGTCCATATACATTTGACCGTCCCGACCTACGGTTGAGATAGTCTCCTGGTGAGCCCTGATTGGTTGTTTTTGGCTAGCGCGCTCCCACCTCCCAAATGCGCTTCCCATATTAGCGACATGGACATCACATCGCTGCGTCAGGAGGAAGCATGGCGCAAGCGCAGAGAGTAAAATTCGCCCTCTTTCACATTCGTAGCGTTTAAATAAATTATTTTTAAAACTATTGAAAACGTTATGTTAAGCACGAATTCATATCTCCCACAACTTTACAGGATCATCTGAGTTTGCACCGCTAAGTTTAAAGCTGTCAGCTATGGAAGAGATACAGATTTAGCTTTCTCTAGACGACTACACCAGACTATCCTTATAGTCCTAGAGTTGGTTTCAAATTTAACACGTTGACGATCGCGCGATTATCGCGTGTCTAGCACTTGAGATCAAACGATATTTTGCAACGACGAGAGTTATTTGTTAATTAAAGCTACCACTTGTCGATAATCTCACTAAATCAGTAAATGAAAATTAGTTTCGTTTACCACGCTTTTTAGAACTTTTAAAGATTAAGTCACATAGTATAAAAAGTTGCTTCGAAAAGTTTGAATCCAAATGGAAGAATAAGTGACAAGACAGAGATACAACTTCATGTCACATGGTCCTATTCAGACGAAAGGGTGTGCCATGGCGTCATATCACGTCAAAGGGTTACATTTGGACCTGACGTATCCCTTCCATAACCAAATTTGCGAAGCGTACTGAGACATTTTCTCCTTCTTCAAAAAATCGCTGAGTGTCCACATCTTTGCGTACATCTATGGAAACATTCTACGCTCCTCATCGAAACATGTAAAGCCAATGCATCCGTAATGATTAATCACAAGAATCTCACCTAAACGACGTCCGTTGCTCCAGGAGCGGCAGCGGTAAGCGTGAGCCTTCGGGAAGCTCCGGCTCATATGTTACTAAACAGACAAGAATAACATTCTCCGCATATATAAAACTCGCTAGGTAGTCGCTAGAAGCTGTTTCACTGCTGATTTGTCATCACGTTTTTTCATCCACTATCTTTTAGTCGCAGTCCACGACGTAATCTGGTACTCACGACCACATGAGGTCTTTTTGGTACAATGGGTGTCAATTACCACAAAGTTCTTTTCTCAACTATGTCTAAACCCAGACCATCATGCATTCGGCGTAGCATTTGCGTTGCAGCACATCCCAATAACACGAGTGAAATGGCTGCAGGCGAAAACTATAGGCCCAACCATCACCGCAATTCTAGTACTTCTCCAAAGGCTAAAGTTCTAATTAGAATAGCTGTTTTGGCTCCAGTGCTATGAGGTTTGTTGACACGACAGATATGAGCTTGACGTGGTATGAGAAGAAAACAGACACGTCAAGCAGGACGAAAAACTACGAAGTTGACATACCTGTCACCTCTTACCTGTCTTCACTTTACGATCTCAGAGTTTCTCCAGCGGTCGCCAGTAAGGTGTCCATACGTCCCTGTTCCGAGCCAATGGGGTCCAAGGGTGTGATTATCCTGAGACCGGATTCACGACTGGTAAGATAATGAGATAGTGGTAGCGTTTGTGCACACATGGAATTTCCATCCGGATCTATATTGCTGAGGAACACCTCGACGCTCGACGTAAAATACTCGACGTAACCAGCATATGGGATGGCTATCACTCGCAATGCCAGTCATCGGGAACAGGGATGGGCGGAATTTCTGTTTTCTGTTTTCTGATTTTCTGGCCATTTTGGGCAAATTTTTTCTGTTTTCTGTTTTCTGGGAAAATGGCCAAATTGGCCAGAAAACAGAAAATGGAGTTGCGAACAAAATTTTATCACAGAAATCCAATGAAAAGGATCCAAAAGGTATCGTAGAATAGTGAGCTTTATTCCAAAATAGTGTTTCTAGAGTATCTTACATGGTAAGCATGTGGCGTTTTTTGGATGTGCTCATGTAGTAATTGCGCCATATGCTCATGAACTATGCCGCTTTGTTTGCTTGATTGATTGTGTAAGTGCTGCTGGCAAGGAGTATAGGAGCATATCCTAGAGCATTTTTCGACTTTCATAATTTGGCTTCGTATTCTTTCGATTTTAACAGTAGTTTGGACCGTCTACGATAACTGAAAATTTTATTTTAAAACTATAAAACTAGTATTCTGAGGGGCATTTAATTATGTATTAACTAACCACTTGTCCTAGAGTTACTGTGGGTAGGGTGGGCACCAGCAGCGTCTCCATACGTCCATGCCGCGTGCCAGGGTGCTACAGGGTGCTCCATGGATCCTTTTCGCTCGAGGGACACGAAGAGCGCCATATTGTTTGTTCAGGCCTTGGCATCCCGCGGAATCTAGTCGGTGTCTGCGAAGCGCATTAGTGGCCCATCTAATTTTCGACGACTTGGATATGCGACAGCATCTCTGATCTTCGAATGTCGGCGAAGCTCGGAAGTCTCAAGGCCTTCTCTCACTTGTGTGAGTCGTGCCACTCCGAGCGTTGCCCTCTCGATTCCGCGATACTGATCGCTTGTTCATCCTGCCTTTGTAGAGCCCAGTCTCTGATACGTATGGGCAGGAAGAACAGTGAAGTCGAAAAGGTAGGTACGGAGCCCCGACGTTCTTCGTCTTCCCCACTTCTCTTTCGACACTCTTGACAGCTCCTCAAGCCGCTCGTTTCCTCCTGCTCAGCTCCGGCGTTAGTTAGTTGGTCATGTTCACTTCGCGACCGAGATACACGTAGCTGGAGCATTCGGAGATATTCATTCCGTTGAGCGAGAATGGGGCATCAGAAACTTGTCCGTTCCTCATAAACATCGTCTTCGTAAGATTCAGCTGCAGTCCAACGTTCCCACATACACGATCCAAGTCGGCCAGCATTCGCCTGGCTGATGCTCGGTGTTATGAGCACGATGTCGTCAGCGAAACGAAGATGGTGCAGCTGCTGGCCGTCGACTTCACTCCCATGTCTTTCCATTCGAGTTCGCGAATGACGTTTTTGAGTGTGGCGCTGAAGAGAACCGGGGATACTCTCTCTCTCTGCACAGCTTTAGAGTATGTTGCGAGAGTGTGTCTACAAACTCTAGCAATTGAGTTGATGCAAACAGTAATCATTGAGCCTTCATCGTGTTCGGCACTCTAAAAGGCCAGTTTCTTACTAGTAGGACCATTATTTAATTGAGGCGTTAGCGGTGAAACGGAGCTGATGAGTAATGTTGTATACTTCAAGGGTCGAGATTCCTAGTATCTATCAGTCCACATTTACAACTAGCTGATTGCAGTGCACTGGAGTGTAATACAAATTTTTATAAACGCTTGCAAATTAAAACGCTGGTTTACGACTACATTTCTAGTCATACAAAAGCATTTGCTACTGGAAATATAGATCTTTGGGTATAATAATTAGGTCGTCTGATAATTTCGAAATTTTCTGTTTTCTGATTTCTGTTTTCTGATTTTCTGGCGTTTTTGGCCTTTCTGTTTTCTGATTTCTGTTTTCTGACGAAAGCGATTTTCTGTTTTCTGTTTTCTGAGAAAATTTTCAAAATTTCCGCCCATCCTTGATCGGGAAACTCTTCCCGCAAGATGAGCTTCCGTCCCGACGAGGATGGCAACTGACCAGAAAAGACGACAATTCCTGGATAGGCCCTTTGTACACTCTAGCGTCGCGCCGGCCACAGTGTTGGGAGGGCACCTACGCAGTGCGTAGCTACCCGCGCAGTGTTGCAGCGACGGTGTTGCGCGGGCTGCTACGGAATGCGCACTTGCGCAACACTGTCGCCGTGACCGATCGCAGGAGCGACACGAGGATGTAGTAAATTCGGTCCACTAAGTACATCGTACATCCAACAGCGTACTGTCATCGTTACTGGAGCGCGTTACTCACTGCTTAGCAGCCATTTCGGACAGCACTATTAGGATGCTCGAGTATGATAATGCCAACCTCCAGATAGGTAAATATTATAAATGAGAATTATCAACGAAAAGAGAAGGTTCACAAAGAAAGACGCCAAGTAAGTCGCGTAGACGGACCGCTACTAAGATGATCGGGATCATCGTTTGTCTTCACGTCCCACCCTTGTTCTCATAAAAACAAGCGAATCGCAACGCAAATAGTTGTGTAGACTACTCCACAACGTTGTGCAGTAGTTTTCACCAAACCGGCATAAAGCGGAAGAGGGAGCGAGCAAACGACAAAAGAATCCCTCTTCATACAATTTCACACAACAAGACGACTCTTAACCCGTTTTGGTCCATGCTCTCACTGCTCTGCTCCTACCCTTGAAGCACTAATTTGTCGGCGAATATTGCAGAAGACATCGAGACAAAGTACAGGTAAGACTTCATCACCTACACTACTTCAAGTCATTTTGTCTGGCCTTCCTTGTCGTCTGTTTCATTCCATGAAACATGCAGAGGTATGCTGACCTGACTGTCATCATCTTCTGATGCACACGGTGACCTCCATCGACGCCTTCAACAGTGTTGGCAGCAGGCTTCGAATCTACTCCAGCTTTGTTAGATGAAAGTGAAATCCTAATTAACTCTCAGTCGAACCTGTACCGGGCAGAAATGAACGGAGATGACCGAGACAGCCTTGGAAAGATAACAAGAGAAACAAATCGTTTGGTAGGGAAATTATTGGCGACGGTGTTTAATAGCTAGCAGCTCCAGGAAGCGAACAATGTGATGAAAATAAATGGATGGATTTAAGGTTACCAGACCACTATGCTGAGGTACGCACCAGTCCAGACAGAATGTGGGCAGTTCTTTTCGGCTTCATTAGGGTCGGAGGGGGGGGGGGGGGTCACCATGTAGGACAGCCCTACAGAACAGTTTGTGTATTTTGGAACAGGATTTTTTTTGCATAACTGCCGTGTTCTACCCGTACAGTGAGCTGAGGTAGGCCATTTCTGATCAAACTGGACATACACATGCCTCCTTACCAGGGCATACAACCACTGAGTAGAGGGTGACCCCCTCTCCGCTCCCCCCCCCCCCCCCCCCCCCTCCACCGAAATGGCAATATGGAATGGCTTGCGTTGCAAAGCCAGTCATTGGGAAACTCCTCTCGTAAGTTGAGCTTCTAGCACGACGAGGATGGAAACTGACCAGAAAAGAAGACAATTCCTGAATTGGCCCTTGGTATACTCCCGGCGACAGTTTTGGCCGGGCACCTGCGGACTGCGTTCGTTATCTGGCAATTTTGCGCAGGATAACGAACAGCAAATTAGCTGACTCCTCACATCTGGAAGTGGTGCTGGATGATCCGTGCAGAAGACTCCACTCACTACTATAAGAGTGATCACGAGCAACAATAAAAGGCATTAGGATCCAAAAAGGTTAGGTGACTTCCTCAGGTGAGCACAGGTGACGTAGATGGAAACGTGGTTAACCTCCATATCTGCAGGGCCGCTGAATTTGTACCACACATCTACGAGACCTACAAAACATTGAGTTTCTCATCGTTTTGTCACCGCAAGTCATGCGCAAAACAAGAAGACATACAAGCCACTATTATTGATCGTTAGGAGTGTAGGTCCTGGCGCATTTCATGAAGAACTGTTTAGCGCCGACCTTTGCGTTCCATCCTTTGTGATTCCACGACTGCAGTGTGCTTGATTGGATTGCACGAATAAAAATGGAACCCTTTTAATCATTCGCTGTTGTGAAGCATCAAGCAACTATCGCCGCATAGTAGCGGCTGAATTCGAGCAAAACGGAAACAGGTTTAATCCAGATAAAAGAAGACAGCAGCCGCTGCACGGGTATTTCTGTAGAGCGGATTTTCTAAAAGCATTTTCTGTCGGATTGCACACCCTGAGGTAAGCGGGGCAGAATAAACCAGCGGAGAAACGTCACCCCCTAATGTAGATGATCGTGAGGTTGGAAGACCGAAAGCCAAAGCGACAACCTACCTTCACCTCTCAACAAGGATTCAGAAGTAGGGCTATTGGATACTCCAAAACCAGCTAACATACAACACTGCTGTGCAGATTTATTTACATATTGTACAAGCATTTATAAATTGCCACGTCTACTACCAAATTTCAAATATGGATCTCAAATATATGGCCAACAGTGAGGATAGCAACACATATGCATTAGTGCGACCTACAATTGAAAAGCTATACACTCAGTGAACAACACATGAACAGAACATTGAAGCATCACAAGGGCTACCTTGAAGCTAAAGGGGAAGGATACTAGGTTGCACTAATAATATGAGGTGAGGTGTACATCGTGGCATACAGCTTCGAGTGTTCACTCTATCTACGTGTTCAGTGTCTGCAGCGGGCATCGCGGTGTAGAGTAACGGGCGATTTTTGTTTTGCGTTGACTGCGCTCTGCCAAAGCAGACCGCAAATCCGGTCGGCAGCCGAACACTGGCGGCGCAGTGGATAGGGAAGTGGTAGGGCGGGAGTCCAGCTGTTGATGTTGGGCTCCTCCGCAGCTTCGCTCTTTGTCACTTTCTGCAAAAGCTTCAATAAGTTCAGTCGGTGCGAAATCGCACCGAAGGACATCGCCAGGAATGAGACGCGATTCGACGGCTTGTACTCTCACGAATCACAAAGTCGGCAACCGGCATCTTAAAACGGGTAAGTTAGATTAGGAGCTGCCCGAAGTTTATTCCCTTTCCTAGATCCGCGTCTTCTCCGTGCTTGCCGAGAACAGCACGGTAATCGTGGTGAGTGAGTATTTTACGAGCATGTGCAATCTTGACGGGAGCATCAGCCGTTAGGTACCAAAATTTCCCCTTGCTTTCGCCGCAGGGTGTTATTTGAAGTGCTGGTAACAATTACGGCTTAGAGATACTAAGGCTGGTGGGGTGAGGATTCGCCCAAAAGTTCATGGAAGTGGATTGCATGAGGTACTAATTAGTGTATGGCATCAACCATCAAATCTTCAGCCTATTGAACACGTATACTACATATATTCCGTCGAATACTAGGTAAGGGCGATGAGGTCAGGATCATCGACACCGCCCACTTCCTACCTTAAAGGATTATTTAAGGCGCTGATCGCGAATATGATTCATAGCACAGAAGAATCCAATGCCGAAAACAGATACCACATTCGTGATCGGCGCCTTGAAAATCTGCGCCAAAGCGAAGTTGTTTACTTCATTGTTTACTTTCATCCCCCTTTGCTCGCACGCAGAAAGAAGCGAATAGCATTCACACTTCAGAACAGAAGTCGCGACAGCGAGGGGGACCGAGTGCAGAGCTGGGTGTACGTAGCATCAATGCCCCGACTTCCCTCTACTGTCAGTTCAAGAACACCGAAAGACGTGCCAGGCAACGCTATCCAGGCAATCTGCCTTTGTCGTTGAATGGCAAAAAGATGCTTACCAGGCGCTGCCCCTGGACGGAGGGGGAGGGAATAAGTAGCATTCGCCTGTTGCGAAGCGACAGTTATTTAGATGCTCTGTGAAGCTATGAAGTGGGTGTCAAAAGTGGAGGGACAAAATTCAAATTTCTTGCCTGTGGCGTCTAACATGCTGCAACACATTAGACTTCCCGGTCAAGAAATTCTACGGAACATCGGCCGACGGTATACTAACTAGCAGACTTTCCCTGAAGATTTTCACCACCTCCAATGGGACTTCTGCAAATTGTTTGAAAAAAATATCAAAAAAGAGCAAGGAGGAATGAGCAACACCAATAAGCTTCGATCTTCAAGAGAAAACTCGACGAATCCCAAAACGGAATTTACATCTCGGTCCCTGAACAGCGCGTCGTTATCGAAACCACACATATTGATTAGGCGCGAGAAGATCAACACCCGCAGATTTCATAACGGCGCGACGCTGTGCGATTGGAGCATAAATTCCACGTAAAGCCGTAAATTTACATCCATTTTCTCATGAATGCCATGAGAAAGTGGATGTAAATTGAACAAGAGCTTTCATCAAATTCTATCTAGTTTCAATTGAAGCTGGAAAGATGTCATTCGACGTCGCTTTCAAAACCGCAGTTGTTGATGTTGCAGCTGTACCAGCCTGCACCTGTACCTGATCCTGCATATTTAGAATAACAATGTCCTCTCTATTCCTTTAAAATTGAGAGGTTAGTAAAACAATAAGGGGGACAGTAGAAGGGCAGCTGGTCTTACCTGTTATCCATATAAATGCTCCTGTTGCAGATTGACGGCTTGCAAAGCGGATAAACGGCCATTGCTGGAGGAGATGGCTTATGTTTGTCTGTTTGTTGTTCATAGTACAGAAAACTCATAATCCTCGAGCCAACATGTCATATAGCACAGGAGTGAACTCAGATTCTTTAGTTGAAAATGTAGGTTCTTAGGGGAAGACACTGTAGAGTTGTTCGACGATTGCCACCCATACCTTTCGTCATCTGACTTGGTTTATAAGGGCATCAAACGCTTCTAGATACTCAAAATATCCCCACTGACTATCAATGCATAGGGTGTTCTAGCGAGCAAAACAAACAGCAGTGAAACATGAATGCACAAGCGGAGTCTCGCATACCTGACCAGCATGCCGCTCGCGAACTGGTTCGATGCGGAACGAAGGCTGAAAATCGTAATTTCACCGCTGAATATGGAGTGTTAGAAGCGTCGTACATTTTCAACCTTATACAAGAGATTTCTTATTGATACAGCTAATGGCAGTGCTTAGTCCAGCGCTCCCTAAGTATGGATGAACATAGTGTGCGCATACAAATAGATGAAGTCGTAAATAGTCTCTTTTCGTGAATGGCAATGTGTAGGGTGTGGCTTTTCTGCAAGAACTGTAAGGCCGACGTGAAAATTTTCGCATTGCAAAAAGTGTCCCGAACAGGTTCGGTTGGCAACCGAAATCCCTTGTAGGATTTATCTGAACAAACTCTGTTACATCCGTGGTCTCCCGTGCTTGCAAAGGAATATTGGTTTAGAAACTGGCGGACCATCGATATGCATACGGTAGCAGCAGCGAGCGTCATCGCAGTTTACTTTCGAAGAAGTCGTTCTTCAGCAGAGCGAGAGATCTTCATGAATAACTAATAGTGTAGTAAAGTTCTGCGTTTTTTCTTTCTTCGTAAAATCTTATTTTAAAGCTTGGTCGACCCATCATCTCCCATGCTGTGATTCCAACAAATAAATCGGCTACTTCATTGTGAGAGCGAGAGCTTCTCTTTTTAGAGCGATGAGCATCAAGCTCTCTGAAAGCTGAAAATGGTCGCTGATGGCCAGAAGCACGGGGTCATGCGACGTCCTTCTCCAGAAAGGACATCATTAATCAGCACATAGATACTTTCACGCTACCTTCTTCAGTTAACGCGTTTTACTATGAGGGTACATCCTTGCTTAGCGATCCATTTTTCCATTTACTTTTATTCACTCAATTTCGGTTAAACTGAGATTTGCTATATGGACACTGCCAGAGAAGAGCAGTTATGTTAAAATTAAGCGTTGTTGGCACTCCGAAGGCTACTAAGCCTCATCAGGATGTGATCAAAGTCTAACAAAAAGTTGGAAAGTCGCACTAGGTTAGACTGAACGTTTACGATACTGCTATTGGCTCATTGAGTCATAACATCAAAGAAGTATTAGTTGTGCGGGTCGCAAATGTTTTATAACAGCTGTTGCTTAGGAAAAATAAAGGATAAAGGATAAAGGACGGCGTTACTCAATCCCTTTTGGGATGCGCCAGCGCATTCTACTTCTACGGGATGTCGTGGAGGCGACATGAATGCGTATTTGGCCATACAATGACTTGCGGTGGCCAGCCGATGAACAAGTCAGCGCTTTATCCTTCCCAGGCACGTCTGGTACCAATTCACCAACCCCGGAGGGATGGAAGGCTTGGTTGGCCTGGGCGGGAAATCCGAACCAGGAACCTGGTATCGGGTGCACGCGACAGTCACGCCTCCTCCGACTGCGCTACACGCGCCCTTAGGAAAAATATGGTTAAGAAAATGGGATATTTGCTACAACACCATATCAAGTTTGCGATCCCATTAAACAGAAATACGAGTGCCTTGAAAATGAGGACCTTCAAGGAGAAGAAGAAGAAGAAGAAGAAGAAGGAAGAAGAAGAAGAAGGAAGAAGAAGAAGAAGGAAGAAGAAGAAGGAAGAAGGAAGAAGGAAGAAGGAAGAAGGAAGAGGGAAGAAGGAAGAAGGAAGAAGGAAGAAGGAAGAAGGAAGAAGAAGGAGGAGGAGAAGAAGATAATGAGAGCAATTGGAGCGACGGAGGGGGGGGGGGTAAAGATCCACCTACAAACCTCGTGTGGCACAAAATACTGACACATGTAGTATAATTCTTGAAAGCACAGGATGGCGCTTACAAAGATTTCAGTATTGTTCGATGAGATTCAAGTTCTCCCAAATTCTTGTAAAAACTTTCTGACGTAGAAAGCACGGATTTACGGTGCTTGCACTTATATGTTTTAAACAGGCGCTGTAACCACGCAAATAAGAGAGAATTAGGGTTGTTAGGGCATATGTTATACTTCGTCGCCCTGTCGGCCAAGCGGCAACCCGTCGCCGACAGCACAGGATCGCCAGCATGACGGGCTAGGCCCTGTTCATGCTTTGCAACGGCAATGATAAGAGCGACTAGAGCGCTCGAAAGGTATGAACAGGCGACAGAAGTGATGGGAGCAAGAGAGCAATTGGAGCGACGGACGCAGGTGGTGTACGTAATTAATTACGTACTCCACATTCCGTCCCTGCCCCAATCGTTTTGCCGGCGCGAGTATGAACAAGCGACAACAGCGACGAGAGCATCCGAAGCAACAAGAGCGACGGGAGCAAAAGCGACAGCGCTTGGGTATGAACAGGTTTCGGCAGCGATGGCTCGGTTTTAATCGATTTGCAGGTGCTGCACGGACGATGAATCGCTCTCGTCGCGAAGTATGAACAGGCCCCTACAGAGTGCACGCGAGAGCGCACGGACGATGCGCACCCTACACGGCCAAAGATCTAAACTTGTCGCAGCGCGCCACGCTGCGACAAGGTGTCGCCGAAGTTGTCGGCGACGGTGAGTATAACACCCCCTGCTACGCACTGCGTAGCACCCGTCTAGCACTGTGCCCGACAGAGCGACGAAGTATAGCATATGTCTAAGCTGATTTTGGACAAATACAGCAAAAGCGCGGAGAAGATTTCACATCAGTTACCTTATAGATATGCTTCTTCAATTACAGAGAAGTCGTGAAGGGGCGGCAGGCACTGACGAATTTATTATGAAGGACACAGCGGTGATAAGCGTCATGACAGACTACAGGTGAAATAGAGGAAGAAACACACTTCCAGTTGCATATGTCCGGTTGTATATTCAAGCATTCTGTTAGGAATAGAGAGTAGAAAAAGCCGTTCAACCGTGACCTTCGTGACTTTTCCGACAAAAAAAAAACAGCATCGATGCCATCTCTTTCACAATTGCAGGTAGCCATTTCTTTTGCTGTATTGATACCTAAGGGCGCATGTGGCGCACTCGGATGAGATGCCAGCTGTCACGAGCACCCGATATCAGACTCCTGGTTCGGATTTCCCGCCCGGGCCAACCAAGGCTTCCATCCCTCCGAGGTCGGTGAATTGGTACCGGACCTGTACGGAAAGGATAAAGCGCTGACCTTCCATCAGCGGCCACCACAAGTTATTGTATGGTCAAATACGCAGTGAAATCGGGCTCCACAACATCCTGTAGAAGCAGAAAGCGTGGCACGTCCCAAAGGGATTGAATAAAGCCGTCCTTTTATCCTTTATTGCTACCTACTATTAGAGTAAGAAGGAAAGGGCTACAACAGGAATCGCTCCGGAGAGCAAGTTGGTTTGCGAGTTTCACAACCAATTTCCAAATGCGAGTTGATGCACGAAGTGGGGGTGGTCGCGGTTTAAGCGCAATGCACTCTTAGAAAATACTGAAGTCTCATGATACAACTGTTATAGCGCATAACATCCTCAACCAGGCAAAGGTTTGCCAGTCGTGGAAAGTCTAGTGGAGCGGAAAGAATGGTCAGGAGGTGTGGAAAGGTTCAATGATCCTATGATGCTCGACCACATGTTTGTTAAAAAAACAGCTAGACTACGAGGAGAGATTTTAAATTGAATGGCTACTCAAATCTGATCTTGTTTTGAACAGCCTTTACATTAGAAGTAAGAAGAGTTCGATATGCATTTGCCCTTTTTTGGAAACTTTTTTTTTCGGTGAGTATACGTCTACTCCTATAATAATCTCATACTACAGGATAACGCGCTAAGAGCAATCGGTACCTTGTCATAAATTAGCGGAAAATACACCCCGGTCGTAACAACCATGGGTTCACATAATTGCGACTGACGATTTTGAAATGCACAGCTATTTTTGGATCCGTCCGCTGTCGAGAATGAGAATTTGCATTCCGTGGATCTCGCTAAAAAAATTCATTCAAGAAAGAGAGACCATAATTCTGCTGCTTATTTAAATTCTTCAGTTCACAAAGGCAAGGAAAGTTATGAAAAAAACAACCTCAGGTACTGCAACATCTGCAACTTGCACATTGCCAGTACGGATATGCCACGGTAGCTGTCTGGGCGAAGACTCTGAAGTACTTCGATGTACTGAGAGCTTGGAATAAGTCAGGAAATAGAAGGAGAACCCTGATGGCAAACGCCATGTATGAAGGATGAATTCGATTCACTTAATGCTAGTCTTTAGGTCCTAGTTAGTCTGTTTTGCTTTGCTTCTGGTTTTTAAAAGAAAGTTTTTATAGGAAAACCACCGCCTTGAGAAAAAAATAGCTACACTGTTTGAATAATATTTTCACTTGACCTCATACAAAATTTTTAAGCTTTATTTTGACCTGCTGAGAGCAATGAATTTGCTGGGGTTGTAGGGAGAACCGCGCAGCACAAACATTCTATTCATTGTTTAATGTCTATTCGAATGATAGCGCAAGTGGTGCTTACATGAATGTAGAAACATCAAAAGTAATAATAGAGGAAAAAATGCTCGATTCATAACTCTCTGTAGACAGCGTCTACGCAATCAATCGAATGAACGCTGCAATGTACTAGACGAATGTGCAGCGCAATCTTTGCACACGAACAAATTGCGCCGGAGCCGTTTAGAATGCATATAAAACTGTTTTGCAAAACGGATAGAAATTACATGCTCATTTAAAGGGACTTTTTAGGACACGCCGTATAAGAGTTTGTTCACAGAAATTTTCTGAAAACACAAGATTGTTTAGGCTTTGCAATGTTGTGTATGCAAGTGCTCCGACACGCCTAACGGCGTGTCTCGGACTTGCGCGCTTTGCGCGAGCTTGCAATGTCAATAACTTACAGAAACATTTTTTGTTAAACTTAAAATCCGCCGACATCCAGAAACTCCTGACCGTCCAGTAGCGTGATGTTTTGTGCTGCACCGTACTTTTGTCCCTCAGGTTGCTCATCAGCCATTCTCATGCTCAACAGCGCTAGTTACAGAACACCGTTGTCACGTTTTTCGAAACAAGATGCTCGCTAGACAACGTCTGCCATTTCTTCTAAGTTTAGACGCTCATTGCATGATCTCATGACGGGCCTTCTCTATTCGGACGCCCATCCAGCGACGGCGACGCATCTTACTGCGTTGCATGGCGCGACATCGGTGGCACGGTTTCTGAACGGGGACATTTGGAAACACACACAGTTGCCGCCTTGTCAAACAGGAGGAGACTGCGCTTCCTCTGCTGCTGCAGCATCCAAAGTTGAATTCTGTATGCGGACGCACAGCGCACGACGTTGGTGACATCTTCTGAACTCAGACGCTTGTTGCGCGACGTAGGGGATTCGTACTCTGAATCCAAAAGCTCAGAAGCGCAAATTTGCCGTTTCAAACAGGAAGAGGCTGCGAACATGGTAGAATACTTATTCCACGTATTAATTCCTATTATACCTCCCTTCTTTCTCGTTCTTCGTCCTGGTTCCACGTCCAGCTTCCTCCTTCGTGGTAGCTCTCCCGGTCCTCCCCACCCCTCTTCCACTGTCGTGGGCGCCCTTACTACTCCTATCCCTTTAGTGATCATGGCACGAAGTCGGCGGCATGGCTTCTGAACCTGGACGGTCACAAACGCGCACAGTAGCCATTGTGTCACGGAGTAAAAGGCCGCGCTTCCGCTGCCGCAGCGGCAAACCACGTTGAGTAGCAAATTTTGCCCGCGCCGTCGATGATGAGGCTTATCTCACGCAGGCTAGACCACTCAAACACCATCGACCGCTCTCTTTTATATGAAGGTGGTGATTGGCGACAAGATATATCCAAGTCGCCAAGCCTGCAGGCCTAATGAAATACACGATGAGATGAGTCGCTTCAGACAGTTCCTCCAGGCGGAAGGTCGTCCACCTACCACAAGAGAGTGTAAGAATCACCTCGGTACCTTAGGCAGCAACCTTGGCCACTAGTTAGCTCTCAATGTGTCTCCGTCTCCTCGTTGTACTCCTCTGAAGAACCCTACGCATGTTATCTTGCCCATTCCGAGAGGGAACTGTTAGCACACTTCTTTGTTTTCAGGTATATGCTTGCTCACAAATGCAATTTCATACTTCACACTATTCAGTTGTTTTTATTCGTATGTTGCCATTTATACTTCAAATGCTTTGGTAAAGAGTGTTCTAAAATATTTATCTCCAACAGAAGACAAGTCTCAAACATGTTTCTAAACATCCTGCAGAAACTCAGCGACTGTTGTGGCTGGATTAGTGTATTTCCTCAGTGATGTCACCAACAGTATGAATGGTGTGGAAACATATCACGCTATGATGAGACGCCGGTCGTGCAAATCGCTCAAGAAACAGCATGTTCCCACGCGAGACGGTACTGCGCGCGAAATAGCGGGGAGGAAGCGAGGTGGCAGGCGCGCTGCAAATCGACGTGACTCAGCATGGTAAACGAAACCAATAAAAGTTGTTAGATGGATGTCTAACAACTTTTATTGGTTTCGTTTACCATGCTCTTCTATATACCAGCCGCTCTAGGCTCAAGCAAAGTTAGAAACCAATAAAAATTGGTTTCGTTTACCATGCTTGTTAGAGCGTCTAAAGATGATGTACACATAGCAACTAGAAAAATAAATTGCAGGACAGAATCAAAACTTCATATCAAATGGTCCTACTCAGCCGAAAGGGTGAGGCATGGCGCCGTATCACACGGTCGTGAAAGGGTTACATTTGGATCTGACATATCCTTTTCATAATCAAATTTGCAAAGCGTACTGAGACATTTTCTCCTTCTTCAAAAAATCGCTAAGTGCCCACATCTTTGTATACATCTAAGGAAACATTCTACGCTCTTCATCAAAAACATGCAACGCCAATGCATCCGTGATGATTAGTCATAAGAATCTCACCTCCTAAAGGGCCTCCGTTGCTCCAGGAGCGGCAGCTGTAAGCATGAACCTTCGGGAAGCTCCGGCTCATATGTTACTAAACAGACAAGAATAACATTCTCCGTGTATGTCAAACTCGCTAGGGTAGTCGATAGAAGCTGTTTCACTGCTGATTTGTCATGATCTATTTTCATCCTTTATCTTTTAGTCGCAGTCCGCGAAGTAACCTTGCACTCACGACTACACGAGGGCTTTTGGCACTGTTGTACTTTCACAACTCCACGGGTCGAGGAGAGGTCGAAAAAAATTTTCGCCCAAACATCGGCTAGGGGGTATTTGGGGTGCTGATCACGAATCTGTCATCCGTCCTTCGTTTTACGCTGGAGTACGGTAGGTTGCGGTAGGTGCGGGTGACTAAGGCTGCCAAGGTCATGGTCACCTAGTTCGTCCAAACTTCGGCTAGGAGGGTTATTTGAAGTGCTGATCACGAATCTGCCATCGTTTTTTGAAGTTACAGGCGATTACTAGGTTTGGATGATTGTGGAGTTTTGGCGAAATCGGTGACCATGACCTTAGCCCGTACCTTCTGTAACCTAGGGAGAGAATGGAGATCTGTAGACATTCACGAAGCTTCATATACCACGCTAAAAATATGCTTAGTGCACAGTGACCCCAGAATGGCCATATGAGAAAGAATTTTGAGTGGTTATCGACGACCTTCCAGCAATTTTACTTTTGGACCCGCACACACCGCGAAAGTGGTGCCGTGGTTTAGTGCCGTTTGCATTGCAGGGATTCGACTCAATACCACTCACCAGTTTCAACCGTAGATTGAGCGGACGACTTCGACTCCAGGCATAAGAGAGGATTCGTCGCTCCCCATAGGAATCCCACGACAAACATTGACAAGATGCATTGCGCTGATCAGCCAGACGAATTCTTTCTGTTTTGCTCCCTCAATCACTCATGGACCGTTTCCGGAGCACGGGCCGTAGTGCGCAGAAGCTCGTGGCCGCGCGTCGCTGACGCTCCCCTTTCTAACTGCAATCGCGCAGCGGCGCGACTGACCGCGCCGCTCCCCAAATTGACGCGCCGCGCCGCGGCGGGAATATAAGGCGCCTAAAGCCCCTCTCATACTCGTCCCAGGGGCGGCGGCGGCGGCGGCGGCCCAATGGTTTAGCATAGGAAGGCGGCGGCGATGACGTGCCCGAGCGGCGGCCACGGCGGTGGAGGGGTTTTCATACTGGCAGCGGCGACGTCGCCGCGGCCACGCCCCGCCACGCCCCTGGCGGCGCCGCCGCCGGGGCCGCTGCCCGAGATGGCTGGGGCCATTTCGGGCTGCGGCCACGAGGGGCAGCGGGGCAGCGAGAGCGGCGGCACAGACGAGACCGCTGCGCGTACGCGCGCGCCAAACGCAATTAGCGCTGGCGGCGGCCGCCGCCACCCCTAGGCGGCGAGAACGGACACCGCCCCTCCACCTGCCGCTGAAGCGGCGGCCGCCGCCGCCGCCGCCCCTCGGACGAGTATGAAAGGGGCTTAAGGCGCCTTTTATACTCCCGCCGCGCAGCGGCGCGTCAATTCGAGACGCGGCGCGGCCAGTCGCGCCGCGCCCGAATTTGACGCGCCGCTGCGCGATTGTAGTTAGAAAGGGAAGCGTCAGCGATGCGCGGCGACCAACTTCTACGTACTACATTCGCGGAGGAGACGGTCCATGAGTCACTGAAGAACCAAAACAGAAAGGATTCGTCTGGCCGTTCAGGGGAATGCATCTGGCTAATGTTAATGGTGGGAATCCTGTGGGGAACGACGAATCCTCTCTTAAAGCTGGGGTGGAAGTCATCTGCTCAACCTACGGTTGAAATTGGTGAGTGTGGTATTGAGTCAAAGTGTGGTACTGCAATGCAAGTGGCACTAAACGGCTCTTTATTTTGCAAACATGCGAGTTCAAAAGAAAACTGCTGGAAGGTGCTCATTGTCGAGAATCGCTCAGAATTATCTCTCGTATTGCCATTCCGTGGTCATTGTTCGCTGAACATATGTTTAGCGTAGTAGGTAAAACTTCGTGAGTGTCCAGATCTCCATTCCCTTCCTAGGTTACGAAAGGTACGGGCGACTAAGGTAATGGTCACCGAAAACGGATGTCAGATTCGTGATCAGCACCCTAAATAACCCCACCCCGGGAGAAGTTTGGTCGAAAAAACCTTTTCGACCTCTGGAGTCCTGAAAGTGCAATAGTGCCATTATTTTGCAACACCTTCTTTGTTTCGTTAGTTGAGGAGCCAAAACAAGGAGGACATAGCAAAATGATTCATCTCGGTGGTGAATCTCCCACTCCACATCGAGTCTGCCGCAGCTGATCGCGCCGCGCCGCGTCATTCCCTTCAGCGGCGCGATTCGCCGAATACCGTAACCCGAAATTCCGTCAAATGTGGTGTTTTGAGGCGGCGGAGTATGAATGCGATGCGGCGCCGCCGGGCGGCGCGAAAAATCGATAGCTATGTCAGCTATCACGCCGCGCCGCGCGGTGGCGCGAGTATAAAAGGCGCCTAAAGCCCCTTTCATACTCTTCCGAGGGGCGGCGGCGGCGGCCGCCGCCGCTTCAGCGGCAGGTGGAGGGGCGGTGTCCGTTCTCGCCGCCTAGGGGTGGCGGCGGCCGCCGCCAGCGCTAATTGCGTTTGGCGCGCGCGTACGCGCAGCGGTCTCGTCTGTGCCGCCGCTCTCGCTGCCCCTCGTGGCCGCCGCCCGAAATGGCCCCAGCCATCTCGGGCAGCGGCCCCGGCGGCGGCGCCGCCAGGGGCGTGGCGGGGCGTGGCCGCGGCGACGTCGCCGCTGCCAGTATGAAAACCCCTCCACCGCCGTGGCCGCCGCTCGGGCACGTCATCGCCGCCGCCTTCCTATGCTAAACCATTGGGCCGCCGCCGCCGCCGCCGCCGCCACGAGTATGAAAGGGGCTTAAGGAATGCTTCAGGACGGATTGCTGGTGGTAGCCTAAATATCTTCCTGGTGGCGGTTGTGGAACAGTACCTGGAGGGCAATGATGCTTAGATTGCTATCTCTCGATTAAGCCTTTGCCTATCGAAGAGTTTCCCGCAAAAATGGTTTCCCGCTGATTTTTCAGACGATCGCTGCGGGGCCGCTTGCATGCTGTGCTCACCCGTAGCACCACAGATAACCCCATAGCCGCAGTTTGGGAGAAATAGGTGATCATGTCCTTGGCAGCCTTAGTCACCCGTACCTACCGTAACCTACCGTACTCCAGCGTAAAACGAAGGACGGATGACACTTTCGTGATCAGCACCCCACACAACCCCCTTAGACGAAGTTTGGACGAAAATAGTTTTTCGACCTCTCCTCCACCCGTGGAGTTGTGAAAGTACAATAGTGCCGGTCTTTTTGGTACAATCGATGCCAATTCCACGCACTTCTCTTCTCCACTATGTTTAAACCTTGACCATGCATTCTGAGGCGTAGCATTTCTGTTGCAGCACATCCCAATAACCTAAGAGAAATGGCTGCAGGCGAAAACTATAGCCCCAACCATCACGCAAGTCTAGTACTTCTCCAAAGGCTATAGTTCTAATCAGAATAACTGTTTTGGCTGCAGTGCTATGAGGTTTGCTGACTCGACAGATATGAGCTTGATGTGGTATGAACAGAAAACAGGCACGTCAAGCAGGACGAATAACTACGAAGTCGACATACCTGTCACCTCTTACCTGTCTTCTCTTTGCGATCGCAGAGTTGCTCCAGCGGTTACCAGAAAGGTGTCCATTCATCCCTGTTCCGAGCAAGGGGGGTCCAAGGGTGTGATTGTCCTGAGGCCGGATTCACGACTAGTAAGATAATGAGATAGTGGTAGTGGTTAAGTTTACCAACAGAGGATAGTGGACAGAGGGCAAGTTTGGTTTTCATGTATTCACAATTTGGCGAACGATACAGTTTTACCCTACCATTCACCTAACCCCAGGTGACGCTTCAAATTCTATGCTATATTCACAATAACCCTGGGTAAAGTCATTCATGAATCTGATCTATGGGGGTTTTTTGAAACTCCGTCAATTGGCACTCTTGCTCAACGGGTGTTAAACAAGCAGATTACATAGCCATCTCTCTTAATCTTCGACGACTTGGCTAGAGCGCTTCAGATCCGTGAACGCCGACGGTTTTGGCCGTTTTCCAATACCTAACCAGGTGTATCATATGATAGCGCACGAAAACAGATGTTTTCCGACAAAGGTATGGAAAGGATTCCGCATCGCTCAAAACCTGACATTTGTGTGTTATAAGTTGGGACCGTTATTCAATAGTAGACGCTTCTCGGGAATACAAAGCAGTGGTTTGTCCATTGGCTGGCCACAAAAGGGGTGCAGTTCTCACACAATCCTGCCCGCCGCCCAGTGTTCGCCCTGAGGGCGCGAAATCTCGCTGTGGGCTGCAGAATCGTTGCTTGGAAGTACGCCGCCTAAAACCCGTGCAACGTCTGTTTCGCGAAGCCGTCAGCTTACGAACAGGAGCAGGTGTAAGACGAAGGGATTTCGAAATCCGGAAAACGAGTAATGGATTATTTTAAGATAGGTGTTTTCAAATCCCGTCCTAGAAATAGTACGTGGGGTAACCCATTCCGACAGGAAAAAGTTCAGACCAGACAGATTGCTCGCTCCTACAAATCAAAGCTTTGTAAATTGTGTTTTTTTTATATTGTTAGCATCGAAATTTAAGTCGAGACCTATGGTAGCGTTTGTGCACACATGGAGTTCCCATCGGGATCTATATTGCTGAGGAACACCCGAATCCTCGGCGTAACCAGCATATGGAATGGCTAGCGCTCGCATGGCCAGTCATCGGGAAACTCTTCCCACAAGCTAAGGCCTATGGTATACTCCCGTCGGCTGCAGCGATGCGGGAGTGCACAGCGACGCGACGATTCGCGATGCGCGTCGCGAGCCGTCGCCATCGCTGAGGTTGACATAGTTCACGCAGTTCTGCAGACGGAGACTTTTGCAAAATTTTAGCGAATCAGCTGATCCAGTGCAATGACGAAATCGTGCTTTGTCCATCACAACCACATTGAGTCCTGTCGTAAATTCGCTCAAGAGCCCATATAGGCTTACTGAGAGCATCGTGCTGCAGGAATGATAAGACAAATGTAGCGGGGGAGCGAGCGGTATAGGAAAAGGAATCAAATGCCTTAATCGCAGTCGTACTCCTAATCTACGAGCCTTTCCTTTCTCAAAGCGAGTTTACACAGATTTTTCATGCAACAGAACAAGATTATTTGACCTTACAGAGAGCGCATGAGTTTTTTCGAGACAACCCGTATTAGAGCACAGGAAGCAAAAGCGGTGGCAGAGTCGCAAAACCCTAACCCCGCATGAGATGCAATACTGCTAGGGTCGCACGGTTCAAAAAACGGTTGCGATGGACTAATCCGTCGCAAAACGTCGCATGCTCATAATTCCTCCAATTTAGATAGCTACATATTTCGAGAAAAGGTTGACATCGTTCTTTTCACCTTTTTGAGATCTCCACAATCATTTGTATAACTTCACCAGATCATGGGAATTTCGTCGTGGGCGGCTCAAAAAATGATTCGAGTAGCCTTTAGCGATTGGAGCAGCTTATTTCTCATGACATGGAAGTTCTCGAAGTCGCATGGCGTACTTTACCAGTGCCCTGTAGTGTGCCAGATGGGCAATCTTTGCTCACTTAGTTGATTTCGTCGATTCTATGTGCATTGTGTATGGCTCACTCGAGTTGCATGCCTGACAACTGGGCACTAGCACAGTGCGCTAAGCTTAAGGGAATGTGTTCTCGAAAATAATTAGCTACAATCGCAAAAAAGCCCGCGCCAGCAATTTTTTTTAGCAATCTCCTCAAAAAACTAGCCGTTCAGTTGGCACATTTCTGTGCCGGACATGTCAATAGAACATCCCTGTGACTTGTCCGACACAGAAATGTAGACTTCGGTGCCGGTGAGGAAGTTCAGAGGCGAAAAAATGCGAAGATCGGCAGAAAAGTGAGAAAAAACGGCCTAGAAAAATATCTCCTCAAAAAACTAGCCGTTCAAGCCGTCGAAAAAACCCAAAGTGAGTCTAGCCACAATGAAAACCCTACGAGGAGAACAAAAAAAAACATCGCATGACCACCCAACATCACCAGACGTGTGTTGAAATTGTTGTGGTATGGTCACGAACCAAGGAATTGACGAAATAAGTGAGCGGAAGTGCATAGAATAGGGCACGACAAGCGCTCCCCCTCCGCGACCATCGCTGCCCGTCGCTAGTCGCAGTGCACTGCACTGCGACGAGCGACGGGCTGCGACGGCCGTCGCACGGAAGTATGTTTCACTCCCGCGACGCGGAGGTATAACACCCCTCTGCGACGCATCGCGGGAGCGATAGCGCGTCAACTGACAACCGCGCCCCACTGCGCCGTCCGCCACTGCAGCGAAGGCGCACCGTTGACAGTTGCCCCGCGCCCGTCGCTGGAGCGACGCGGGAGTATACCATAGGCCTAAGCTTCCATCCCCACGAGGATGGCAGCTGACCAGAAAAGTCGACAATTCCTGAATAGGCCCTTGGTACACTCTAGCGTCGCGCCGGCCACAGTGTTGCGCGGGCAGCTACGGGATGCGCACTCAACACTGTCCCCGTGACCGGTCGCCGGAGCGACGCGAGAGTGTAGAAAATTCGGTCCAGTAAGGCCCCGTTTATACTTCCGACGCCGAGCGACGCGACGCCACGCATTGTGGCCAAATTCATCGATCGCGTCGCCCGATCAATGTGGCCACAATACGTGGCGTGGCGTCGTCTGACGTTGAAGTATAAATGGGGCCTAAGGACGACAGTACGCAGTTCGATGTACATCGTACATCGAACAGCGTACTGTCGTTCTAACTGGAGTGCGTTACTCACTGCTTAGCAGCTATTTCGGACAGCACTATTAGGATGCTCGAGTACGAGAATGCCAACCTCCAGATAGGTAAATATTATAAATGAGGATTATCAACGAAAGGATAAGGTTCACAAAGAAAGACGCCAAGTAAGCCGCGTAGACGGACCGCCACTAAGATGATCCGAATCATCGTTTGTCTTCACGCCCCACCCCTGTTCTCATACAAAGAAGCGAATAGCCACGCAAATAGTTGTGTAGACGACTCCACAACGTTGCGCAGTACATTTCACCAAACCGGCATAAAGCGGAATAGGGAGCGAGCAAACGACAAAAGAATCCCTCTTTAAACAATTTCATACAACAAGACGACTCTTGTCCCGTCTTGGTCCATGATGATTGCTCTTACCTTTTATGCACTAATTTGTCGGCGAATAGCGCAGAAAACATCGAGAAAAAGTGGAAAAGCCGACAAGTAAGACTTCATCACCTACCTTACTTCAACTCATTTTTCTATGGCTCTGCTTCATTTCATGAATCACGCAGAGGTAGGCTGACCTGATCGTCATCACTTTCTGTTACACACAGTGACCTCCAGCGACGCCCTCAACAGTGTTGGCAGCAGGCTTCGAATCTACTCGAGCTTTGTTAGAGTAGCAGTGAAATCCTACCTAACTCTCAGTCGAACCTGTACCGGACAGAAATGAACGGAGATGACCGAGACAGGCTTGGAAAGGTAACAAGATAAACAAATCGTTTGCTAGAGAAATCATTGGCGACGGTAGTTAGTAGCTAGCAGCTCCGGGAAGCGAACAACGTGATGAAAATAAATGGATGGACTTAAGGTTACCAAATGAATTATGCTGAGGTACGCACCAGTCCAGACAGAATGTGGGCAGTTCTTTCGGCGTCAATAGGGTCACGGGTGGGGAGGGAAGGGGGGGGGGGGGTGGGGGTGGTCACCATGTAGGACTTCCCTACGGAGAAGTTTGTGCTTTTTGGAAACGGATTTTTTTTTTTGCAGAACTGCCGTGTTCTACCCGTACAGTGAGCTGAGGTAGGCCATTTCTGATCAAGCTGGACATACACATGCCTTCTTTACCAGGGTGTACAACCACTGAGTAGAGGGCGACCCCGCCCCGACCCTATTTTTACTTTGTTTTCACCCAGGAAACGAAAATAATGGCTTGCGTTGCAAGGCCAGTCATCGACGAGGATAGCAAGTGACCAGAAAAGACGACAATTCCTGAATAGGCCCTTGGTATACTCCCGGCGACGGTGCTGCGTGGGAGCCACGGATCGCATAGCTACCCTCGCAGTGTTGCGGCGACAGTGTTGCCAGGGCATCTACGGACTGCGTTCGTTATCTGGCAATTTTGCGCCGGACAACGAACAGCAAATTAGCTGACTCCTCTGGAAGTGGTGCTGGTTGATCTGTGTAGAAGGCTCCGCTCACTACTATAAGAGTGATCACGAGCAACAATAAAAGGCATTAGGATCCAAAAAGGTTAGGTGACTTCCTCAGGTGAGCACAGGTGACGTAGATGGAAACGTGGTTAACCTCCATATCTGCAGGGCCGCTGAATTTGTACCACACATCTACGAGACCTACAAAACATTGAGTTTCTCATCGTTTTGTCACCGCAAGTCATGCGCAAAACAAGAAGACATACAAGCCACTATTATTGATCGTTAAGAGTGTAGGTCCTGGCGCATTTCATGAAGAACTGTTTAGCGCCGACCTTTGCGTTCCATCCTTTGTGGTTTGCCTTCCTGGGTGTATCAGACCCTTGTTGCCTTATCTCATTTTTTTTTTGTATGGAAGCACCTGTTGCTGCCTTCTCGCTTCAGATGCGGCGTAGGAACAGGCATAAGGCGTCGTCGGCCACTCCACCTCAGACACCGGATCTCGGCTCAGCAGTTGATCTTTTGTGGTTCCACGACTGCAGCGTGTTTGATTAGATTGCAAGATTAAAAAAGCAAACCTTTTAATCACAAGCTGTTGTGAGGCACCAAACAAATATTGCAGTATGGTAGCGACTGAATACGAGCAACACGGAAACAGTTTTAAAAAGAAGAAGAGGGCTTGAAAGAAGACAGCAACCCTTCCACGAGTATTTCTGTAGAAAGGACTTTCTAAAAGCATTTCTGTCGCATTGCACAGCACACCCTGAGGTAAGCGGGGCAGAATAAACCAGCGGAGAAACGTCACCCCCTAATGTAGGTGATCGTGAGGTTCGGAGACCGAAAATCAAGGCGACAACCTACCTTCACCTCTCAACAAAGACTCAGAAGTATGGCTACTGGATATTCCAAAACCAGCTAACATACAACACTGCTGTGCAGATTTATTTACATATTGTACAAGCATTTATAAACTGCCACGTTTACAACCACATTTCAAATATGGATCTAAAATATATGGCCAACAGTGAGGATAGCAACACATATGCATTAGTGCGACCTACAATTGAAAAGCTATACATACAGTGAACAACACATGAACAGAACATTGAAGCATCACAAGGGCTACCTTGAAGCTAAAAGGGAAGGATGCTAGGTTGCACCAATAATATGAGGTGAGGTGTACATCGTGGCATACACGAAGTGTGAATACTGTACATAGGCGATATACGACATGTGGAGTGCCGCGAGAGGTCGCAAGGGCAGCGAGCGGCCCGCCGCCGTGTCCGCACTCGGGCCAAGGCGCAGCCCCAAACTTGTTTCGGCTGCCGAAGAGGTGAAAATGGTTTTCAGTTCAAATACGGACAATATTACATCTGTGGAAAGCTCCCAACGAGCTGAGAAATGCTGTCCAGTTGATTTTTCGAATAAACTCATCCATAAAGAGGTAAGCGACTGAAACGAAATTTTCTGTTTTTTCGGCAAATTTTGGCCGCATAGAAATCTACTTTGAACGGCCAAAATATTTTCGTTCTTCTTAGATTCGACTGTGCTTGTGGTCTAACTGTACACTACAAAAAGCACGGCTTTCGTACTTATCCTGTTCAAGAGCAACCGAGGTTCAAAAGTAGGAGAAATCCTACGCCTCATATTGAGATTGGACCAATCCCTTGTTGAAAAAAGGAAAATCTAGCCATTTCTCTCCATTTCTCAAAGCCATTTCACACGTTTTATAAAGACCATCGTTCCCACAATGGAATAGCAGAATACTGTCTTCTGTAGCAGGCTACTAGTTGGGTAATTCTTAACTGAATCTTAGGTTTCCGCATTTTTGCGCTTATCTGAAATTGGGCCTATATTATTCAAACTTGGCACTATTTAGTACCACAATGACACTTGATGCGTAACAAATACGGATCTGCTAAAACAATAGAGGATTTTTGAGTTTCGATGAACCTCGTCAACGAAAAGCCTTCAGGACATGCCATTGGGGATCTCGGAGGGGTCGTAAATCAATTAAAGGAGCCGAGGAAGCAAAAGCTTCATAATTAGGTCACTGTGCAATCGTTTTAGATGATGTTTAGATCGCTGGATAGAAAATGGGACGGGGCTTCTAATGATGTTAATTAGATTTTAAACAAATAACATTGAAAAGAGCTATGGCAATGCGACGCTTTGTGACGGATTAATCCGTCGCAGAGCGTCTTTTTTGCAAAGAATTTGAGCGGTATTGTAGTCTGTCGGCATGGAGGTGAAAGTGGTGAAGCTCCTCATAGACATCTTTGTCGGTATCGTCAGTGATGATTCTTCTGCTCCTCGACACCCGCCTGGTTCTCCTGAAATCCCGAAAGGTGTTGCGCTGAAAATGACGGTGTTCCTTAGAAACTCAATTGCTCTTTTAACCTACCTCCATGTCGGAATTCGAGCCAAGACCTAAGGCAGTGTTCGTGCACGCACTGAATTCCTATCCGATCTAGACTGCGGAGGAACGCCCGAAGACTCGGCGTTCCCAGCATATGGGATGGATCAGGCTTGCAATGTGAGTCATAGGGAAACTCTTCTCACAAGTTGAGCTTCCACTTCGACAAGGATAGGAACTGAGCAGAAAAGGCGACGATTCCTGAATAGGCCCTTGGAATACTCGCGCGTCGCGCTGGTCACAGTGCTGCACGGGCAGCTACGGACTGCGTAGCCCGCGTGCAGTCGTCTTTAGTGGAGCGCGTTAATTAGTTCATTACTTGCCAGCTATTTCGGACAGCACTATTAGGATGTTGGAGTAAGAGAACGCGCCAGCCTCCTGACAGCTAAACAGTATAAATGTGGAATATCAACGAAAGGAGAAGGATTGCCAACAAAGACGGCAAGTAAACAGCTTAAACTGCCCAGTAGTAAGATGATCAGATCATTGTTTATTTTCATCCCCCTTTGCTCGCACGCAGAAAGAAGCGAATAGCATTCACACTTCAGACCACAAGTCGCGACAGCGACGGGAGCGAGTGCAGAGCTGAGTGTACGTAACATCAATGCCCCGACTTCCCTCTACTGTCAGTTCAAGAACACCGAAAAACGTGCTAGGCAACGCTATCCAGGCAATCTGCCTTTGTCGTTGAATGGCAAAAAGATGCTTACCAGGCGCTGCCCCTGGACGGAGGGGGGAGGGAACAAGTAGCATTCGCCTGTTGCGAAGCGACAGCTATTTAGATGCTCTGAGAAGCTATGAAGTGGATGTCAAAAGTGGAGGGACAAAATTCAAATTTCTTGCCTGTGGCGTCTAACACGCTGCAACACATACGACTTCCCGGTCAAGAAATTCTACGGAACATCGGCTGACGATATACTAACTAGCAGACTTTCCCTGAAGATTTTCACCACCTCCAATGGGACTTCTGCAAATTGTTTGAAAAAATATCAAAAAAGAGCAACGAGAAATGAGCAACACCAATAAGCTTCGATCTTCAAGAGAAAACTCGACGAATCCCAAAACGGAATTTACACCTCGGGTCCCTCAACAGCGCGTCGTTATCGAAACCACACATATTGATTAGGCGCGAGACGATCAACACCCGCAGATTTCATAACGGCGCGACGCTGTGCGATTGGAGCATAAATTCCACGTAAATGGAACGAGGGAATCATCCAAATGTACTTTCTATGAAGTGCTTTACCTGGGACCGTATGCTCGTCTACCCCGAGTCTCCCCCAATGAGGGATTGGGGAGTGATATAATGTGGTGATATTGATTGATTCTCCCCCAACGGGGGAACACGAGCATACGGCCCATGTTGTTCTTTGGGAGAGCACTGCTAAGACCTTCATAACATCGCGTCCACTGGGATGATGGTGGTAGTGGTTTCATCCTTTTCAATGTAGCAACAGTCGATGTCGTTGCTGTCTTGGCTTTGGTTGACAAATAAACTTCTCAGTAGGATTCAGCTGAACATGTATGGCTGCTAAACAAAAGCAAGGTATCCTTTTTATAGCTGAACTGAGGGCTAACGGACGATCCATTTATACAGCGAATGCTGGATCCTGTGTCCATCGCAATGTTTCCGCTTTCCCTATCCTAGACCACTGAAGCGGTAGAAGAAAGTATAGGACACCGTATCCACATACTCCTGATACGCGGTGACGCGACGAATCTACATACACCTGACCATAGTATAGGGATCAAGGGCGTGCGTTTCAGGCAATAACCAGCTGAACTAGGATCTATGTGCAGAAAAGTGGATGAAAAGGCGAGAGAACAGAGAAGCCACACTTCCATCTATACCTGAGCAGAGGAATTCCGGTTTTCATTCTGGTCAATAATTATCATGTACTGATATCACCCTTCAACACAAGGATACCAAAAAAGCTTGGGCTCGCTCTGGAATCCAGCTAGTACATCGCTTCCGCACCCTACACGACTGTCTCAATTAACACAAGGATACCAAAAAAGCTTGGGCTCGCTCTGGAATCCAGGCCCTTCGACACAAAAAGATTAAAAAAGCTCGCTCTGGAAGGCAGTACATCGCTTCCGCACCCTACACGACTGTCTCAATTAACCCTCACTTCTAGACTTTGTTGAATCCCTAAGGCGAAAATCCTCGAAAAAGAGGCGGTGTGGAGGTATCCCTTCATCGTTCTAGAACTGTGGATGTAGAACCAATGTCTTTCGTGTACATCACGTGTATTCGTTCCCTAAAGAAGACTAATATTTCGTCTTCCGCTAACACCGAGACAGTTGCTGATCCTCTTAGGAACTCCTTTGCTTAGACATTCCTGACGACATCAACGACCACGTCAACTCATGGTATATTTGTTGGTATAAATGGAGATTCTTTACACAGGTTGCTGTTTTTTCTTCATTTCTGTGATTTTCCGTAATGTTGAATAGTCATGTTGTTCTTTTTGCGGTTTGCCCACGTCATCATTTGAAAATTAGACTCCGACAAAGTGGGAAGCCTGAAGAAACCAGCCTGCTCCAGTACCAGTCAAAAATTTGCTCAAAAAATTCTGAAATGAAGAAGGTAAACACGGATACATGCAGATTTCAATGTAGAAACGCGTTAACCTGCTATTTCTAGGGCAATGGTGGATACAGCCAATACAGAGCCTACTCCTTTGCCCCCCCCCTCCCATTTTTAAACTTCTAATAAATTTAAGACAACTGTAGTATATCTCCAAGTTTATAACAGCAACATTTGAGAAAATCATGAAGGCCTGGCTCGCATTCTCGCTGACCAAAGCTAGTGAAGTGCTGTAATGATTTCCGGCACTTTACCAAAAAGCAATCAAACGCAAAGGACAGAAGTTGGCACAGAAATCAAATTCACTGACCTCATCCTTGCTCTATTGTTCTAACTTCACGATGACGACAAATAATAGGAACATAGTTGTCACGGGCGTCACTCGAATACGACGATATAATAATTAACTACAGCCAGTCGACTGCTGAACACTACACCTGAGAAGAAACATCATCAACCAGAAAATTGAAGTTATTTTACGTATTGTGTGACATCGGACATAGGAAATCTCCTTTCTGACAGGATATGCAAGCGACAGATTTACCTAGAGAAGAAACGAAATAGAATATGTTAAGGATCCCTCACAACTCCATGTAAAACGCAATATCGGACACCCCCCCCCCCCCTCCAAACAGGCAGATAAAACTTTTAATTCTCTCACTTTCCTGACAGCAGAATTTCCGCAGTCTTATAGAACCGCTTTGCACAGCCCGAAACATCCTGAAGGACGCTCTGGAAATTCGTCACTTTGACTGTCTTCACAAAAATCCACGTAAGTGGAGATCTTTCCTGGAATGGGTTGGTAGATATGCACCTCTCCTATCACCATCCACTATGTGTCTGAAGCTGTCGCTACCGCCGCCAAAGCCGTCTTCGTCACCGAATCAGCCAGAATCAGCCAAATCTGGAGAAGGCTGCCTCTACCACTAAATACACTGTCGCCACCAGTGCCAAAACCACCGTTATCTCCACCACCGAAGCCACTGTTACCCAAACCGGTTCCTCTAAAAGATCGGCCTGCAGTAAAATTAAAGCAGTACTCACGCAAACAAGGGTGGCAGGAGTACCAATTTTCTCCATGTAAGCGCACTAAAACAGGCCAATAGTAAGACACTAACTCTGATTCTCATTTGAACTGTTTTCGCCATATTCTGAAGGGAGAAAGATTTAAGTATGTCATTCTGCAAACTGTTAAAGGATGCGCTAAAACACACTGTGCGGGTTTCCAAAAGTAGTACAATTCTGCAAGAAATGTGCTTCTCCTACACAAATATAGAACAGTTGTGGATCTCAATATCTTCATTGAAAGCACAAGTATCTAGTAAGTCATTAAAAACAAATTCAATCATCCACATGCTGCTTGCCTACGAAGCATATGATCTGTGGCGCTACGAGACTCAATATCAGAACACAGAAAACCAAAGCGGCAAAGCAACCGAACTTCACTTTGAAATCTTGACGAAACTACATCAGTACGGCTATTGGAAATGCCAAATTCATTCAACGATCAACAAGTGCTCTACAGATTTATTGACAAATAATACATGTAAATCTGTTGCACCTTTTGCTACTTTTCAAATATACGTCATGAACAAAAATACAAGAATCGATTAGGCGAAAGACGATCAATAACGTTAATTTCAGAATGTAGGGCCGCTGGGCGACTTCAGCATGAGTGCCACGAGAAAATGGATGTAAATTGAACAAGAGCTTTCATCAAATTCTATCTAGTTTTCATTGAAGCTGGAAAGATGTCATTCGACGTCGCTTTCAAAACCGCAGTTGTTGATGTTGCACCTGCACCTGTACCTGATCCTGCATATTTAGAATAACAATGTCCTCTCTATTCCTTTAAAATTGAGAGGTTAGTAAAACAATAAGGGGGACAGTAGAAGGGCAGCTGGTCTTACCTGTTATCCATATAAATGCTGCTGTTGCAGATTGACGGCTTGCAAAGCGGATAAACGGCCATTGCTGTAGGATGACAACAAAAGCGTTTATTGTGGTAACTTCAGTTTCACACGTTGCTTCAAAGATGGCTTATGTTTGTCTGTTTGTTGTTCATAGTACAGAAAACTCATAACCCTCGAGCCAACATGTCATACAGCACTGGAGTGAACTCAGATTCTTTAGTTGAAAATGTAGGTTCTTAGGGAAAGACACTGTAGAGTTGTTCGACGATTGCCACTCATACCTTTCGTCATCTGACTTGGTTTATAAGGGCATCAAACGCTTCAAGGTACTCAAAATGTCCCCATTGCTTTCAGAGTACCGAAGTTCTGCTTCGCCTCGAAGCACACTATCAATGCATAGGGTGTTCTAGCGAGTAAAACAAACAGCAGTGAAACATGAAGTGTACAAGCGGAGTCTCGCATACCTGACAAGCATGCCGCACGCGACCTGATTCGACGCGAAAAGTGCTGAAAATGGAGTGTTAGAAGCGTCGTACATTTTCAGCCTTATATAAGAGATTTCTTATTGATACAGCTAATGGCAGTACTTAGTCCAGCGTTCCCTAAGTATGGACGAACATAGTGTGCGCATACAAATAGATGAAGTCGTAAATAGTCTGTTTTCGTGAATGGCAATGTGTGTAGAGTGTGGCTTTTCTGCAAGAACTGTAAGGCCGACGTGAAAATTTTCGCATTGCAAAAAGTGTCCCGAACAGGTTCAGTTCGCAACCGAAATCCCTTGTAGGATTTATCTGAACGAACTCTGTTACATCCGTGGTTCTCCCGTGCTTGCAAAGGAATATTGGTTTAGAAACTGGCGGACCATCGATATGGATACGGTAGCAGCAGCGAGCGTCATCGCAGTTTACTTTCGAAGAAGTCGTTCTTCAGCAGAGCGAGAGATCTTCATGAATAACTAATAGTGACGTAAAGCTCTGCGTTTTTTCTTTCTTCGTAAAATCTTATCTTAAAGCTTGGTCGACCCATTACCTCCCATGTTAAGGTCCCAACGAATAACCCTGCTACTTTTGGGTGAGAGCGAGAGCTTCTCTTTTTAGAGCGATGAGCATCAAGCTCTCTGAAAGCTGAAAATTGTCGCTGATGGCCAGAAGCACGGGGTCATGCGACGTCCTTCTCCAGAAGGGACATTAATCAGCACATAGATACTTTCACGCTACCTTCTTCAGTTAACGCATTTTACTATGAGGGTACATCCTTGCTTAGCGATCCATTTTTTCCATTTACTTTTATTCACTCAAGTTCGGGTATACTGAGGTTTGCTAGACGGACACTGCCAGAGAAGAGCAGTTATGTTAAAATTAAGCGTTGTTGGCACTCCGAAGGCTACTAAGCCTCATCAGGATGTGAACAATTTAGCAGTACTTAATAGCGTATCACATGAAATCCATTGCATCCTTAATCGCCGTCTAACAAAAAGTTGGAAAGTCGCACTAGGTTAGACTGAACGTTTACGATACTGCTATTGGCTCACTGAGTCATAACATCAAAGAAGTATTAGTTGTGCGGATCGCAAATGTTTTATAACAGCTGTTGCTTAGGAAAATATGGTTAAGAAAATGGGATCTTTGCTAAAACATCATATCAAGTTTGCGATCCCATTAAACAGAAATAGGAGTGCCTTGAAAATCAGGACCTTCAAGGCGTAAAGAAAATAACATGAACTCTGGGAGAAGCTCCGTGCGAATCACCAAAAGAGCGTTTATTACCGTGCTCCCCATAGCATCAAGACTAATAAATATTCACTGGTGGTATTGGATTTTTTTTAACCGCTGGTTGTTTTAAGAGATTGGTTCAAAGGACCTGCCACTCCATCGGGCAGCTTCTTGCTCCACTACGTGTGCTCCGCCGTCCCCCGTTGCTGGTGTTGCCATCAAATTCGACATTATATCCCTCCAGCTTCCTCCAGCAACTGTAATTGCAGGTAACGACGACATGTTCTTACAAGTTGCAACAGCTCTGAACAACAGGATTGGTTTGAAACAGTTTTGCAACCCATGCCCTCCTACGACTGGTGGTTTTAGCCCAATAACAAGCAAGTGAGATGTTTCTCAACAGCAATGAAGAAGTTGTATGCACGCATGCTTGACGCCATCTTTTTAAGCCTCGTGCATACCTCCCGTTGCTGCGATGGAATGGCAACGGTGGGTTTTGCAGAGCGACGCGAAAGGAAGTGGAGTTCCCAGCGCTCTTCGCATCGCAAGTGAGAGTCGCATTTGCGCGCTTCGCGTGAAGTTGCAGCATCACTAAGCTAAGAACGATCACATTAAGCTAGCTGCTCCATCTGTGCAGTTTTCACGCCTCTCTAGCAGTACAAAAGGCAATAATTTAGAACCATATTGTGTTTCAAGCTTGATCTACCTTTCTTGAGATTAGGCGAGTAGTTTTGTGGTATGAAGCCATCCAGACCTCCACCCCAACCCTCAACATCGGGGTCATCTACTGACGGTTCAGTGATATCATTGCTTGTGCTAATCGGTGACCTCGTCCATTAGGTTCCTGGAAACCCTCATGATGCCCCACAGCACGGTCCTCCACTTAACTCTAGTGCCAACTTCACTGCAGGCACCATCACTCGTCATGCTCATGCGGTCAACATCAGACAAAAATCGACGTTTTCGATAGATACTGGGCCTCTGATCGATTTTGGTCACACGACGAAAAGTCTTTTTGACAGAACGGAGGATCCGCACCACTCCTAACAATAAGTTGGACAGAAATTTTTTCCACGCAGGACCCTGCCACAGCAATGACGAAATGTCTAACCGTCATCGACAGACAGAGAGAGGAACGTCGCTTTCAAGCTAAAAACAACAATGTCGCTTGATATTTGCCTTCTGATCGAAAAGTTCTACCTGCTGTGAAGCACTTCCGTCGGACATAATAACACGTGTCTCCCAAACCGAAATCACCGGTCAGCGAATCGATAATATCTTCCGATATTGGCCTCCCAGTCGAAACTTCCTACCTGCCGTAAAGCCCTCCCGTCGACGATCACTTAACACTCACCCCGACCGGTTAAATCTGAGAGAAAATGAAAGGTATCGATATTCACTGCCTGATCTATATGTCACACCTTACCAGAACAACTCCTTCTACTGTCAATAATCCGTTTCAATGATCCCCTTAGCGGACGACGCCTTCAGCACGTCTTCTGAATTCCCTGGCACGTAGAAAGCCGTTCGGGAATTTTCCGCTATTTTCGCGCCCCCGTAATCCTCTCCCCCCATCTTTCCCCTATTTTTCCCGCTATTTTATGACTCAGCATCGATCGATGGCATGACTTATCGCTTAACGCGTGATTATATACTATGATAGGTATGTAGATGATGACCGTAGACTGGCGGAAAGTTTGAAAAAAGCAGAAAACTTAGTTTTGAGAATGTTTATAACAACAACACCGGCAAATTCACTCAGATGTGTTCACCTTTCCATGATTACATTAATGATTATACATACAATTCTGCCTACAAAACTCGTTATCATTGTATTTCAGCCGCGAATATCATTCAAGGTGTTGCAAGGCATTTTCAACCCCCACACTGTCGGCGCTAGTCGCGAAGGTGGCCCTAATTAGGAGGTAAGAACGGGTTGGCCTGCCAGTCATAGGTAATGTACGATATACGATAAACTCACCTAGATGGCATCCAGTGCTCCAGGGCAGGAGGTGGAGCCTTCGCTGCGTTGAGAAGCTCGGGCTCATATGTTACTAAACAGACAAGAGCCGTATTCTCACTTCACGACGACAAGCATCGTAGAACTTTTACTGAATTTGACGGAACAATTTTTCGCTGAAAATGGTCGTTAAAATTTACCGAAAAAAAATTTTAGGCACCCCTGATTTGCATGCTGTAGACTGGATCCGTTATTTAGTGGTAGAGGCGCCTGGGAAATATAATACAAAAATACTGGTTTGCCCATCGGCTGGCCACTGCATTAAGTTGTAATGAGCAAATTCACAACCAGATTACGTGTGATATTACATAATTCCAAAAGTACAATGCATCTCGCATCTCAAGAAAGACTAATCAACGCGGGCATCGGCGGCAATTCTTTTATCGATTTTACGATCATTAACTGTTATTGACAGTAGACAAGTTTCAGTGCTCCTTACTCGCTTGCCTAAAATTGCCCGCACTGCAATCTTGATTCCAGCGAGCACTAGCTTTCGCGTGGCACCTCTCGAGTTTGAGTTCTTCAGGACAAAGAAAGCATTACTGGAGATCTTAACTGAGCCTTCAATGATCCTAGGAACCATCAACAGGTCGTTCCTTTTTCTTCTGTCAGCTAAGGTGTTTAGGGAGAACATTTTGTTCTTCTCTGCACGACGAGGGAGATAACGATAGTCCATACCAGTAACTCTAATCATGAGCTTCCTAGTGAAGCTATATCGGACTCCTTCGAAAACGTTAAGGATCGATTTCTTCGTGGGGTTAAAAATGGTGGTACCGCATTCCAGATTCTAGGTCTTATGTATTTTAGTAGGCCTTGGGGATAACCTTACTGTTTCTGGAATAGAGACATCTAAACAGATTGAGAAGTTGAAGAGTAGCCTTATTCCTGATACGACTGCAGTGTTCTAAGAAGTCAGGTTTACTATTGTAGGTGTACCCTAGGTTAGCAACTTCGTTGACAGCTGCTGGCTCTTGATTGTTCAGGTGATATCTGGTGGGCGTGTTGCTAGATATGATACTTACTAATAGGTGGTTAACCATCGTGTATTAAAGGATCATCAGGAAAACTACCTTGACCAAACTATGTCCGC
Organism: Heligmosomoides polygyrus polygyrus; assembly: GCA_947396885.1. NCBI lineage: Eukaryota > Metazoa > Nematoda > Chromadorea > Rhabditida > Heligmosomidae > Heligmosomoides > Heligmosomoides polygyrus. The sequence continues at coordinate 14,119,264 of OX377206.1, forward strand.
TTGGCGACGGCCGTGTTCGAAAATGACGACTGATCCTTCGGTATCTTCCGTATCCATCTGAACATTTAATTTGAGGTCGGATAGTAGTTACGCTAAAGTTCAATAGATGCTTGTCATCGAAGCAAATTGGCAGACCACGAAAGTGACCTGTAAGGTTGATGTTTCGTATAAGTAAGTCAATCTATTCTACATAATCTCACAAGTACAATGAATCTCGCATCTTAAGAAAGCCTAATCAACGCGGGCATCGGCGAGAATTCTTTTAACGGTTTTATTGATTCATTAGCTTATTTTGCCGCACAGCATACTTCGCGTATTCAATGCCGAAATTTAGATATCGGAGCTGTTACGATCGTGGAACCGAACAAGCCGGTAACCGGCCGTTGACCTTGAACTTGAACATTGACGGAGTCATGCATTTGCATACTTTAGCGCCACAGACGATAATGTCATGGTAATAACATTCACCCCACAAGAATCTCAAGTAGTGATGATGTTGACGAGAGGTCCTCCAACTCTTTCTGCCCATCAATCACCTCCGTTTCCTCATGTGTAAATAAATAAATAAATAAATAAATAAATAAATGTGTCACCGTCTGACGAATACTCGAAAGATACTGTTCGGCTACTTTTCCAGCTGTTTTGCTTTTTTGGGATCTTTGCTAAAACATCATATCGAGTTTGTAGTCCATTGAATAGAAATAGAAGATTAAAAATGAGGACCTTCAGGGCGTATAGAAAATAGCATAAACCTTGGCGGTAGTTCCGTGCGAATCACCAAAAGAGCGTTTACCATGCTTCCCACAGTATCAATACTAATGCAATTTCGTTGATGGAGTTGTGATCTTTAAAAACCGCTGGTTGTTCTAAGAGAGTGATCCAAAGGACCTGCCACTCCATCGGGAAGCTTCTTGCTCCACTACGATTGCTGGAGGGCGTCGTCGCCCGATGCTGATGTTGACATCCTACTCCGCTTCCTCCAACAGCTGTAATAGCAGGTAGGGATGACATGTTCTCACAGGTTGCAAAAGCTTTGACCAACACGATTGATTTGAAACAGGTTTGCAACTCGAAGCATGCCATCCTATAACTGATGGTTTTAGCCCAGTAACAAGCAACTAAGATGTTTCTCAACAGCAATTACGAAGTTGTATGCACGCATGCTTGACGCTTTCTTTTTAGATCTCGTGCGTACCTCCCGTTGCTGCGATGAAATCGCAGCGATGAGTTTGGCAGAGCGACGCGAAAGGAGGTGGAATTCCCAACGCCCTTCGCATCGCAAGTGCCCTCGCACTTACGCGCTTTGCGCGAAGTTGCAGTATCACTAAGTTAAGGACGATCACATCAAGAAAGCTGCTCCACCTGACAGAAATTTAATTTCTCAGTTGCTCATCAAGGCAACCCGTGCCTTGATGAGCAACTGAGATGTTTCTCAACACTAATGACGAAGTTATATGCACGCATGCTTGACGCTTTATTTTTAATCGACTTTGGACTACTTTTTTGCAAATTATGGAGGAACAAGGTGGGCGATGGTAGCTCTATGACAAGAAGCACGCATAGCCTCCTGACGCAGCGATGTGAGGTACATGTCGTTAATATGGGAAGCGGATTTGGGAGGTAGGAGCGTGCTAGCCAATCACAACCAATCAAGGCTCATCAGGAGACTACCCCAACGGTAGATCGGAACCGCCCGAATGTATATGGGCAGAATCGCCTCCTTCTGGATAAAAGTAGCGATGACGAGCAAGGGGTCGTGGCGCAGTTGGAAGACGGGGGGCGTAATCCCCATGATCGCTTTTTCCTGCCAACTTGAGCCCGCTCTCCTCGTTCAGGCAGAGGGCTAACGCCGCCAACAGCCCAACTTCCGCGGTCCCTAACTCTGCGCAGAGATGCATTGGGGTCGAGTTCCTTGCATTTTGTTGTTTCTTATAAAGAGGCCATATACCCATATACTGCCCATATACATTTGACCGTCCCGACCTACCGTTTACATAGGCTCCTGGTGAGCCCTGATTGGTTGTTATTGGCTAGCACGCTCCCACCTCCCAAATGCGCTTCCCATGTTAGCAACATGGACATCACATCGCTGCGTCAGGAGGAAGCATGGCGCAAGCGCAGAGAGTAAAATTCGCCCTCTTTCACATTCGTAGCGTTTAAATAAACTGTTTAAAAAAAACTATTGAAAACGTTATGTTAAGCACGAATTCGTATTTCCCACAACTTTACAGGAACATCTGAGTTTGCACCGCTAAGTTTAAAGCTGTCAGCTATGGAAGAGATACAGATTTAGCTTTCTCTAGACGACTACACCAGACTAATCTTTATCGTCCTAGAGTTTAGGTTTCAAATTTAACACGTTGACGATCGCGCGACTTTCGCGTGTCTAGCGCTTGAGATCAAACAATATTTTGCAACGACGAGAGTTATTAGTTAATTAAAGCTGCCACTTGTCGGTAATCTCACTAAATCAGTAAATGAAAATTGGTTTCGTTTACCACGCTTTTAGAACTTCTAAAGATGAAGTACACATAGTATAAAAAGTTGCTTCGAAAAGTTTGAATCCAACTGAAAGAATAAGTGACAAGACAGAGATACAACATTATGTCACATGGTCCTATTCAGTCGAAAGGGTGTGCCATGGCGTCATATCATGTCAGAGGGTTACATTTGGACTTGACGTATCCTTTCCATACCCAAATTTGCGAAGCGCACTGACCAGGGAATGCCGTCAGCTTCCCATGGAACTTCGGATTGAGATCTACATCACGTGAAAGAGCTCGAGACGCTGATCACAGATATATAGAGCAAATTTGCTAAATGGATCTCCTAAGCGAGTTATGGCCGGCGGAAGCCGCCATAACTCGCTTAGGAGATCCATTTAGCAAATTTGCTCTATATATCTGTGATCAGCGTTTCGAGCTCTTTCACGTGATATAGATCTCAGTCCGAAGTTCTATGGGAAGCTGACAGCATTCCCTGGTGAGACATTCTCTCCTTCTTCAAAAAAATCGCTAAGTGTCCACATCTTTGCGTGCATCTAAGGAAACATTCTACGCTCCTCATCAAAACAGGTAACGCCAATGCATCCGTAATTATTAATCACAAGAATCTCACCTAAAGGGCGTCCGTTGCTCCAGGAGCGGCAGCGGTAGGCGTGAGCCTTCGGGAAGCTCCGGCTCATATGTTACTAAACAGACAAGAATAATATTCTCCGCATATGTAAAACTCGCTAGGTAGTCGCTAGAAGCTGTTTCACTGCTTATTTGTCATGACCTTTTTTCATCCACTATCTTTTAGTCGCAGTCCGCGACGTAATCTGGCACTCACGACCACATGAGGTCTTTTTGGTACAATGGGTGTCAATTACCACAAACTTCTTTTCTCAACTATGTCTAAACCCAGACCATCATGCATTCGGCGTAGCATTTGCCTTGCAGCAGATCCCAATAACCTGAGTGAAATGGCTGCAGGCGAAAACTATAGGCCCAACCATCACGCAAGTCTAGTACTTCTCCAAAAGATTATAGTTCTAATTAGAATAGCTGTTTTGGCTCCAGTGCTATGAGGTTTGTTGACTCGACAGATATGGGCTTGATGTGGTATGAACAGAAAACCGACACATCAAGCAGGACGAAAAACTACGAAGTTGACATACCCGTCACCTCTTACCTGTCTTCACATTGCGATCGCATCCATCGCTCCAGCGGTAATGCTTCGACTTCTACCCTATATTCACAGAAACCTGGGTAAAGTCATTCATGAATGCGGTCATTGGTTTTTTGACACCCCGTCAATTGGCGTTCTTGTTGAACGGGTGTTAAACAAGCAGATTACATAGCCATCCCTCTTAATTTTCGACGACTTGGCTAGAGCGCCTCTGATCCGTGAACGTCGACGGTTTTGGCCGTTTTCCCATATCTAACCACGTATATCATATGATAGCGCACGAAAACAGACGTTTTTGACAAATGGATGGAAAGGATTCCGCAACGCAGTCGCTTAAAGCCTGACATTTGTGTGTTATAAGTTGGGACCGTGATTCAATAGTAGACGCTTCTCGGGAATACAAAGTAGTGGTTCATGCATCGGCTGGCCACAAAAGAGGTGCAGTCCTCACACAATCCTGTCCGCCGCCCAGTGTTCGCCCTGAAGGCGCGAAATCTCGCTGCGGGCTGCGGAATCGTTGCTTGGAAATACGCCGCCTAAAAACCGTGCAACGTCTGCTTCGCAAAGCCGTCAGCTTACGAACGAGGGCAGGGGTAAGACGAGGGGATTTCGAAATCCGGAAAACGAGTATGGATTAATTTAAGACTGCTTTATATAATAGGATAGGTGTTTTCAAATCCCGTCCTAGAAATAGTACGTGGGGTAACCCAATCCGACAGAAAAAAGTTCAGACCAGACCGATTGGTCGCTCCTACAAATCACAGCTTTGTAACTTGTTTTTTTGACATTGTTAGCATCGAAATTTAAGTCGAGACCTATGGTAGCGTTTGTGCACTCATGGAGTTCCCATCGGGATCTATATTGCTGAGGAACACCCGAATCCTCGGCGTAACCAGCATATGGGATGGCTATCGCTCGCAACGCCAGTCATCGGGAAACTATTCCCGCAAGTTGAGCTTCCGTCCCGACGAGGATGGCAACTGACCAGAAAAGACGACAATTCCTGAATAGGCCCTTGGTAGACTCTAGCGTCGCGCCGGCCACAGTGTTGGGAGGGCACCTACGCAGTGCGTAGCTACCCGCGCAGTGTTGCAGCGACGGTGTTGCGCGGGCAGCTACGGAATGCGCACTCGCGCAACACTGTCGCCATACATCGAACAGCGTACTGTCGTCGTTACTGGAGCGCGTTACTCACTGCTTGGCAGCTATTTCGGACAGCACTATTAGGATGCTCGAGTATGAGAATGCCAACCTCCAGATCGGTAAATATTATAAATGAGAATGATCAACGAAAGGAGAAGGTTCACAAAGAAAGACGCCAAGTAGGCCGCGTAGACGGACCACTACTAAGATGATCGGGATCATCGTTTGTCTTCACGCCCCACCCTTGTTCTCATAAAAACAACCGAATCGCAACGCAAATAGTTGTGTAGACTACTCCACGACGTTGCACAGTAGATTTCACCAAACCGGCATAAAGCGGAATTGGGACCGAGCAAACGACAAAAGAATCCCTCTTTAAACAGTTTCATACAACAAGACTCTTGACCCGTTTTGGTCCATGATGATTGCTTTTACCTTTTATGCACTAATTTGTCGTCGAATATCGCAGAAGACATCGAGACAAAGTGGGAAAGCCGACAGGTAAGACTTCATCACCTACGCTGATTCAAGTCATTTTTGTCTGGCATTCCCTGTCGTCGGCTTCGTTCCATGAAACGCGCAGAGGTAGGCTGACCTGATTGCCATCATCTTCTGTTGCACACAGTGACCTCCATCGACGCCTTCGACAGTGTTGGCAGTAGGCTTTGAATATACTTCAGTTTTGTTAGAGTGATAGTGAAATCCTAATTAATTCTCAGTCGAACCTGTACCGGGCAGAAATGAACGGAGATGACCGAGACAGGCTTGGAAAGATAACAAGAGAAACAAATCGTTTGCTAGAGAAATCATTGGCGACGGTAGTTAGTAGCTAGCAGCTCCAGGGAGCGAACAATGTGATGAAAATAAATGGATGGATTTAAGGTTACCAAATGAACTACGCTGAGGTACGCACCAGTCCAGACAGAATGTGGGCAGTTCTTTTCGGCGTCAATAGGGTAAGGCGGTCACCATGTAGGACAACCCTGCAAAACGGCTTGTGCTTTTTGGAACCGGATTTTTTTTTTGCAGAACTGGCGTGTTCTACCCATATAGTGAGCTTGGTAGGCCATTTCTAATCAAACTGGACATACACATGCCTCCTTGCCAGGGCGTACAACCACTGAGTAGAGGGTGACCCCGCGCCGACCGTATTTTCGCTTCGTTTTCACTCAGAAAATGAAAATATGGGATGGCTTGCGTTGCAAGGCCAGTCATCGGGAAACTCTTCTCGCAAGTTGAGCTCTCGCAGTACCTCGACGAGGATAGCAAGTGACCAGAAAAGACGACAATTCCTGAATAGGCCCTTGGTATACTCCCGGCGACGGTGCTGCGTGGGAGCCACGGATCGCATAGCTACCCTCGCAGTGTTGCGGCGACAGTGTTGCCAGGGCATCTACGGACTGCGTTCGTTATCTGGCAATTTTGCACCGGATAACGAACAGCAAATTAGCTGACTCTTCACATCTGGAAGTGGTGCTGGTTGATCTGTGTAGAAGGCTCCGCTCACTACTATAAGATTGACCACGAGCAACAATAAAAGGCATTAAAATCCAAAAAGGTTAGGTGACTTCCTCAGGTGAGCACAGGTGACGTAGATGGAAACATGGTTAACCTCCATCTCTGCAGTGTCGCTGAATTTGTACCTCACATCTACGAGACCTACAAAACATTGAGTTTCTCATCGTTTTGTCACCGCAAGTCATGCGCAAAGCAAGAAGACATACAAGCCACTATCACTGATCGTTAGGAGTGTAGGTCCTGGCGCATTTCAGGAAGAACTGTTTAGCGCCGAACATTGTGTTCCATCCTTTGTGGTTTGCCTTCTTAGGTGTATCAGGCCCTTGTTGCCTTATCTCATTTTTTTGTATGGAAGCTCTGTTGCTGCCTTCTCGCTTCAGATGCGGCGTAGGAACAGGCATAAGGCTTCGTCGGCCACTCCACCTCAGACACCGGATCTCGACTCAGCAGTTGATCCTTTGTGGTTCCACGACTGCAGCGTGTTTCATTAGATTGCAAGATTAAACATGCAAACCTTTTAATCACAAGCTGTTGTGAGGCACCAGACAAATATTGCAGCATGGTAGCGACTGAATACGAGCAACACGGAAACAGTTTTGAAAAGAAGAAGAGGGCTTGAAAGAAGACAGCAACCCTTCCACGAGCATTTCTGTAGAGAGGACTTTCTAAAAGCATTTCTGTCGCAACACACCCTGAGGTAAGCGCGACAGAATGAACCAGCGGAGAAACGTCACCCCCTAATGTAGGTGATCGTGAGGTTCGAAGACCGAAAATCAAAGCGACAACCTACCTTCACCTCTCAACAAGGATTCAGAAGTAGGGCTATTGGATACTCCAAAACCAGCTAACATATAACACTGCTGTGCAGATTTATTTACATATTGTACAAGCATTTATAAACTGCCACGTCTACTACCACATTTCAAATATGGATCTCAAATATATCGCCAACAGTGAGGATAGCAACACATATGCATTAGTGCGACCTACAATTGAAAAGCTATACATACAGTGAACAACACATGAACAGAACATTGAAGCATCACAAGAGCTACCTTGAAGCTAAAAGGGAAGGATGCTAGGTTGCACCAATAATATGAGGTGAGGTGTACATCGTGGCATACAGCTTCGAGGGTTGACTCTATCTTCGTGTTCAGTATCTGCAGCGGGCATCGCGGAGTGGAGTAACGGGCGATTTTCATTTTGCCATAACCGCGCTCTGCCAAAGTAGACCGCAAACCCTGTCGACAGCTGAACAACGGCGGCGCAGTAGATAGGGAAACGGTAGGGCGAGAGTCCAGTTGTTGATGTTGGGCTCCTCCGCAACGTCGCTCTTTGTCACTTTCTGCAAAAGATTCGATAAGGTCAGTCGGTGCGAAATCGCACCGAAGAACAGCGCCAGGAATGAGAGGCGATTCAACGGCTTCTACTCTCACGAATCACAAGGTCGGAAACCGGCATCTTAAATCAGGTGAGTTAGATCAGCCAGACCCCGGAGTTCCATTGATCCGCGCTCTCCTCCGTGTTTGCGGAGAACAGCACAGCAACCGTGTTGTGCATTTTAGAGCATGTGCAATCTTGACGGGAGCATCAGCCGATAAGTACCAAAATTTTTGCCTTAATCTCGTCTCAGGGTTTTATTTGAAGTGCTGTCACAAATACGACATTCGCCTTTGGAATCTCGGTTGACAGGACAGGTTACAGCAGGTGAGAGATACTGGGGCTGGTGGGGTCAGAATTCCCCCAAAATTTAATCCAAGGGGCTCGCTTAGGTACTGGTTAGAATACGGTATAATCCATCAAATCTTCAGCCTATTAAATACGTATACTACATAGATTCCGTCGAGTACTGGGTAAGGGCGATGAGGTCAGGATCATCGACACCCACCTTAAAGGACTATTTAAGGCGCTGATCGCGAATATGATTCATAGCGCAGAAGAATCCAATGCCGAAAACAGATACCACATTCGTGATCGGCGCCTTGAAAATCTGCGCCAAATCGAAGTTGGGTCGAAAGCGATCACTCCCGACCCAACTCACCCGTAATGTACCATCATCGGCCTACAGTATGATGACAAATACCATATTCTTCATCAGCAACTCAACTAACCTCGTTGGGCGAACTCAGGGCGAAAACGTTTGTTCGTGCTAAATGGTGAAGTTATAAGTAGATTCCGTAATCAACCGAGATTTCGAAAACGAGTGCCGTACATATTTGTGATCAGCGTCGCAAGTCACAACTTTAGAAAAATTGCCATGCTTACGCGAACAAATCTTTTTCAAGCTCGGCATATGTGAGAGGACAATCGCGCCCATGAATCGGGTCTCCATGCTGGGGAAGTTTCTCGTTGTGATTTCTCAGGCAGAGGTTGGATTGACCGTTTCAAATCCATCTTACGATGTGCAAAAAAACCTCTACAGGGAATCGAACTACAAACTCCTTGCCTTCCACAACTCTACTTCCTTACCCACTGTGGCACCAATATACGGCGGACAGAGTTGCTTGCGGACTACTTCAGTAGAGCGAAGCCAAGGCTAAGCGAAAATGATCCGTTACTCCGTTCCCCTGACATCTATTGCATTCAAGGAACACAAATCTAAAGGCAGCGTTCGAACTTCCAAGCTGCACGTATATACCTCACCTCAAAGTTACTGCGACCTTGTATCTATCGTTTCTGAGTCCGCTGCCCTTGTTTCTTCCTTGGCAACTGGAGACACTGACTGGTGTAGTTGCCATAATAATCCTCTATGCAAACCGACCACGTTGGCAGGGACACATGTTTGACTGGAGCACATCTGAAATGCCCCCTGGTGACGAAAAGCATCGACGAATTGGTTAAGCTGACAGGCGCACAAATATGTCAATCTACGCGCGTCCAACAATCGACAGACGATACTGACTAATTCTAACTAAGGAGTCTAAACATGCAATCGCAATGCGTTCCGCAGTGTTCGCCACTACGTTGGAACAAGAGTGCTCTATTATGACACGTCGCCGACGGAGAACGATGAGGCTTACCTCAGCGGACATGGTCACAGCATAGGTAACCAATAAAAATCGCTGAAAAAGACTCACTGGTCTCTCATCCAGTTCCGGTGAAGTGGCGCCACATTTGCAGTTGTGTCCCGAGCTGATTTTGGCAGCACAGCTGATGTCGTGGATGTATATCTCTAATAATGTAACAGCAGACAATCTTTATCCATTGGCTACATCACCAATATGACGGTACTCACAAAGGGGGTCAGTGAGCTCGCTCCGGAGGTGCTAAACCAGACCTATACGGTCTTGTAGGGCATCGGACTAGGATCACAGTGATGTCGTTTTGCTAAATGCCGTAGGGCGGTCCAAAAATACGAAAAAAACCGTATCATTTCAGTGCGTGTTGATAAGGCAAAATTGATGAACGGCATGGCGTTGTTGCACTCAAAAATTAATCTACAAAAGGTTGGAAGGAAAGGACTGGAAACTTACTTCCACACAAGCTATGGAACAGAATTGTGTGCATGTAGAAGTGGACCAGGTGGACTATTAGATACTCCGCACGATTTATCAACAGTACTCGGCAATTTGTCGCAGCAGCGTAGGCGAACTCAGCCCACTGCGTTCCGACCAGATGAGTGCCACAACCCGCTACAGCTGGCCACCGCTCAATGCATAACACAGAAGGCTAGAAGCAACAGCCCTTAGACGGCCAAGTTGAAGAGATCAGTTGTAAGATTCAAAGGACGAACACGCGTGATGAAATTCGCCCCCCACTAAATACCGTGTTCGCTGGCGAGAAGTCCTTTTCTACGCATCATGACGACACTCTCGAAATGTTTACTTCTGAACGGAGAAAACGACGCATATTTCATTGCACCAATATTGCCAGACACCCATCGCGAAGGGATAAGAGATGTGGTTAATCTTAACGCGAATCACACTGGAAATCGATTCGTTGTCCCCCGTAATCAATCCCTTATCACCGGGTAATGTGAAGTCGATCCAAATTTGTGGTTATATGTTCTTTAGGTGGACGCATCTGATAGCGACAAAAACCGCCGAAGGTCACTGCTTCTTCTCACAGCCTGGAGCCGATGTTGCGATGCGTGCTTGGATGTGTGCAACGTCGGCAGCCAGTCACCATTGTTAATCGACTACAGCGACCTGGTCCGTTCAAACGTTTAAATAGTAATGCACGCAAAGAGTGTGTTCATTGTCCACGACGGGAGCGACTGGTCGTTCATGCAAAAGATGCGAATTGATTAAAACCAAGCGATCACCGCGAAAGCTGCTCTCCAATGCTGCGAGGCATGCGATCTATGTACACCCCCTTACCCCCCCCCCCCCCCCTCCCCCGTCCCCCGTCCCAACTTCATATCCGTCCGAAGTATTGTAGAACTATTGTAAAAGGCTACACACTACATAATAATAGGCTTCGCATACAGCTGAATATGTTCCTGCTCTTGGCAGCATTGCATACGAGATCAAGACAGTGATAGCGTTCTTCAACTGTAACTCAGACGCATTCATATAATGTCCACTATACATGGGATCCGATCGAAAATCTTCGGATAATTGGATGACTCGGATAACGCTTTTCGGATAAATGCAATGGTAAGTTTAAAGCTTCCAGTATCAATAAATACAGAGAGGACCTCTCTCTTAAAGCCGGGCTTAAATCTACATCTGGTTCTGACGCATCCCTTCCAAGATCAATGCTGCAAAGGTGAGACATTCTTTTCATAAAAATACGCCAGCCGCAACACATTTTTTGTGTACATCTTAGGAAAGACTTAACGCTCTTCAACAAGAACATGCGTGGCCAATGCAAACGCGTTAATTCATAAGGATCTCACCTGAGAGGACATCCATTGCTCCAGAAGTGGGTGTGATAGGTGTGCTCTGGCACGGCGTTCGGGATGCTCAGGTTCATATGTTACAGCATAAACATATGAGCCTGAGCTTCCCAAACGCCAAAAGCCTAGATCTGACATCATGAGGACGGGCATAAAAGAACACGTGGTCGATAGTGTCCACCTGTGTCACAGAGGCAAGCCGCAAACATTCCTGGAAATTTCGCTCGTTTTCCAGTATTTAAACCCAAAACGACAATACACATCTTCACTTCTTTACAAAAGTGCAAAAGAAGCACCTACTGGACATGCCAAATGCAAGTGACATTGAACAACTGCTCCAAAAATTCATTGACAAATTAGAAGAGGAAGCCGATTATATTTATGGTTTACTGCTGCATTTCAAACGTGATTCTTTATGCAAGGTAGAAGCAGTGACGACTGTGCACATTGCATAGTATTGTTCATTACATACACTTAACGAGCAAATGTGACAGCTAGACGAAGATACTGGATATGACAGAGTAAAACAGACAACAATATGAGACAAGAGCTTTCTAAAAATAAAGATCACAAGAATTGGACGTGTAGAGACTGGTCAATTGTAATGAATATGAAAAATGGATTTGGAAGATGTTTTGTTCAACCTTTGCTGTTCAGAACCCGCCCTATAAATACGGACATTTGTCGGTAACACTAACATACGCGCACACCTCTGGTGCTTGAGACCTGCAGGACAAGAGTTACTGGAGATCTAAACAAAGGCTTTAATGATTTTATGCATCGCTAGAGGATCTCTGGATTTCCTTTGACCGCTAGGCTGTTTAGGGGAACAGTTTGTTTCTCACTGCACCACAAGAGATAATAGGTTAGCCAGGCCATAGCAGTTGCCTTGATTTTAAGCCCACTAGTGAAGCCATTTTAGACTGCTTCCAAAGCGTTAATAATCCAATTCTTCCGGGGATGAAAACGCCGACACAAACACACAGTTGCAACAGTATGTTTTACAATTGAAGCATAATAATTTCGATGAACAGCACATGAATAGAACATAGAAGCAACATCAATGCCACATTGAAATGAAGTCCCTTGCCCTTGTTCTGGCCCTGACCATGCTTTAAATTAAACCACTTTGGAAGTGCCCGATAACTGTCCGATTCCTGAGTTGGCACTACCTATGCGACATTCTCCTAGTAAGCACTCATCCGCCTAGACGGGAAGACCCGTTCAAATGACGTAGCAAGCAGCAATAGTGGATTGATGCAAACCCTAAACAACTGCTTCGTCAGCTTTTTGAGGGCATAGGCGCCCTAAGAATTCTCCCAAAACTATTCGTTCAAATTTTACATAACAACGATCGAAAATTTAGTCGGTTTGTGAGTCTGTGCAGCTGAACACGAACGATCACAGACACGAAAAAATAAATGATCGTTAAGCCCTAGAGCTCTTAGTGCACGGAGCAACAGTACAGCTATGGCTCACATTAACTGTCAAGGAGAGCGAGGTTCACCAGTAAGTGACTTCGGGTTCTTCGCTACACTGGCTATTCAGTTAACTGTTTGGAGAACGGGGCATTCTCGTAAGAACATGTCCGACTAGGCGACCCGGTGCACACTGCCAGGGCAGAGGTTTTCGTTCCCGGTGACGAATCCACGGCGAAGCAAATAACACGGCCGGTCTGGAAGACTTGCATGAGGTCACGATGAGTGATGAACATCAGCACTATCTCAAAATAACGGCTATGATGGCTAACTCCAGGTGGACGAAGCAGTCGATAAGTGAAGCATTGAAGGTACAATTTCAACTGGGAAGGTCGCAGTTTACAAGAGAATCTTCTAACCTGCTGAATTCTTGTAGCAGCCGAGCTTTCTTCGTCTTCTGCATCGTTGCTGGTGCCGCTTCCCAGAATCACTCAACCGCCCGACGCCGGTTCTAAAAGTGTTTCTCCACTCATTAGACAGCATTAGTACACCAAAGTAGCACATATAGTGGGCTTAGCCAACTGGCTGCAAGGGGTGCAGCAAGGGAGGCAGCAGCCACTAAAGGCACCGACTCCCAAGCTACTTCACTTCATGTACCGTATAACATTAACTACCGATTCCGTTTGGGCTCCCTGATGGGACCGCAAGATTTGACTCAACCCAGCTGGGCAAATGTGCGATGGGCACCCTGAGAATTTCCAAAACAATCCATGAAGTAAGGGAGCACCAGTAAAATTGTTTCACCATGCATCGTTACGAAGACTGTCGAGCACCAACGATATGACCTGTGCCCGGTTGCCTCCATTTCAATAGTCCTTGTACTTCGATCTGAAATAAGTACCTCTCTTCCAGGGAAACGGACCAGCAGATAAAAGGATTTCTTACCATTCGGCTGATGGAGAAGCCAGCGAAGATCTCGCCCCTTTTGAAGATATTTCTGAAATCAACTGTAACTTTCTACCCGATGTCGAATGAAATCGTAGGTACCGTGAAGAAGTCCAGTGTTAGGAGGGCCTGAAATTCATGTTCAAGCCCTGCACACAGTCATTCATCTAGTACTCCCAGGAACTTGCATTAAGCCAATGGCCCTTTATGGTCATGAAGAAAACAATATCGAAAATTGTGAATGAAGAAAAATTAGGTGAACGTCACCTGCCTGTGTTTAAACAGATAGAATTCAGGCTAGAGTTACTTTGTTAAAGAAACTATGATGGAGAGCTAGTACGGCAAGCCTTCGAAAAGCACTGGTTGCTAGATAATTCTGCTCTAAATAACCTGATAGGTGATCAAGTACGTTACTATTCAGGAGGCATTGAAATCCTCTTCCCCTAGATCAAAAAAAAAAATCGAGCCGGAAATGGACTTCGAACTTATGCCGCCCATCTCCTATTCAAAAATTCCTTTTCAAAACACTACCGGCTTACTGACATCCATTTTCCCTCAGAAATAAAGCGCGTGGCGCACTCCAAAAGTGTGATTGACAACGTGACTGCTCTACAGAGGTCTTTCCTTTTAAGCTGAACTCATACCGAGCGCATCCAGAAGAAGATATGTCCAAATCCTTCCGGTATGACCGGTAACGCGTACAGCTGCGTAAGCAGTTCACATGGTCTCCTTTAGATTGCAAAATATGAGCGGATACCAGTACTTCGAAGAAGTACCGTAGCGCGCTTACCTACTTGGCAATCGTTTTCTGAGACACCAACAACGCAGGTGTACTTCTAACACATACACAGGTCTCTGCAAACGTCTCCATGCGGACAAGCTCGAGAGTCGCCATCATCGACATCTGAAACAATTCATGAGCATAGAAAAGCACCCACTTTCTTGCAGTCTATGTCGTATTTATAAACCTAAAAGCGAAAAAAATATGGGACATATGCGCGTCGATAGGTCCGAATAGCAATCAATGTCGCTGCCAAATCGATATGAAGCCACTGGCATATCCGGCGAAAACATGAGCGCCCCTACGCAACATGACCTAAGCTTCATCAAGAAATTTCTACCAAGAATAAATTGAGCCGCTTACCTTCATCTCATAACATGCCAGCATAACCAGGTCAGCATCTATACAGACTGCTTGGAAGTATCTCGTGCTTCACAGAGTGGCACGTGACACGTCTCCGAGATGCAGTCACTGCTATTGTGACACATCACTGACGCACAAGGATCAGGTTTACCTGAACAAACGTTGACCGAATAGGGTCAATCAGTAAAAAACGCTGAAAATAAACTCACTGATTTCCGATCTACTTCTGGCTCAAGTGGGATTACATTTACACAAATACTCCGATTTTGCATGGAAAAAAATACTGACACCCTGTTTCCTATATTGACAGTACTGTATTACAGAAGCTTGTCCGTCGCAAATGATAGCATCTGGGCCTGAAATATAGATTACGGCAGTATTGCATAGCTGGCTACATACCTCTAATAAGGTAACATCAACGAACACTCACCTAGAGTACGAATTCACAAAGATACAAGATTGATCCAACTACCAAAGAAGACTGAAAGCTTACCTCCACTCGAAACAATGGGAAACTACGAACAAAAAATATCTGTGTACAGAGAGTCTTTGGATACTATTCGCAGTCCGTATGGAAACGGAAAAATAAAGAATGACTAAGACGGTCGGTTTTATAAGGGGACGTGACGGCCGTTCACCTGTAATTAAGCGATTAGAGGTGAAGCACGTCCACAAGCAAAGTGCACAGTGGTAGACGGCCCATGAGAAAGTATTCCTAGGGAACAAATACTGCACCTCAACGAGGATGTTCGCCCGGTAGAAAAGGAGAAAATCAAGGGGTGCTATAACACAGTCACGTAACTATCGATGTCGTCAATTCTCGAAGAGACTCCATGATTATTGCGCAGACCATTCCGTCAGAGCATGTCATCAGATAAAGGCACAACCAAAGAGCACAATACGAAGCCCCACCCAGCAAAATATTCATGTAGTGACGGTGCTCGAGAGCAAGACATCACCCGCAAAACCGCAAAGTTAGCAAGGAAGGTTGACCTAAACTTGATGAAAGGAGAGGAGCTTAATTTGAATCTCAAGAAAGCCAACAACACAGAGACATAAGCGTTTGCTAATCATTCGACGGTGTCTCATAAGAAACACGAATGCGATTTGAGAACGAAGCCTAGCGTCAGGAACAATGGAAGAACCGATTCTGTGCTTAATTGTGCATACATGTAATCATGGAATTGACACGGCACTGGAAGATCGGACATTTATGTAGCTAACTTCGGAGATTTACCTTTTTTACACGACTATGTTCGTGCGCTAGATTACAACGGAACTTCAACACAATGTAATATACCATGACGTCCAATGAATAAGGGTTCGCAACACCTGAAGCGTCTTACTCTAGGGACGTATATGCTCGCGAAGGATTTTTTTTGAAAGCGTTATGGTTCGATACGGAATGGCCGGAGTGAGGAGTGTTCTCCCTAAATTAGGATTGTGCCTTCATTTAATTTGAAAGCATGTGCAGATAAACGACGATGAAGTGGACACCATCTTAATGTCAGAGATCAAATATGCGGTCACACGCGTTCCAGTCACGACTGGACATACTGTACGGTGGACGACCTGTCATAGTCATGACAAAGTATAGCTGTGTTGTTTTGAAATTACTCGCTTTCAATCGTTTCATTAACTACCACAACGGTTAAGAAAAGCAGAACAAACCGTTGAAAAAAGCTGGCATCTCTGTGTTTTTTATTTTGATTTCCTTAATGCAATTGTTTTTTAAGGAATGGGGAAGCTGAATGTACATATTTCAATACTGGATACATTCCGTTCTTATGAAACCGTTTAAGAGTGGCCACCACCAAATAGGATTGCACCTAATAGAGCCTCGAAACTTTGTTCGTATTGCCTGTCGCTCTTGGAACAGCACTTTTGAAAGCAACAAAAGACAGCGCCCACCTGGTTAACGATGGCGTTGGTGGTTTTGACGACCTTTTTGATATTGTAGTGGTCGCATTCGGAGCTGTTCCAGCCTGCACCTCGGTCTGCTCGCCATCTCCGGATGGATAGAACTATCATGGTCCAACGTTCGCGGAATACCCAGCCTAAAGCCCTGCTCGGGCCCATCCACCGACGACCACTGTAGGCCATATTCTACAGGTGTCGATGGAGGATCGGCCTGAGCAGCTGTTCGGACTATAGGAGACCAGCTTTCGACCATATCCGCTTCCTCCTCTGTACAGGATGCTCGTAGTTGTCGGTCCCGTCTCCAAGGAGTGTGTTGCCGTTTGTCAACACACACCTAGGAGACGGGAGCGAAACCGATGGGAGTCACTTTGGATCACATGCGCCTGACGACGGGCATGGAGGTGAAAGTGGTGAAGCTCCTCATAGACATCTTTGTCGGTATCGTCAGTGATGATTCTTCTGCTCCTCGACACCCGCCTGGTTCTCCTGAAATCCCGAAAGGTGTTGCGCTGAAAATGACGGTGTTCCTTAGAAACTCAATTGCTCTTTTAACCTACCTCCATGTCGGAATTCGAGCCAAGAACTAAGGCAGTGTTCGTGCACGCACTGAATTCCCATCCGGATCTAGACTGCTGAGGAACGCCCGAAGACTCGGCGTTCCCAGCATATGGGATGGATCCGGCTTGCAATGTGAGTCATAGGGAAACTCTTCTCACAAGTTGAGCTTCCACCCCGACAAGGATGGGAACTGAGCAGAAAAAGCGACGATTCCTGAATAGGCCCTTGGTATACTCGCGCGTAGCGCTGGCCACAGTGTTGCGCGGGCAGCTACGGACTGCGTAACACCCACAGTACCCGCACCTGGACCCGCATAACACAGTCACCTCGACCGGTCGCCGGCGCGACGCGAGAGTGTACCAAAGCCCGTCGCGCATCGCAGCCGCGTGCAGTCGTCCTTAGTGGAGCGCGTTAATTAGTTCATTACTTGCCAGCTATTTCGGACAGCACTAATAGGATGTTGGAGTAAGAGAACGCACCAGCCTCCTGACAGCTAAACAGTATAAATGTGGAATATCAACGAAAGGAGAAGGATTGCCAACAAAGACGGCAAGTAAACAGCTTAAACTGCCCAGTAGTAAGATGACCAGAATCATTGTTTACCTTCATCCCCCTTTGCTCGCACGCAGAAAGAAGCGAATGCATGCACACTTCAGAACAGAAGTCGTGACAGCGACGGGAGCGAGTGCAGAGCTGGGTGTACGTAGCATCAATGCCCCGACTTCCCTCTACTGTCAGTTCAAGAACACTGAAAAACGTGCCAGGCAACGCTATCCAGGCAATCTGCCTTTCTCGTTGAATGGCAAAAAGATGCTTACCAGGCGCTGCCCCTGGACGGAGGGCGGAGGGAACAAGTAGCATTCGCCTGTTGCAAAGCGACAGTTATTTAGATGCTCTGTGAAGTTATGAAGTGGATGTCAAAAGTGGAGGGACAAAATTCAACTTTCTTGCCTGTGGCGTCTAACATGCTGCAACACATTAGACTTCCCGGTCAGGAAATTCTACGGAACATCGGCCAACGGTACACTAACTAGCAGACTTTCCCTGAAGATTTTCACCACCTCCAATGGGACTTCTGCAAACTGTTTGAAAAAATATCAAAAAAGAGCAACGAGAAATGAGCAACACCAATAAGCTTCGATCTTCAAGAGAAAACTCGACAAATCCCAAAACGGAATTTACACCTCGGGTCCCTGAACAGCGCGTCGTTATCGAAACCACACATATTGATTAGGCGCGAGACGATCAACACCCGCAGATTTCATAACGGCGCGACGCTGTGCGATTGGAGCACAAATTCCACGTAAGTGGAACGAGGGAATCATCCAAATGTACTTTCTGTGAAGTGCTTTACCTGTTGTTCTTTGGGAGAGCACTGCTAAGACCTTCATAACATCGCGTCCACTGGGATGATGGTGGTAGTGGTTTCATCCTTTTCAATGTTGCAACAGTCGATGTCGTTGCTGTCCTGGCTTTGGTTGACAAATAAACTTCTCAGGAGGGTTCAGCTGAACATGTATGGCTGCTAAACAAAAGCAAGGTATCCTTTTTATAGCTGAACTGAGGGCTAACGGACGATCCATTTATACAGCGAATGCTGGATCCTGTGCCCATCGCAGTGTTTCCGCTTTCCCTATCGTAGACCACTGAAGCGTTAGGAGAAAGCATAGGACACCATAAGGATTCACATACTTCTGATACGCGGTGACGCGACGAATCTACATACTCCTGACCATGGGCTAGGGATCAAGGGCGTGCGTTTCAGGCAATAACCAGTTGAACTAGGATCTACATATGTGCAGAAAAGTGGATGAAAAGGCGAGAGAACAGAGAAGCCACACTTCCATCTATACCTGAGCAGAGGAATTCCGGTTTTCATTCTGGTCAATAATTATCATGTACTGATATCACCCTTCAACACAAGGAGATTAAAAAAGCTTGGGAACGCTCTGGAATCCAGCTAGGCAGTACATCGCTTTCGCATCCTACACGACTGTCTCAATTAACCATCACTTCTAGACTTTGTTGAATCCCTAAGGCGAAAATCCTCGAAAAAGAGGCGGTGTGGAGCTATCCCTTCATCGTTCTAGAACTGTGGATGTAGAACCAATGTCTTTCGTGTACATCACGTGTATTCGTTCCCTAGAGAAGACTAATATTTCGTCTTCCGCTAACACCGAGACAGTTGCTGATCCTCTTAGGAACTCCTTTGCTTAGACATTCCTGACGACATCAACGACCACGTCAACTCATGGTATATTTGTTGGTATAAATGGAGATTCTTTACACAGGTTGCTGTTTTTTCTTCATTTCTGTGATTTTCCGTAATGTTGAATAGTCATGTTGTTCTTTTTGCGGTTCGCCCACGTCATCATTTGAAAACTAGACTCCGACAAAGTGGGAAGTCTGAAGAAACCAGCCTGCTCCAGTAACAGTCAAAAATTTGCCCAAAAAAATCTGAAATGAAGAAGGTAAACACGGATACATGCAGGTTTCAATGTAAAAACGCGTTAGCCTGCTATTTCTAGGGCAATGGTGGATTCAGCCAATACAGAGCCTACTCCTTTGCCCCCCCCCCTCCCATTTTTAAACTTGTATTAAGTTTAAGACAACTGTAGTAAATCTCCAAGTTTGTAACAGCAACACTTGAGAAAATCATGAAGGCCTGGCTCGCATTCTCACTGAACAAAGCTAGTGAAGTGCTGTAATGATTTCCAGCACTTTACCAAAAAGCAATCAAACGCAAAGGACAGAAGTTGGCACAGAAATCAAATTCACTGACCTCGTCCTTGCTCTATTGTTCTAACTTCACGATGACGACAAATAATAGGAACATAGTTGTCACGGGCGTCACTCGAATACGACGACATAATAATTAACTACAGCCAGTCGACTGCTGAACACTACACCTGAGAAGAAACATCATCACCCAGAAAATGGAAGTTATTTTACGTATTGTCGTGACATCGGACACAGGAAATTTTCTTTCTGACAGGATATGCAAGCGACAGATTTACCTAGAGAAGAAATGAAATAGAATATGTTAAGGATCCCTCACAACTCCAAGTAAAACGCAATATCGAACACCCCCCCCCCCTCCAAACAAGCAGATAAAACTTTTAATTCTCTCACTTTCTTGACAGCAAAATTTCCGTAGTCTTATAGAACCGCTTTGCACAGCCCATAATGCCTGCAAATACTTCTGGATGCAATCCAAATAAGAAAGTGGGCAGCTTTCACACGCATTTAAATAATATTTGAATTGGGAACACATGCAACATAATGTACATATACTACAACGTAAGTAGCCACAAGACTCTCGAGAACCCCAGAAGGTTGGGGGTGAATACGCCAGAATGACGAAGGGTAGAACGCACGTCGCAAGTCCCGTGATAAGATGGATCCCCTCGTTGGGATTGCACCTACCTCTGAACCCAAAATTGCGTTCAGAAGGAATAGGACGGCTCCGAGGAAGTAAAAGCGTCGCGCCAAGCGGATGAGCCCGCAGAGACTTCAACACGTCAGACATGCAGCAGCGAAAGATACGCGCTCAAGCGCGAACCGCTTGCTGGTCGCTGTGGTCACTAAGAACGGTCGACGGCAGCTGGGCCTGGGAGCGGGGATTCCACATGCTGATCTGTTCCATGCTCTCATCCTCGACAGACCAGCTTTACCAAAAGTCTTAATGAACGTGAGACAAACGGCGTCGGCGTGACATCACCAGTCGAATTTCCACGTGAACACCGGGGTCTTTCGATTACAGTCGACTTTGTCCCTCTCACCATTCGTTGTGTCCTTTTCTAGAAAGTCCACCCTAACAAAAGCGAAAACGAAAACGACCACCGGCCGGATTCATCAACGATAAAACACGCGTGTATGCAGAGTATAAGGGGTACCCACGATGAAGAATTCATCTCTACCGCTTATCTATCTCTATCCTCTATACCTGCTGGTTTAATCGTTGGTGAATCAGGCCCCAACTTTTTACCGAGTAGCTCACTGTTGGCAAAGCATTACGCTCTCGAAATTACACGTCCGCCTTCGTTGAACATACGACATCACCACTATCTTCAGGTAGTTTCCAGGCGTAGGGCGCGACATTGTCTATCCGATTCATTCCAAGCTTATTCGCCCATTAACGGACACTCCCGCTGGACTTAATATATACGAAGAATCGTGGAACCGAGAACCATGTCGAACAGGACATGCTGCGGAGTTAGGGGCAGCCATAAGCGAACCCGAGGACACAGCTTCGGTCGAGAGGAAATGATGAAACCATCACCAGTACATTTCCCAAAGAAAAACCTTTTTCCACGAAGTAGAAATCAAGTCTGCGGAAGGATGAAGTGAACTGTAAGTATTTGTAAGTGAACTGGTTGTATTTGCACGACGAGTTCGACGTTGCACGCTTCTTAGGGCCTGTTCATACTTCGCGACAGCAGCGACAAGAGCGCAGCGCGCGTGGCGCGCGCGGCGTGCGCAGCGTGCGCAGCGCGCGGAAGTATGAACAGGCGACAAAAGCGACAAGAGCGACAAGAGCGACTGGGGCGTCGGGCGTAGTGTGGTGTACGTAATTGCACTATAACTTCGTGGCCTAAAATATCGAGTGAATAGAGGTCCTCACGTCTAACTTCAACTTCAATTGCATTAGTTTTTGGAAACTGAAACAGACACAAGCAAACAGTTATATTAGTAAAAAGTTTCCGGAAACTGAGACAAACACAAGCAAACAGACATATTTTTAATCAAAAAAGTTGTTAGAAACTGAAACAGACGGAAGCGAACAATCATATTACCTACATCGTCAGTCTGGCACTCAAAATAGACATAAAAGCCCTCCTTACCTTTGTATGAAGAACGCCCGAACAGGAATCGTTTCCTTCCAGCACTAGTTCGCCTTCCAGCAGGTTACAGGGCAAAGGACAACCATGACTCACGTTTTCGCCGATTCGTCGCGCCGTCGGCGCTCTCCGTACTAGAGATTCTCCTCGCATAGCCCCTACGTCTCTTCTTGCTTGCGCTAGAGTACAGTCAGCGGAGCACGTCGGTGCTAGAGCACCCTACTGGGACCGAGGTTGGGTGAGTCGACCAGTGCACTTCATTAGCACTCATTTCTCAAAGGAAGAGCGTCTGCTGGAGGAGTTGGCATATCAGCAACATCGATGAGATTAGATTTCGACCTTTTCTGCCACAGGTTGGGTGGAAAAGATCGCGTAGAGACAATGACATTTAGTCAACAACAAGGATGGCCATTACGTGGGAGCGATGAGTCTTCCGTTTATGGGGCTTGGGAGGTGCCATGTTCTGGGTTGAACACAACAGTGTTTCTGGCCACATGTGAAGTTCTGCGCAACTAGAAGCTTTGCTGTTTTGCTTGCTCCACGTGCATGATTGGAATTTTTGTCGTTATTCCACGACACATGGCTTCAAGAAGCTTCACGCTTCAAGGATCAACTAACACAAGGTGCGTCTTCGGTGTCAGTTTTTGACTTGAGGGTGAGGAACTGTTTTCCCTTGCGAAACGGTGAGTGTTCGTGCCTCTCCCGCTCCTTGTCAAGTGAATTCCTTTTATCACTCGAAGGAGCAAGGACTCCAACGCAACCCGCTGTGGCAGGCTATACATAAGACTAGAGAAAATGAGAGGTTATAAAGACACTGAAGTGTGTCTCCCTAATAAGCCTACAGTACTGATCTGTCCATAAGCACTAATGCTTTGCTGGAGCGAGACGGCAATAAAGAAGGTCTGAGGATGGAGCGCTTCTACGCCCTCATTTCTTGGAATCATCATATTTATTCCCGTAGAAAGTAGCGGTTTCGGTGCATCTCGATTCTGACTTGCAGGAAGTCCTCTTTTGGAATACGGCCTTCTTGAAATTCAGTATCCATCTACAGCAAATTTCCGCAACAATCGGCGAGCCCTGGAGACGCAGACGACCAGCGTGTTCTCTCATTCGGGCACTGAGTCAGCTCGCTCGCTCGTAGCGCAGCACTCAGAAAACTGGAGACAAGTTACTTGTGGCTTAAAACCTCCAAATTAACTAACCTGGGCCCCGAAATACTAGGAAATCAGTAACTTGTATCTTTTCGATGACCTATGTAAGTTACGTAAGGGGTCTAAAATGGCCTTTAAGGCGCAGTTTACTTGTGCGTAAATAACGGAAAAGTGCGTAAGTTAATTGAGAGCTAGTGCGCAAGATGCGTAAAAGTGCGTAAGTTAATTTTCACTGCTTAAGTCCGCAAGTAACATGCGTAGGCCGCGAAAGGATACACGAAAGCAAATGGTCACCGTCTCGGAAGCTTTAGGTAAGATACTTGCGTCTTAAGGGCTGCGAATTAACTTACTTGTGCCTCCGTACGTTGCGTACAAGTTACCTGTAGCGTATTTCCCGCGGTTAAATAACCTGCGACACGCCATGCTAGCATTCCGCGAGGTTCGTCTAGGGCCCTAGAAGTGCATGTTACGCGCAACTAGCGTGCAAGTAGATGAGGAGGCTCAGAGGGCTTTTTCACTTACGCGTAACTAACCCAGAAGTGACTAAGTACCTTGCTAGAGACTAGACTTGCACGTAGCTCACACAGGACGTGTAAAGATGCACGAAAGGGTTGACTAAGCGTGATCAGGAAGGGGTAAGGTCGCATGTAAGCAAAGTATAACATACTTACAATGTGTACTACTTACAATTAAGTTAGCCGGAAGTGTGTAAGTTACTTACTGCGTAAGTTACTTGCGCAGGGCTTGCACGTAACTTGCACAGGACGTGTAAAGATTCTCGTAAGGGATGACTAAGCATCACCGACTCATTTTTCCGTCTGCGGTGGCCGGGAGCGGTCGTGCGAACGCCCGCGAACTGTCTAGAAGCTGCGAAAGCCCGCGAGGTGCGGGCTTTCGCGGCTTCGACATGTCGATTACAATCACTGTTGTCATGTTGTCATGTATGTGCTCGATCCTGATCTATCCTGAGGACTAGTGATGTTCAATCCTCATTGGGGGGTGGCTACGAGGGTGGAGGGGGGAGCGAAATGGTGGGGAAGTATGTACATGTCGTTTTCGATGTCACAAGAAGCGATGGAATTGTCGGGGACTGGAAAAAGCGAGAAGTTGTTGTCAACGTATAACTGAGTGGATTGAAGAAGACTATTGTGTTTACTGTTTATTCAATGCATGAATTCGCCGTGTTTTGATGATGTAACCGTGTCAGGATTTCTGCGTTTCTTTAAACTGCTACGATCATTTGAAGTATTTATATCGAGTGATGGTCCTATCGGGGGGGGGGGGCTCCTAGGAGCGGAATCACTGGGATTGTTGAATTTTGGGCTCCCATGATTTCCTAATCTAGAGTAAAGAAGAATCCGAAGAGTAAGTTAACCAAAAGTGCGTAAGTTAATGGCGAGAGATGACCGATCGATAGGGGCTCGTCATAAGGTCATTTATCGATCCGCCACGGCCGTGAGCGGTCGTCCGAGCGCCCGCGAACCGTCTAGAAGCCGTGAAAACCCGAGAAGCGCGGGTTTTCATGGCTTCGACATTTCGATAGCAATCACTGTTGCCACTGTTTTTGCTCTTTCTTATTCAATCGTCGTTGCGGGCAGCTATGAGGGTGGAGTTGGAGGGAGGGTGTGGAGGGGGAAGGGGGGGGGGGGAGGGCGATGTGGAGGAGAAGTATTAACACGTCGTTTTCGATTTTCGATGAAGCGAGGAGCGGTGGAATTGTCGGGGGGTGGACTGTAAAAACCGTGAAGTTGTTGTTGTCAGCGTATTATTCTGATTTGATTGAAGCTTCGATTCGACATGTTGATTGGAATCACTGTTATTGCGGGCAGCTACGAGGGTGGAAGGAGGGTGAAGGGGGAAGGGGGGGGGGGGGCAATGTGGATGAGAAGTATGTACAAGTCGTTTTCGATGTCAGGCGATGCTGAGGAATTGTCGGGGACCGGGGAAAACCGAGGAGTTCTTGTTGTCAACGCATAACTCTGATTTGATTGAAGCAGGAGCAATGTTTACACTGTTTTTCACTGTTTATTCTAACGCGTGAATTCGCCATGTTTTGTTGATGTAAACGTGTCACTATTTCATCCTTTCTTTAATCTTCTTCGACCATTTGCAATGTTTATATCGGACGGTGGTCCTATCAGGGGAGGGGGTCTCCTAAGAGCAGGAGCAGTGGGAAACTCGATGTGTGCTGGGATGCGTGGTTCTCTCTACGTGGCCGAGAGGCTGACTTTTTGCTATCCCATCTGACGAATTCGCATTAGGCGGTAGACGAGAACACTTGAGGCCGGGATTCGTCCACTGTATTCCATTTTATGTTTGCAATTTTGTGTTGTTCGAATGTATTAAATGCTTCTCATGACGCTGCTCCTGCTTTTAGGAGAGAAACTCTCACACCTCTTCCCTCTCCTTCATTTCATCTGCGCTTTTTCCCTCCATTCCCCACTATCCCGGAATCGAGCTGCTCAAGCAAACCCACTTCTCGCGTTCGTTTTAGATGTTTTCTTTTGGTTTTTTCGCTCTCGTGCTTACAATCGCGAAAAATTATTCTTTGATGTCTATAGCTTTTTATTTCGATTTCCATCGCTATCGTTTTTGTGTCCTTGTGATTAGCGCAACTTTTCATATCCTGTCGAACAATGTATTTGATCCATTCGACGTTGGGTTCGAGAGGAAAATGCAAAGTGGCCTCCTACTAAAACCAGGAGCACCCGCAGATTAGAACTTTATTGGGATGCGCGATTCTCATCAGGGCTCGCTATTTTCGGAGACTGAATTATGAAAATTAACCAGAATTCGCTACCACCATACTTACTCCAGTGTTGGGGCGGGGTTGCTGTGTTGCTGCGGCACAGTCACGCAATTCGTGGGAAATGGTCTCCAGACTTTAATCTAATAGATCATCTGATGACCACCGCTTTTGTTTGAGTTTTTTCATTCCCACAGATTCCCACACTATGCGGCCGCTGTGGGAGCTTATATCTTATTCAACTACAAGGTATGGCTGCATGACCTTATCAGCGATTAATATCAATACATGTACATGTATTATGGGAACTCTACATCATTACATACATCGATCTCTGCATTCTTCCGAGGGTTTACTGTACTGACCCGAAAAGTGTAGAACAAGCAACCATTCAAGGAAAACAGCAATAATTCAAAAAGTGACTAGAGAAAAAAGTATTGTCCACTGCTTCACGTAGTTTTCACCTGTCTCTATCTATGTCTACGTCTCTATATCTCTTGATGTCAGTTGATGCTGCAAAATCAACTCAGGTTCCGTCTTCAGCGACCTCGAATTCCCCAAGGCTGAAGTTTCGAGCCGCTTCAGTCACATTCACGAAAAAGCGATAATTTGACCGATATCTCTTGATGGCAATCGATACTGCAAAAACCAACTCAGGATCCGTCTTCAGCGACCTCGAATTCCCCAAGGCTGAAGTTTCGAGCCTTTTCATTCACATTCACAAGAAATCGATAATTTGATTAATATTGTGTCTGGAAGAGCCCGGAAACCCCCATGGGACAGGTCCCTTACCTGTTTCTATCTTATTGTTCGAGTATCGATTGCCATCAAGGGATTAGAGAGATGATTTCGCCGAACGACCACAAAATCTACATCGTAATGTTTTTAGGCGTCATAAGATGCATGTTGTGCAATTACGGAATAATTCAAATGGCGCCCCGCATTTCACGCGTTTTCACGCGTTCATTCGGAGGATTGCGGGCGGTTGTGCCTTTCAGATGTGCTTGTGCGGTTCAGTGCCTCTGTTTGCTCTTGTTCCAAATGTCTTCTGCTCTTTTTCCAAAGGTCTTCTCGCTGTTCCGTTGAAGTGCCGGTGATTCCGTATGAGTTGCGGTGGTATCGTGGCATGTAATAGGGACGAGTGAGGCACTCGTCCCTGTGTGGCGGATTCATGAGAACTGTTCCAACTGCAGTTGTTTCTGGCTAGACTCCACTGAATTGATTAGCCGTTCGCTGACAGTGGAACATCTAGGTTGAATGCTAAAGGATAAGTAGCATGCCAGAATTACCAGTGGTTTGCTTTCGTTCATCTTCTTCTACGTTCACATTTTGACATCTTCTGTGAATGTTGCCAGTTTGCGTTGCGTCAGAATAGTTTGACGTTCCAGGTAGATTTAGTGATGTGATTCCCTCACACTTACACTATCTTTTGTACTCTTTTTTTGTATCATGTTTACGCATTGTGTTCATTTGGAGGCGCTAAGAAGCACAGCTTCTTCTTAGCGCCTCTAAATGAAAATAATGCATAAACGTGCGATACAAAGAGGGATAACCAGTGAATACAGGGTGACTTGACTCAGAGATCAGGTCACCCTGTATTCACTGGTTATCCTCTTCCTTGGCAAGAAGCCCATTTACATCAGCAGTGAGCTCAGTTCAGCAAAGAAATAGAACATATGTTCTATTTCATCCTTTTTTCTTTTCTCAGTGCGGCACAATAGTTTTAATTTGATGTAACACATGATGTCGTGCAGGGCTCCCTTAGATGCTTAGATGCATGTGACCTTCCCTGATCCATTTAGCGCCCATCTTGTTTTAAGGCGCACACACACTTCACACCTATATGTTATACTTCGGCGACGCTGTTGTCGTCGAAGCTTAACATATAGGTGTCAAGTGTGTGTGCAGTGTGAAGCAGTGGTCAGCGCCAGTGCAACAATATCGCGCCCCAGTCCACCAAACCTCCGGGCGCTCCTGCTTTTTGCTTTTAGAAGACCTGGAAAACCTCACGTTCAAATACCCGCGTTATTTGAACGTTCAAGCAACCACGTTCAAACGCGTTGAACATCCTTTGAACGCGGTTGTTTGAACGGTGTGTTCAAACAAACGCGTTTGTTGTTTGAACGGCGTTCAAACAACCGCGTTCAAACGCGTTTCGGCGGGAAGGACCGCGGACGTTTCCGCTTGGTGACGAATATTTCGTATTATACATCGTTCGTCCGTTACGAATGTCATACTGCTCTCTCTATTAAGTGCTTCTACTGATGTTTCTGATCTCTGTCTCTTCGGAACTCAACGATCTCCGCTCAAGTCGACTGAATTATAAAAGTCAACCGGAATCTGCTGCCATCGTAATCCGGCGTTCGTTTGATTTGACGCGTGAGCGGTCCTTTAAACCTTCGCGACCCTACTGCGCTGTACGCAGTAGGGTCGCGAAGGTTTGAATCCATTTTGGCTCCATTTTGAATCCATTTTGGCTGCTTTTTGCTCAGGGGTGATTAAACTTTGCGGCGTGCCACTGTTTCTTTTTGGCGTGTTAGTTGGCTCTTTTTATGAGGTCGCCCAACTACCAGCGCGCCCAACATTCTTGTTTTGTGAAACCATAACGGCATCAAGTGATGACTAATGAGTTTCTACAATGCAGCTGCCAGTAGGGGTAGCATGCTGACCTGGTTTCGCGTCTCATTCGTACGATCTCGTCGTCATATTTATTTCAGTCTTTTTCCAAGTTAGAGCCGGAGGGGGGAGCTTTCCTACAGAGCTTACTTTCGAAAGGAGCCGCCCTCTTGTACTGAGTACATGATGATGACCCATCGAACCTATTTGCAAATATGAATGTGTTCTATCGTGTGGGGGGGGGGGTACGGACTTCTGGGGCCGTATGCTTGTCTACCCTGAGCCTCCCCCGATGGGGGATGGGGTGCCCCGGCGCGTCTCTCTGGTATGCTCGTCTCTCGTCTCTCCCAGAAAACGAACTGTATTGGCCGTGTTTGGGAGGTAGACCTGCTGAACGTGAGCCAGCAATGCATGAATGTGGATTCCTTGTTTTAATTGACCGTCTCTTCGTGTTGTGCTATGTTCTACACATTCCGAACCATAAAATCGAACTGACTTTTCGTGAGCTCGATGCACTGCCGATAGTTAAAGCGCCGCAACGACAAATTACGGTAGCGGCTTCTTTGGAAAGTAGGCTCTGTAGGAAAGCTCCGAAGGAGGGGCAGAAGTTCATGCTTGTCCTCGATGGAACCGAGAACCGTTTTTTGCGTTCTCATATTCGGAATGATCTCGGTTTTTCCGAAAAAATGTTCTGTTTCATGTGGAAGCCGCACGAAATGTTCTATTCCCGCCATTATGCCCACTACCCTAGAAGGCGATTTTTCGGAAGAGGTAGGCATGAGAGAATCGAACACTGATCCACTATCTAAATATGTTCGTTCCGTTTCTATCGTTTGTTTCGTTCGTTTCGTTCGCCTCGTTCGCTATTATTTGCCAAAGCTGAGCAACTTTGAAACTACGAAAGCAAAAACAAAAACTAAGCAAAACGTGACAAATGCAGAAACAGCTAGGAACAAAAACAACTAACCACAGTACAGACGTGTTAATTTTGATTGGTACTATGTTCTACTATTTCTTAGGGTTCTTATGTATATATTTATGAAATCTTCGGAATTTCACGATTCTGAAGAAACATCTTTACGTTTTTCTACCATTTTTACGTCAATCTGGACAATTTCGAAATTGATTTGAACAATTTTCAAATAAAAACGAAATTTTCGAGTCTAATTCACGCCCTAAGCTCTCTCTACTATTTACTCACTTTGGTACTTTGATGGTCCTTCTGATGATGTGAACATTCGCTTTCTCTCTGTAGATTGGGATTGAATTGCTTTTCCAAAGAAAATTTTTAAGTTTTCCCAAATTTTCCTTGAACAAGTATTCTAACCATCTTGGAGAGACTGTACCTTAACCGGCAAGAAGCTTGTTCGGATTTGGAAGACGTTCACTTTGATTTCAATGGCCACAGGCTTTTTCAGAAGAGTTTAGAATTTGACATGGAAATGTTACATATGTATTAGGGTGTCCCACACAGAATGTCGCTTCAGTCCGAAAAGTTAAGTTCGTACAAAGTAATTAAAACCAAACTTAGTTCGGTCATATACACTCCACAATTATCAACACCCCCAACGTACACGCAAAGATTGGATCCTGTCTTTAAAGAAATGAGCTGGCCGCGAATCGAGGAAGCTGCTCACCCAAATCCCGACTTCTTCGTAGTCAGGGAACATTTTCCCACCCAAGGCGTGCTGCATTGAGTGGAATATGTGGCAGTCGGATGGGGTAATGTCAGGGCTGTATGTAGATGGGGCAAAGCCACATTTCTCGATTTTCTACTGCACGACTTTTGCGGCATGAGGCCTCGCATGGGCATGCAGCAAGGTGGTAGTGGATGTGTCAACTCGATTTGGATTCAGATTTGGAGCACGATTTGGAATAGGATTTGGAGCAGACAAGCTCTACTGCAAGCTCCCAAATCGATCTTGTCGGATCATCTTCAACGGCAGCCCGTGAAAGTTCGCACTTGGCTTCCATGCTGTTCCTGTTCAAGACTTTCGTCGACGGTGGCAAAACGTTGACGTTTTCAAAAGACAATGCGACCACCGCTCGCATTGTCTTTTGAAAACGACATCTTCGTCAAATGCAGTTACCAACTAACGATGCGATTCCGCAGCGGATTTCTTCAATTTGAAGTCGCAGAGCAGGCGCGCGCATAATCATTTTCTGGTCCATTGTAGTTAAAAGGCTATAATTTTAGAAACAGATGGGGAAATGATGTAGGAAAATAGTAAATATAGAAGATGAAATGTCGCGAAAAATTAACCCTAAGTGAGCTCACAACCGAAGCGAATAGCTGTGAAAGGAAGGCCACAATGTACGCGACATTCTGTGTGGGACAACCTAATGTCATGTAGTCTGGTTGTTCTCCCTTTCTTCACGATTTTGATGCAACCTCTGGCTCCATATCGAGAGGAAACCCTTCAGCTGGCATGATCAACTTGGGCAAGTGTTGAGAGTTGTGATCTCTTTGGGGCAGGTATGGAGAGCATTGAAAAAGATTGAGTTAAACTATTGAAAAGTTGTTCTCCAAGGATCTTGCTAACATTAGAATTCTTCCGTCTTTGTCCATGTGGGCTGAAATGACGGCTTCCCGATCATTGAGACCACCCATAATTGACATCACCGCGTATATCGTGACCAAATGAAAATGTTAGATTAACATATTTACTACGACTCTTTTTGGAAATTCTCGTACCCTAACACCGTAAACTAAGTGTCTGAAATATCTCAAACAATTTACCAATCTAGTGGTCATAGGTTTTTTATTAAATTATTAAAGAAATCAAAAATAGTGATTTTCTGATATATCGCAAATTGTCCAGTTTGATGTGAATTCGGTATACATGTTATCGAGCGGACAAAAATGTTCAGACGTGATTATGCTCACTACTAAATCATAAAACAAAACTGAACACACCAGCCAAAAACTAGGATCACTACAAAATAAAGTAAAATGGAAGCAAGCATAGCAACATTCAACAAAATCAAGTATTTTAGAAAAGAATGAGGACAGTTTTACGGAGCAGGTCAGCAGCATCACCGAAGCTAAGAAAAACGAAAACGCTCAAGGAGGGGGCAACATCATCAATACCGACCAACACTATGGGGAAAGTCATCTTGATTCTGAGCAATCCTGCCGATACCGCAGCTTTAGCTCGGTGAAGTTGACAAGAGCAACATGGATGGCGAATACCTATTGGCAAAGGCGTGAGCTGAAGATCATCAAGACGTGTGCAAACTCGAGTTGCAAGTGTGACGCACGATTCAATCTCGTGGACTTCAGGCAGAAGAAAGAGTACGTGTACAAAGAGATGCGTACCACTTTGCAGCCGATATGGGTCGATATGGGTCAGCAACATATACAGACCATTGGTTCAGATTTGTCAGCATACACCGTGGCAACGCCTTCTTGAGCAATGGTCGAGACTTCAGGGTTTCGGTACTCGGTTCTGAGACATCATCGTCTTCCCAAGGGTCTTCTTCGTCACAAGGACAGGAGAACGTGAAGCAACTGTAAATTTCGTTTACTCATGGTGTAGTCAACCTCGTCTCTGGCAGTTCACTTCTGTTGCATTCACCTAGGCGAGTCGAGGATCCCCTGATTAGAAAGCTGGTAGAGATGCAGAGGAGAAGCAGGATGACTGACGAGGAAATATTGGTAGTTCTCTCATAAAGCTTTGGTTTCGGTTCCTTCACAGTAACTGCAGCTGAGCACTTCTCCCTTCAGAATGCGGTTAAGGACGACATCTTTCCCACGGACCTCTTCAGCCTTATCGACGACGTCATTTCTGCACAGAATGCTGAGGAGATAGTGCGCCGCTCGAGGCAGTTGAAGTCGGCCATAACAGTTAGTATATTACGACCGAATCATCTCTGGTTAGTGTAGTCGACTTCTCCGCTCAGATTCGACTCCTGCAAGACCGAGTGAGGTCTACGATCTCTGCTTTGTCGGCGCTGATGAAAAAGATTTACCAGAAAAACAGCGACGAGATGTCCGAGCGGTCGACAGAATTTGGAGCACTTGATGTGCCTTCCGGAGACTTCACGATCCCATCTTCGTCATACGGCCCTGGTGAGCTTTCGAAGTCCTATATGCCCAATTTCCCTTCTTATCTTCTTCTCGACACTTAGCATGTGTCTTTGAAGGAGGTGACCTGTCCGCCCTCTACACTCGGCTCCAGCGCACATCTCGGGTGCCCTCGTCGACCTCGGAATACGTCAGTTTCTTCAACAAGTTCATCCACCACATCGTGTCGGAGGTTGGTGTTAGATGCCCGTTTGCGTTAGCCTTCTCAGCTTAAGGTGTATCCCACATAAGCATCTAAACTTTTAGATGTATTCTCGTGACGTGTGGCCCCGACTTACGGCGCGCACCAGAAAAAGAAAAAACCAGTACGTCGACTTCGAATCCGAACTGGTCATAAGTAAGTAGTGACATTACCCGAACACATGTTTCTACAACCAACTCATCACCTTTTAGATTTCGTGAAGGCCATGTACGAGAAGGCAAATAAGGAGGTCCGCACGTCCTTCTACTTCGACGTATTCCATATGATAACTGTGGCGCTGTACGTAATAAATTGAATATTCACAATCCACATTTCTACACAACAAAAACAGTTGTTTCAGCACCAACTTCCGCCGAAACATGAAAAGTCACGAAGCAGCGGAGCAGTCCACCAGCTATGCCGCCATCGACAATGACACAATTCCGTCGCGACCCTCCTCGCAAGCACCGACGGCGGACTGGAAGCGTCGCAGCGGACTGTGAGCTCGGCGGAGAGTGATGCCAGTATGGCGCTGAGCTTCTTCGACTACAGTCAGGAATGAACCCGCACCACAACCTCTACATTGCCACTTCTTGGTTTCGCGATATCATGTTCGATCTCCTGTTGTGCATTATATGCACTTCAAAACGCGTTCTTATACTGCTATGTGGAGTAGTTTATGTGACAATAAACTTTATGGAAGTCACGCGCATCTCAAAAAATATTCAGAAACGACAACACATTTAATTTCAATGTCGCAAGTAACAACACATATCAACCGGGACATAAATTGTAAAACGAATAAAAATACAAACATACGCAAAAGCTAGCGTGGCATGCAACTAGGTGTGATATCTATGTGTGACTAGGCCCGTGCTCCCAGTCTACTCGTGAGGCGCAATATACTTCACGTTGGATTGTCGTAGGGAGCCCGCTTGCCGTTAAGTACTGCTAGCAGGTGGTTTGAAGCTGGGGGCTCCAGCAGCGCTGAGCCCCCAGCTTCAAACCACCTGCTAGCAGTACTTAACGGCAAGCGGGCTCCCTACGACAATCCAACGTGAAGTATATTGCGCCTCACGAGTAGACTGGGAGCACGGGCCTAGTCACACATAGATATCACACCTAGTTGCATGCCACGTTAGCTTTTGCGTATGTTGCTTGCTAGTTACAAAACGGAGTAAGATACTTGCGACATTGAAAATTAAGTAAGCTACATGCGAGCTTATAGTAAGTTACATGTATGTTGCATGTAAGAAAGCGAACCTTAGGGGACCCCGGGGGAATTTCCCCCTGGGGGCCCAGATTTCTAAGTTAGTTACATGCGACCTTAGTTTAAGCTACTTCCACCTTACATGTAAGGTTATACAACTAGGGCCCCCGGGGGCCCTAGTTTTGCTTTCTTACATGCAAGGTGCCTGTAAGTTACCTAAACCTTG
Source organism: Heligmosomoides polygyrus polygyrus (assembly GCA_947396885.1). Classification (NCBI taxonomy): domain Eukaryota; kingdom Metazoa; phylum Nematoda; class Chromadorea; order Rhabditida; family Heligmosomidae; genus Heligmosomoides; species Heligmosomoides polygyrus. The sequence goes on from OX377206.1 coordinate 14,153,477, forward strand.
CGCTTTTCTGGCGTGAGGCAATCATTTACTCGCGCTAATCGAGCAAGTAACTTGTCTCCAGTTTTCTGAGGACTGAAGACATGGAAAGGATGGAAGCACGACAGTTATCAGACTTATCACTTGCCCAAGGTTGCGGTGCTCCAACGCGAATTTCGCGCTCCGTGGACAGGCTCATCATGCGACCTTTAAATTTTCAAGTTGCGCCTCGGCTTTGGCTTCGTTTGTTTCTGTAGATATAATGTCATTGCTTGGCGATGTTTTGTCTCTGTGGGCGTGCATTTTTCCTTGCTGAACCATTCGCTCAATGCTTCTATACACTAGCGGTTCCGATTCCGGAAGGCATTTTGCCTTTCGTACGATGCAATGTTGTTGTATTTTCTACGTGTATTTGATTGGTTCTTGCATTCCAACCGTTCTAGCGACTAGTTGTTCTTGAAATCTCTCAAAATTTAGTTTTTAGGTACCAGATGGCCACGATAAATCAGTCAATAAAACGAGATAAGTGAGCGGGCTTTGGTTTGCTTGCACCAGTTTTATGTTCGTGTTTTTATTGTGTTTGCTTTACATCTAATCCTTTTTCTTTAAGCGCTCCACCGATGAAACGATTTCGACGCGATGAACTCGCCGACCCCACTAATCCCGAGCCGTCTTTGGTTGTGCACGTGCGCAACCTCAATCCAAAGGTACACACCCTCATTTGAGATGCTTCGCAGCAGCTCTTTGCGAATGAAATGTCGATGAAATCAGGGATCAGTGGCTGGTGCACTAGATGGCGAGAGATTTTCAATAATTTCAATTTTCAATTAAGATTTTTCAGCGCAAATTGGGTCGGGCGGGGGGGGTCACCATGTAGGAGAGCCCTACAAAACGGGTTGTGTTGTACGAAACCGGGTTTTATTTGCAGCACCGGTGTCTTCTACCCCTACAGTCAACTAAAGTAGGCCATTTCTGATGTAACTGGACATACACTTGCCTTCTTACCAAGGCG
>OX377206.1:14154664-14198949 GCA_947396885.1 Heligmosomoides polygyrus polygyrus
GAACATATGTTTAGCGTAGTAGGTAAAACTTCGTGAGTGTCCAGATCTCCATTCCCTTCCTAGGTTACGAAAGGTACGGGCGACTAAGGTAATGGTCACCGAAAACGGATGTCAGATTCGTGATCAGCACCCTAAATAACCCCACCCCGGGAGAAGTTTGGTCGAAAAAACCTTTTCGACCTCTGGAGTCCTGAAAGTGCAATAGTGCCATTATTTTGCAACACCTTCTTTGTTTCGTTAGTTGAGGAGCCAAAACAAGGAGGACATAGCAAAATGATTCATCTCGGTGGTGAATCTCCCACTCCACATCGAGTCTGCCGCAGCTGATCGCGCCGCGCCGCGTCATTCCCTTCAGCGGCGCGATTCGCCGAATACCGTAACCCGAAATTCCGTCAAATGTGGTGTTTTGAGGCGGCGGAGTATGAATGCGATGCGGCGCCGCCGGGCGGCGCGAAAAATCGATAGCTATGTCAGCTATCACGCCGCGCCGCGCGGTGGCGCGAGTATAAAAGGCGCCTAAAGCCCCTTTCATACTCTTCCGAGGGGCGGCGGCGGCGGCCGCCGCCGCTTCAGCGGCAGGTGGAGGGGCGGTGTCCGTTCTCGCCGCCTAGGGGTGGCGGCGGCCGCCGCCAGCGCTAATTGCGTTTGGCGCGCGCGTACGCGCAGCGGTCTCGTCTGTGCCGCCGCTCTCGCTGCCCCTCGTGGCCGCCGCCCGAAATGGCCCCAGCCATCTCGGGCAGCGGCCCCGGCGGCGGCGCCGCCAGGGGCGTGGCGGGGCGTGGCCGCGGCGACGTCGCCGCTGCCAGTATGAAAACCCCTCCACCGCCGTGGCCGCCGCTCGGGCACGTCATCGCCGCCGCCTTCCTATGCTAAACCATTGGGCCGCCGCCGCCGCCGCCGCCGCCACGAGTATGAAAGGGGCTTAAGGAATGCTTCAGGACGGATTGCTGGTGGTAGCCTAAATATCTTCCTGGTGGCGGTTGTGGAACAGTACCTGGAGGGCAATGATGCTTAGATTGCTATCTCTCGATTAAGCCTTTGCCTATCGAAGAGTTTCCCGCAAAAATGGTTTCCCGCTGATTTTTCAGACGATCGCTGCGGGGCCGCTTGCATGCTGTGCTCACCCGTAGCACCACAGATAACCCCATAGCCGCAGTTTGGGAGAAATAGGTGATCATGACCTTGGCAGCCTTAGTCACCCGTACCTACCGTAACCTACCGTACTCCAGCGTAAAACGAAGGACGGATGACACTTTCGTGATCAGCACCCCACACAACCCCCTTAGACGAAGTTTGGACGAAAATAGTTTTTCGACCTCTCCTCCACCCGTGGAGTTGTGAAAGTACAATAGTGCCGGTCTTTTTGGTACAATCGATGCCAATTCCACGCACTTCTCTTCTCCACTATGTTTAAACCTTGACCATGCATTCTGAGGCGTAGCATTTCTGTTGCAGCACATCCCAATAACCTAAGAGAAATGGCTGCAGGCGAAAACTATAGCCCCAACCATCACGCAAGTCTAGTACTTCTCCAAAGGCTATAGTTCTAATCAGAATAACTGTTTTGGCTGCAGTGCTATGAGGTTTGCTGACTCGACAGATATGAGCTTGATGTGGTATGAACAGAAAACAGGCACGTCAAGCAGGACGAATAACTACGAAGTCGACATACCTGTCACCTCTTACCTGTCTTCTCTTTGCGATCGCAGAGTTGCTCCAGCGGTTACCAGAAAGGTGTCCATTCATCCCTGTTCCGAGCAAGGGGGGTCCAAGGGTGTGATTGTCCTGAGGCCGGATTCACGACTAGTAAGATAATGAGATAGTGGTAGTGGTTAAGTTTACCAACAGAGGATAGTGGACAGAGGGCAAGTTTGGTTTTCATGTATTCACAATTTGGCGAACGATACAGTTTTACCCTACCATTCACCTAACCCCAGGTGACGCTTCAAATTCTATGCTATATTCACAATAACCCTGGGTAAAGTCATTCATGAATCTGATCTATGGGGGTTTTTTGAAACTCCGTCAATTGGCACTCTTGCTCAACGGGTGTTAAACAAGCAGATTACATAGCCATCTCTCTTAATCTTCGACGACTTGGCTAGAGCGCTTCAGATCCGTGAACGCCGACGGTTTTGGCCGTTTTCCAATACCTAACCAGGTGTATCATATGATAGCGCACGAAAACAGATGTTTTCCGACAAAGGTATGGAAAGGATTCCGCATCGCTCAAAACCTGACATTTGTGTGTTATAAGTTGGGACCGTGATTCAATAGTAGACGCTTCTCGGGAATACAAAGCAGTGGTTTGTCCAATGGCTGGCCACAAAAGGGGTGCAGTTCTCACACAATCCTGCCCGCCGCCCAGTGTTCGCCCTGAGGGCGCGAAATCTCGCTGTGGGCTGCAGAATCGTTGCTTGGAAGTACGCCGCCTAAAACCCGTGCAACGTCTGTTTCGCGAAGCCGTCAGCTTACGAACAGGAGCAGGTGTAAGACGAAGGGATTTCGAAATCCGGAAAACGAGTAATGGATTATTTTAAGATAGGTGTTTTCAAATCCCGTCCTAGAAATAGTACGTGGGGTAACCCATTCCGACAGGAAAAAGTTCAGACCAGACAGATTGCTCGCTCCTACAAATCAAAGCTTTGTAAATTGTGTTTTTTTATATTGTTAGCATCGAAATTTAAGTCGAGACCTATGGTAGCGTTTGTGCACACATGGAGTTCCCATCGGGATCTATATTGCTGAGGAACACCCGAATCCTCGGCGTAACCAGCATATGGAATGGCTAGCGCTCGCATGGCCAGTCATCGGGAAACTCTTCCCACAAGCTAAGGCCTATGGTATACTCCCGTCGGCTGCAGCGATGCGGGAGTGCACAGCGACGCGACGATTCGCGATGCGCGTCGCGAGCCGTCGCCATCGCTGAGGTTGACATAGTTCACGCAGTTCTGCAGACGGAGACTTTTGCAAAATTTTAGCGAATCAGCTGATCCAGTGCAATGACGAAATCGTGCTTTGTCCATCACAACCACATTGAGTCCTGTCGTAAATTCGCTCAAGAGCCCATATAGGCTTACTGAGAGCATCGTGCTGCAGGAATGATAAGACAAATGTAGCGGGGGAGCGAGCGGTATAGGAAAAGGAATCAAATGCCTTAATCGCAGTCGTACTCCTAATCTACGAGCCTTTCCTTTCTCAAAACGAGTTTACACAGATTTTTCATGCAACAGAACAAGATTATTTGACCTTACAGAGAGCGCATGAGTTTTTTCGAGACAACCCGTATTAGAGCACAGGAAGCAAAAGCGGTGGCAGAGTCGCAAAACCCTAACCCCGCATGAGATGCAATACTGCTAGGGTCGCACGGTTCAAAAAACGGTTGCGATGGACTAATCCGTCGCAAAACGTCGCATGCTCATAATTCCTCCAATTTAGATAGCTACATATTTCGAGAAAAGGTTGACATCGTTCTTTTCACCTTTTTGAGATCTCCACAATCATTTGTATAACTTCACCAGATCATGGGAATTTCGTCGTGGGCGGCTCAAAAAATGATTCGAGTAGCCTTTAGCGATTGGAGCAGCTTATTTCTCATGACATGGAAGTTCTCGAAGTCGCATGGCGTACTTTACCAGTGCCCTGTAGTGTGCCAGATGGGCAATCTTTGCTCACTTAGTTGATTTCGTCGATTCTATGTGCATTGTGTATGGCTCACTCGAGTTGCATGCCTGACAACTGGGCACTAGCACAGTGCGCTAAGCTTAAGGGAATGTGTTCTCGAAAATAATTAGCTACAATCGCAAAAAAGCCCGCGCCAGCAATTTTTTTTAGCAATCTCCTCAAAAAACTAGCCGTTCAGTTGGCACATTTCTGTGCCGGACATGTCAATAGAACATCCCTGTGACTTGTCCGACACAGAAATGTAGACTTCGGTGCCGGTGAGGAAGTTCAGAGGCGAAAAAATGCGAAGATCGGCAGAAAAGTGAGAAAAAACGGCCTAGAAAAATATCTCCTCAAAAAACTAGCCGTTCAAGCCGTCGAAAAAACCCAAAGTGAGTCTAGCCACAATGAAAACCCTACGAGGAGAACAAAAAAAAACATCGCATGACCACCCAACATCACCAGACGTGTGTTGAAATTGTTGTGGTATGGTCACGAACCAAGGAATTGACGAAATAAGTGAGCGGAAGTGCATAGAATAGGGCACGACAAGCGCTCCCCCTCCGCGACCATCGCTGCCCGTCGCTAGTCGCAGTGCACTGCACTGCGACGAGCGACGGGCTGCGACGGCCGTCGCACGGAAGTATGTTTCACTCCCGCGACGCGGAGGTATAACACCCCTCTGCGACGCATCGCGGGAGCGATAGCGCGTCAACTGACAACCGCGCCCCACTGCGCCGTCCGCCACTGCAGCGAAGGCGCACCGTTGACAGTTGCCCCGCGCCCGTCGCTGGAGCGACGCGGGAGTATACCATAGGCCTAAGCTTCCATCCCCACGAGGATGGCAGCTGACCAGAAAAGTCGACAATTCCTGAATAGGCCCTTGGTACACTCTAGCGTCGCGCCGGCCACAGTGTTGCGCGGGCAGCTACGGGATGCGCACTCAACACTGTCCCCGTGACCGGTCGCCGGAGCGACGCGAGAGTGTAGAAAATTCGGTCCAGTAAGGCCCCGTTTATACTTCCGACGCCGAGCGACGCGACGCCACGCATTGTGGCCAAATTCATCGATCGCGTCGCCCGATCAATGTGGCCACAATACGTGGCGTGGCGTCGTCTGACGTTGAAGTATAAATGGGGCCTAAGGACGACAGTACGCAGTTCGATGTACATCGTACATCGAACAGCGTACTGTCGTTCTAACTGGAGTGCGTTACTCACTGCTTAGCAGCTATTTCGGACAGCACTATTAGGATGCTCGAGTACGAGAATGCCAACCTCCAGATAGGTAAATATTATAAATGAGGATTATCAACGAAAGGATAAGGTTCACAAAGAAAGACGCCAAGTAAGCCGCGTAGACGGACCGCCACTAAGATGATCCGAATCATCGTTTGTCTTCACGCCCCACCCCTGTTCTCATACAAAGAAGCGAATAGCCACGCAAATAGTTGTGTAGACGACTCCACAACGTTGCGCAGTACATTTCACCAAACCGGCATAAAGCGGAATAGGGAGCGAGCAAACGACAAAAGAATCCCTCTTTAAACAATTTCATACAACAAGACGACTCTTGTCCCGTCTTGGTCCATGATGATTGCTCTTACCTTTTATGCACTAATTTGTCGGCGAATAGCGCAGAAAACATCGAGAAAAAGTGGAAAAGCCGACAAGTAAGACTTCATCACCTACCTTACTTCAACTCATTTTTCTATGGCTCTGCTTCATTTCATGAATCACGCAGAGGTAGGCTGACCTGATCGTCATCACTTTCTGTTACACACAGTGACCTCCAGCGACGCCCTCAACAGTGTTGGCAGCAGGCTTCGAATCTACTCGAGCTTTGTTAGAGTAGCAGTGAAATCCTACCTAACTCTCAGTCGAACCTGTACCGGACAGAAATGAACGGAGATGACCGAGACAGGCTTGGAAAGGTAACAAGATAAACAAATCGTTTGCTAGAGAAATCATTGGCGACGGTAGTTAGTAGCTAGCAGCTCCGGGAAGCGAACAACGTGATGAAAATAAATGGATGGACTTAAGGTTACCAAATGAATTATGCTGAGGTACGCACCAGTCCAGACAGAATGTGGGCAGTTCTTTCGGCGTCAATAGGGTCACGGGTGGGGAGGGAAGGGGGGTGGGGGTGGTCACCATGTAGGACTTCCCTACGGAGAAGTTTGTGCTTTTTGGAAACGGATTTTTTTTTTGCAGAACTGCCGTGTTCTACCCGTACAGTGAGCTGAGGTAGGCCATTTCTGATCAAGCTGGACATACACATGCCTTCTTTACCAGGGTGTACAACCACTGAGTAGAGGGCGACCCCGCCCCGACCCTATTTTTACTTTGTTTTCACCCAGGAAACGAAAATAATGGCTTGCGTTGCAAGGCCAGTCATCGACGAGGATAGCAAGTGACCAGAAAAGACGACAATTCCTGAATAGGCCCTTGGTATACTCCCGGCGACGGTGCTGCGTGGGAGCCACGGATCGCATAGCTACCCTCGCAGTGTTGCGGCGACAGTGTTGCCAGGGCATCTACGGACTGCGTTCGTTATCTGGCAATTTTGCGCCGGACAACGAACAGCAAATTAGCTGACTCCTCTGGAAGTGGTGCTGGTTGATCTGTGTAGAAGGCTCCGCTCACTACTATAAGAGTGATCACGAGCAACAATAAAAGGCATTAGGATCCAAAAAGGTTAGGTGACTTCCTCAGGTGAGCACAGGTGACGTAGATGGAAACGTGGTTAACCTCCATATCTGCAGGGCCGCTGAATTTGTACCACACATCTACGAGACCTACAAAACATTGAGTTTCTCATCGTTTTGTCACCGCAAGTCATGCGCAAAACAAGAAGACATACAAGCCACTATTATTGATCGTTAGGAGTGTAGGTCCTGGCGCATTTCATGAAGAACTGTTTAGCGCCGACCTTTGCGTTCCATCCTTTGTGGTTTGCCTTCCTGGGTGTATCAGACCCTTGTTGCCTTATCTCATTTTTTTTTTGTATGGAAGCACCTGTTGCTGCCTTCTCGCTTCAGATGCGGCGTAGGAACAGGCATAAGGCGTCGTCGGCCACTCCACCTCAGACACCGGATCTCGGCTCAGCAGTTGATCTTTTGTGGTTCCACGACTGCAGCGTGTTTGATTAGATTGCAAGATTAAAAAAGCAAACCTTTTAATCACAAGCTGTTGTGAGGCACCAAACAAATATTGCAGTATGGTAGCGACTGAATACGAGCAACACGGAAACAGTTTTAAAAAGAAGAAGAGGGCTTGAAAGAAGACAGCAACCCTTCCACGAGTATTTCTGTAGAAAGGACTTTCTAAAAGCATTTCTGTCGCATTGCACAGCACACCCTGAGGTAAGCGGGGCAGAATAAACCAGCGGAGAAACGTCACCCCCTAATGTAGGTGATCGTGAGGTTCGGAGACCGAAAATCAAGGCGACAACCTACCTTCACCTCTCAACAAAGACTCAGAAGTATGGCTACTGGATATTCCAAAACCAGCTAACATACAACACTGCTGTGCAGATTTATTTACATATTGTACAAGCATTTATAAACTGCCACGTTTACAACCACATTTCAAATATGGATCTAAAATATATGGCCAACAGTGAGGATAGCAACACATATGCATTAGTGCGACCTACAATTGAAAAGCTATACATACAGTGAACAACACATGAACAGAACATTGAAGCATCACAAGGGCTACCTTGAAGCTAAAAGGGAAGGATGCTAGGTTGCACCAATAATATGAGGTGAGGTGTACATCGTGGCATACACGAAGTGTGAATACTGTACATAGGCGATATACGACATGTGGAGTGCCGCGAGAGGTCGCAAGGGCAGCGAGCGGCCCGCCGCCGTGTCCGCACTCGGGCCAAGGCGCAGCCCCAAACTTGTTTCGGCTGCCGAAGAGGTGAAAATGGTTTTCAGTTCAAATACGGACAATATTACATCTGTGGAAAGCTCCCAACGAGCTGAGAAATGCTGTCCAGTTGATTTTTCGAATAAACTCATCCATAAAGAGGTAAGCGACTGAAACGAAATTTTCTGTTTTTTCGGCAAATTTTGGCCGCATAGAAATCTACTTTGAACGGCCAAAATATTTTCGTTCTTCTTAGATTCGACTGTGCTTGTGGTCTAACTGTACACTACAAAAAGCACGGCTTTCGTACTTATCCTGTTCAAGAGCAACCGAGGTTCAAAAGTAGGAGAAATCCTACGCCTCATATTGAGATTGGACCAATCCCTTGTTGAAAAAAGGAAAATCTAGCCATTTCTCTCCATTTCTCAAAGCCATTTCACACGTTTTATAAAGACCATCGTTCCCACAATGGAATAGCAGAATACTGTCTTCTGTAGCAGGCTACTAGTTGGGTAATTCTTAACTGAATCTTAGGTTTCCGCATTTTTGCGCTTATCTGAAATTGGGCCTATATTATTCTAACTTGGCACTATTTAGTACCACAATGACACTTGATGCGTAACAAATACGGATCTGCTAAAACAATAGAGGATTTTTGAGTTTCGATGAACCTCGTCAACGAAAAGCCTTCAGGACATGCCATTGGGGATCTCGGAGGGGTCGTAAATCAATTAAAGGAGCCGAGGAAGCAAAAGCTTCATAATTAGGTCACTGTGCAATCGTTTTAGATGATGTTTAGATCGCTGGATAGAAAATGGGACGGGGCTTCTAATGATGTTAATTAGATTTTAAACAAATAACATTGAAAAGAGTTATGGCAATGCGACGCTTTGTGACGGATTAATCCGTCGCAGAGCGTCTTTTTTGCAAAGAATTTGAGCGGTATTGTAGTCTGTCGGCATGGAGGTGAAAGTGGTGAAGCTCCTCATAGACATCTTTGTCGGTATCGTCAGTGATGATTCTTCTGCTCCTCGACACCCGCCTGGTTCTCCTGAAATCCCGAAAGGTGTTGCGCTGAAAATGACGGTGTTCCTTAGAAACTCAATTGCTCTTTTAACCTACCTCCATGTCGGAATTCGAGCCAAGACCTAAGGCAGTGTTCGTGCACGCACTGAATTCCTATCCGATCTAGACTGCGGAGGAACGCCCGAAGACTCGGCGTTCCCAGCATATGGGATGGATCCGGCTTGCAATGTGAGTCATAGGGAAACTCTTCTCACAAGTTGAGCTTCCACTTCGACAAGGATAGGAACTGAGCAGAAAAGGCGACGATTCCTGAATAGGCCCTTGGAATACTCGCGCGTCGCGCTGGTCACAGTGCTGCACGGGCAGCTACGGACTGCGTAGCCCGCGTGCAGTCGTCTTTAGTGGAGCGCGTTAATTAGTTCATTACTTGCCAGCTATTTCGGACAGCACTATTAGGATGTTGGAGTAAGAGAACGCGCCAGCCTCCTGACAGCTAAACAGTATAAATGTGGAATATCAACGAAAGGAGAAGGATTGCCAACAAAGACGGCAAGTAAACAGCTTAAACTGCCCAGTAGTAAGATGATCAGATCATTGTTTATTTTCATCCCCCTTTGCTCGCACGCAGAAAGAAGCGAATAGCATTCACACTTCAGACCACAAGTCGCGACAGCGACGGGAGCGAGTGCAGAGCTGAGTGTACGTAACATCAATGCCCCGACTTCCCTCTACTGTCAGTTCAAGAACACCGAAAAACGTGCTAGGCAACGCTATCCAGGCAATCTGCCTTTGTCGTTGAATGGCAAAAAGATGCTTACCAGGCGCTGCCCCTGGACGGAGGGGGGAGGGAACAAGTAGCATTCGCCTGTTGCGAAGCGACAGCTATTTAGATGCTCTGAGAAGCTATGAAGTGGATGTCAAAAGTGGAGGGACAAAATTCAAATTTCTTGCCTGTGGCGTCTAACACGCTGCAACACATACGACTTCCCGGTCAAGAAATTCTACGGAACATCGGCTGACGATATACTAACTAGCAGACTTTCCCTGAAGATTTTCACCACCTCCAATGGGACTTCTGCAAATTGTTTGAAAAAATATCAAAAAAGAGCAACGAGAAATGAGCAACACCAATAAGCTTCGATCTTCAAGAGAAAACTCGACGAATCCCAAAACGGAATTTACACCTCGGGTCCCTCAACAGCGCGTCGTTATCGAAACCACACATATTGATTAGGCGCGAGACGATCAACACCCGCAGATTTCATAACGGCGCGACGCTGTGCGATTGGAGCATAAATTCCACGTAAATGGAACGAATCATCCAAATGTACTTTCTATGAAGTGCTTTACCTGGGACCGTATGCTCGTCTACCCCGAGTCTCCCCCAATGAGGGATTGGGGAGTGATATAATGTGGTGATATTGATTGATTCTCCCCCAACGGGGGAACACGAGCATACGGCCCATGTTGTTCTTTGGGAGAGCACTGCTAAGACCTTCATAACATCGCGTCCACTGGGATGATGGTGGTAGTGGTTTCATCCTTTTCAATGTAGCAACAGTCGATGTCGTTGCTGTCTTGGCTTTGGTTGACAAATAAACTTCTCAGTAGGATTCAGCTGAACATGTATGGCTGCTAAACAAAAGCAAGGTATCCTTTTTATAGCTGAACTGAGGGCTAACGGACGATCCATTTATACAGCGAATGCTGGATCCTGTGTCCATCGCAATGTTTCCGCTTTCCCTATCCTAGACCACTGAAGCGGTAGAAGAAAGTATAGGACACCGTATCCACATACTCCTGATACGCGGTGACGCGACGAATCTACATACACCTGACCATAGTATAGGGATCAAGGGCGTGCGTTTCAGGCAATAACCAGCTGAACTAGGATCTATGTGCAGAAAAGTGGATGAAAAGGCGAGAGAAAAGAGAAGCCATACTTCCATCTATACCTGAGCAGAGGAATTCCGGTTTTTATTCTGGTCAATAATTATCATGTACTGATATCACCCTTCAACACAAGGATACCAAAAAAGCTTGGGCTCGCTCTGGAATCCAGCTAGTACATCGCTTCCGCACCCTACACGACTGTCTCAATTAACACAAGGATACCAAAAAAGCTTGGGCTCGCTCTGGAATCCAGGCCCTTCGACACAAAAAGATTAAAAAAGCTCGCTCTGGAAGGCAGTACATCGCTTCCGCACCCTACACGACTGTCTCAATTAACCCTCACTTCTAGACTTTGTTGAATCCCTAAGGCGAAAATCCTCGAAAAAGAGGCGGTGTGGAGGTATCCCTTCATCGTTCTAGAACTGTGGATGTAGAACCAATGTCTTTCGTGTACATCACGTGTATTCGTTCCCTAAAGAAGACTAATATTTCGTCTTCCGCTAACACCGAGACAGTTGCATGTCCTCTTAGGAACTCCTTTGCTTAGACATTCCTGACGACATCAACGACCACGTCAACTCATGATATATTTGTAGGTATAAACGGAGATTCTTTACACAGGTTACTGTTTTTTCTTCATTTCTGTGATTTTCCGTAATGTTGAATAGTCATGTTGTTCTTTTTGCGGTTTGCCCACGTCATCATTTGAAAATTAGACTCCGACAAAGTGGGAAGCCTGAAGAAACCAGCCTGCTCCAGTACCAGTCAAAAATTTGCTCAAAAAATTCTGAAATGAAGAAGGTAAACACGGATACATGCAGATTTCAATGTAGAAACGCGTTAACCTGCTATTTCTAGGGCAATGGTGGATACAGCCAATACAGAGCCTACTCCTTTGCCCCCCCCCCCCTCCCATTTTTAAACTTCTAATAAATTTAAGACAACTGTAGTATATCTCCAAGTTTATAACAGCAACATTTGAGAAAATCATGAAGGCCTGGCTCGCATTCTCGCTGACCAAAGCTAGTGAAGTGCTGTAATGATTTCCGGCACTTTACCAAAAAGCAATCAAACGCAAAGGACAGAAGTTGGCACAGAAATCAAATTCACTGACCTCATCCTTGCTCTATTGTTCTAACTTCACGATGACGACAAATAATAGGAACATAGTTGTCACGGGCGTCACTCGAATACGACGATATAATAATTAACTACAGCCAGTCGACTGCTGAACACTACACCTGAGAAGAAACATCATCAACTAGAACATTGAAGTTATTTTACGTATTGTGTGACAGCGGACATAGGAAATCTCCTTTCTTACAGGATATGTAAGCGACAGATTTACCTAGAGAAGAAACGAAATAGAATATGTTAAGGATCCCTCACAACTCCATGTAAAACGCAATATCGGACACCCCCCCCCCCCTCCAAACAGGCAGATAAAACTTTTAATTCTCTCACTTTCCTGACAGCAGAATTTCCGCAGTCTTATAGAACCGCTTTGCACAGCCCGAAACATCCTGAAGGACGCTCTGGAAATTCGTCACTTTGACTGTCTTCACAAAAATCCACGTAAGTGGAGATCTTTCCTGGAATGGGTTGGTAGATATGCACCTCTCCTATCACCATCCACTATGTGTCTGAAGCTGTCGCTACCGCCGCCAAAGCCGTCTTCGTCACCGAATCAGCCAGAATCAGCCAAATCTGGAGAAGGCTGCCTCTACCACTAAATACACTGTCGCCACCAGTGCCAAAACCACCGTTATCTCCACCACCGAAGCCACTGTTACCCAAACCGGTTCCTCTAAAAGATCGGCCTGCAGTAAAATTAAAGCAGTACTCACGCAAACAAGGGTGGCAGGAGTACCAATTTTCTCCATGTAAGCGCACTAAAACAGGCCAATAGTAAGACACTAACTCTGATTCTCATTTGAACTGTTTTCGCCATATTCTGAAGGGAGAAAGATTTAAGTATGTCATTCTGCAAACTGTTAAAGGATGCGCTAAAACACACTGTGCGGGTTTCCAAAAGTAGTACAATTCTGCAAGAAATGTGCTTCTCCTACACAAATATAGAACAGTTGTGGATCTCAATATCTTCATTGAAAGCACAAGTATCTAGTAAGTCATTAAAAACAAATTCAATCATCCACATGCTGCTTGCCTACGAAGCATATGATCTGTGGCGCTACGAGACTCAATATCAGAACACAGAAAACCAAAGCGGCAAAGCAACCGAACTTCACTTTGAAATCTTGACGAAACTACATCAGTACGGCTATTGGAAATGCCAAATTCATTCAACGATCAACAAGTGCTCTACAGATTTATTGACAAATAATACATGTAAATCTGTTGCACCTTTTGCTACTTTTCAAATATACGTCATGAACAAAAATACAAGAATCGATTAGGCGAAAGACGATCAATAACGTTAATTTCAGAATGTAGGGCCGCTGGGCGACTTCAGCATGAGTGCCACGAGAAAATGGATGTAAATTGAACAAGAGCTTTCATCAAATTCTATCTAGTTTTCATTGAAGCTGGAAAGATGTCATTCGACGTCGCTTTCAAAACCGCAGTTGTTGATGTTGCACCTGCACCTGTACCTGATCCTGCATATTTAGAATAACAATGTCCTCTCTATTCCTTTAAAATTGAGAGGTTAGTAAAACAATAAGGGGGACAGTAGAAGGGCAGCTGGTCTTACCTGTTATCCATATAAATGCTGCTGTTGCAGATTGACGGCTTGCAAAGCGGATAAACGGCCATTGCTGTAGGATGACAACAAAAGCGTTTATTGTGGTAACTTCAGTTTCACACGTTGCTTCAAAGATGGCTTATGTTTGTCTGTTTGTTGTTCATAGTACAGAAAACTCATAACCCTCGAGCCAACATGTCATACAGCACTGGAGTGAACTCAGATTCTTTAGTTGAAAATGTAGGTTCTTAGGGAAAGACACTGTAGAGTTGTTCGACGATTGCCACTCATACCTTTCGTCATCTGACTTGGTTTATAAGGGCATCAAACGCTTCAAGGTACTCAAAATGTCCCCATTGCTTTCAGAGTACCGAAGTTCTGCTTCGCCTCGAAGCACACTATCAATGCATAGGGTGTTCTAGCGAGTAAAACAAACAGCAGTGAAACATGAAGTGTACAAGCGGAGTCTCGCATACCTGACAAGCATGCCGCACGCGACCTGATTCGACGCGAAAAGTGCTGAAAATGGAGTGTTAGAAGCGTCGTACATTTTCAGCCTTATATAAGAGATTTCTTATTGATACAGCTAATGGCAGTACTTAGTCCAGCGTTCCCTAAGTATGGACGAACATAGTGTGCGCATACAAATAGATGAAGTCGTAAATAGTCTCTTTTCGTGAATGGCAATGTGTGTAGAGTGTGGCTTTTCTGCAAGAACTGTAAGGCCGACGTGAAAATTTTCGCATTGCAAAAAGTGTCCCGAACAGGTTCAGTTCGCAACCGAAATCCCTTGTAGGATTTATCTGAACGAACTCTGTTACATCCGTGGTTCTCCCGTGCTTGCAAAGGAATATTGGTTTAGAAACTGGCGGACCATCGATATGGATACGGTAGCAGCAGCGAGCGTCATCGCAGTTTACTTTCGAAGAAGTCGTTCTTCAGCAGAGCGAGAGATCTTCATGAATAACTAATAGTGACGTAAAGCTCTGCGTTTTTTCTTTCTTCGTAAAATCTTATCTTAAAGCTTGGTCGACCCATTACCTCCCATGTTAAGGTCCCAACGAATAACCCTGCTACTTTTGGGTGAGAGCGAGAGCTTCTCTTTTTAGAGCGATGAGCATCAAGCTCTCTGAAAGCTGAAAATTGTCGCTGATGGCCAGAAGCACGGGGTCATGCGACGTCCTTCTCCAGTAGGGACATTAATCAGCACATAGATACTTTCACGCTACCTTCTTCAGTTAACGCATTTTACTATGAGGGTACATCCTTGCTTAGCGATCCATTTTTTCCATTTACTTTTATTCACTCAAGTTCGGGTATACTGAGGTTTGCTAGACGGACACTGCCAGAGAAGAGCAGTTATGTTAAAATTAAGCGTTGTTGGCACTCCGAAGGCTACTAAGCCTCATCAGGATGTGAACAATTTAGCAGTACTTAATAGCGTATCACATGAAATCCATTGCATCCTTAATCGCCGTCTAACAAAAAGTTGGAAAGTCGCACTAGGTTAGACTGAACGTTTACGATACTGCTATTGGCTCACTGAGTCATAACATCAAAGAAGTATTAGTTGTGCGGATCGCAAATGTTTTATAACAGCTGTTGCTTAGGAAAATATGGTTAAGAAAATGGGATCTTTGCTAAAACATCATATCAAGTTTGCGATCCCATTAAACAGAAATAGGAGTGCCTTGAAAATCAGGACCTTCAAGGCGTAAAGAAAATAACATGAACTCTGGGAGAAGCTCCGTGCGAATCACCAAAAGAGCGTTTATTACCGTGCTCCCCATAGCATCAAGACTAATAAATATTCACTGGTGGTATTGGATTTTTTTTAACCGCTGGTTGTTTTAAGAGATTCGTTCAAAGGACCTGCCACTCCATCGGGCAGCTTCTTGCTCCACTACGTGTGCTCCGCCGTCCCCCGTTGCTGGTGTTGCCATCAAATTCGACATTATATCCCTCCAGCTTCCTCCAGCAACTGTAATTGCAGGTAACGACGACATGTTCTTACAAGTTGCAACAGCTCTGAACAACAGGATTGGTTTGAAACAGTTTTGCAACCCATGCCCTCCTACGACTGGTGGTTTTAGCCCAATAACAAGCAAGTGAGATGTTTCTCAACAGCAATGAAGAAGTTGTATGCACGCATGCTTGACGCCATCTTTTTAAGCCTCGTGCATACCTCCCGTTGCTGCGATGGAATGGCAACGGTGGGTTTTGCAGAGCGACGCGAAAGGAAGTGGAGTTCCCAGCGCTCTTCGCATCGCAAGTGAGAGTCGCATTTGCGCGCTTCGCGTGAAGTTGCAGCATCACTAAGCTAAGAACGATCACATTAAGCTAGCTGCTCCATCTGTGCAGTTTTCACGCCTCTCTAGCAGTACAAAAGGCAATAATTTAGAACCATATTGTGTTTCAAGCTTGATCTACCTTTCTTGAGATTAGGCGAGTAGTTTTGTGGTATGAAGCCATCCAGACCTCCACCCCAACCCTCAACATCGGGGTCATCTACTGACGGTTCAGTGATATCATTGCTTGTGCTAATCGGTGACCTCGTCCATTAGGTTCCTGGAAACCCTCATGATGCCCCACAGCACGGTCCTCCACTTAACTCTAGTGCCAACTTCACTGCAGGCACCATCACTCGTCATGCTCATGCGGTCAACATCAGACAAAAATCGACGTTTTCGATAGATACTGGGCCTCTGATCGATTTTGGTCACACGACGAAAAGTCTTTTTGACAGAACGGAGGATCCGCACCACTCCTAACAATAAGTTGGACAGAAATTTTTTCCACGCAGGACCCTGCCACAGCAATGACGAAATGTCTAACCGTCATCGACAGACAGAGAGAGGAACGTCGCTTTCAAGCTAAAAACAACAATGTCGCTTGATATTTGCCTTCTGATCGAAAAGTTCTACCTGCTGTGAAGCACTTCCGTCGGACATAATAACACGTGTCTCCCAAACCGAAATCACCGGTCAGCGAATCGATAATATCTTCCGATATTGGCCTCCCAGTCGAAACTTCCTACCTGCCGTAAAGCCCTCCCGTCGACGATCACTTAACACTCACCCCGACCGGTTAAATCTGAGAGAAAATGAAAGGTATCGATATTCACTGCCTGATCTATATGTCACACCTTACCAGAACAACTCCTTCTACTGTCAATAATCCGTTTCAATGATCCCCTTAGCGGACGACGCCTTCAGCACGTCTTCTGAATTCCCTGGCACGTAGAAAGCCGTTCGGGAATTTTCCGCTATTTTCGCGCCCCCGTAATCCTCTCCCCCCATCTTTCCCCCTATTTTTCCCGCTATTTTATGACTCAGCATCGATCGATGGCATGACTTATCGCTTAACGCGTGATTATATACTATGATAGGTATGTAGATGATGACCGTAGACTGGCGGAAAGTTTGAAAAAAGCAGAAAACTTAGTTTTGAGAATGTTTATAACAACAACACCGGCAAATTCACTCAGATGTGTTCACCTTTCCATGATTACATTAATGATTATACATACAATTCTGCCTACAAAACTCGTTATCATTGTATTTCAGCCGCGAATATCATTCAAAGTGTTGCAAGGCATTTTCAACCCCCACACTGTCGGCGCTAGTCGCGAAGGTGGCCCTAATTAGGAGGTAAGAACGGGTTGGCCTGCCAGTCATAGGTAATATACGATATACGATAAACTCACCTAGATGGCATCCAGTGCTCCAGGGCAGGAGGTGGAGCCTTCGCTGCGTTGAGAAGCTCGGGCTCATATGTTACTAAACAGACAAGAGCCGTATTCTCACTTCACGACGACAAGCATCGTAGAACTTTTACTGAATTTGACGGAACAATTTTTCGCTGAAAATGGTCGATAAAATTTACCGAAAAAAAATTTTAGGCACCCCTGATTTGCATGCTGTAGACTGGATCCGTTATTTAGTGGTAGAGGCGCCTGGGAAATATAATACAAAAATACTGGTTTGCCCATCGGCTGGCCACTGCATTAAGTTGTAATGAGCAAATTCACAACCAGATTACGTGTGATATTACATAATTCCAAAAGTACAATGCATCTCGCATCTCAAGAAAGACTAATCAACGCGGGCATCGGCGGCAATTCTTTTATCGATTTTACGATCATTAACTGTTATTGACAGTAGACAAGTTTCAGTGCTCCTTACTCGCTTGCCTAAAATTGCCCGCACTGCAATCTTGATTCCAGCGAGCACTAGCTTTCGCGTGGCACCTCTCGAGTTTGAGTTCTTCAGGACAAAGAAAGCATTACTGGAGATCTTAACTGAGCCTTCAATGATCCTAGGAACCATCAACAGGTCGTTCCTTTTTCTTCTGTCAGCTAAGGTGTTTAGGGAGAACATTTTGTTCTTCTCTGCACGACGAGGGAGATAACGATAGTCCATACCAGTAACTCTAATCATGAGCTTCCTAGTGAAGCTATATCGGACTCCTTCGAAAACGTTAAGGATCGATTTCTTCGTGGGGTTAAAAATGGTGGTACCGCATTCCAGATTCTAGGTCTTATGTATTTTAGTAGGCCTTGGGGATAACCTTACTGTTTCTGGAATAGAGACATCTAAACAGATTGAGAAGTTGAAGAGTAGCCTTATTCCTGATACGACTGCAGTGTTCTAAGAAGTCAGGTTTACTATTGTAGGTGTACCCTAGGTTAGCAACTTCGTTGACAGCTGCTGGCTCTTGATTGTTCAGGTGATATCTGGTGGGCGTGTTGCTAGATATGATACTTACTAATAGGTGGTTAACCATCGTGTATTAAAGGATCATCAGGAAAACTACCTTGACCAAACTATGTCCGCTTGGCGACGGCCGTGTTCGAAAATGACGACTGATCCTTCGGTATCTTCCGTATCCATCTGAACATTTAATTTGAGGTCGGATAGTAGTTACGCTAAAGTTCAATAGATGCTTGTCATCGAAGCAAATTGGCAGACCACGAAAGTGACCTGTAAGGTTGATGTTTCGTATAAGTAAGTCAATCTATTCTACATAATCTCACAAGTACAATGAATCTCGCATCTTAAGAAAGCCTAATCAACGCGGGCATCGGCGAGAATTCTTTTAACGGTTTTATTGATTCATTAGCTTATTTTGCCGCACAGCATACTTCGCGTATTCAATGCCGAAATTTAGATATCGGAGCTGTTACGATCGTGGAACCGAACAAGCCGGTAACCGGCCGTTGACCTTGAACTTGAACATTGACGGAGTCATGCATTTGCATACTTTAGCGCCACAGACGATAATGTCATGGTAATAACATTCACCCCACAAGAATCTCAAGTAGTGATGATGTTGACGAGAGGTCCTCCAACTCTTTCTGCCCATCAATCACCTCCGTTTCCTCATGTGTAAATAAATAAATAAATAAATAAATAAATAAATGTGTCACCGTCTGACGAATACTCGAAAGATACTGTTCGGCTACTTTTCCAGCTGTTTTGCTTTTTTGGGATCTTTGCTAAAACATCATATCGAGTTTGTAGTCGATTGAATAGAAATAGAAGATTAAAAATGAGGACCTTCAGGGCGTATAGAAAATAGCATAAACCTTGGCGGTAGTTCCGTGCGAATCACCAAAAGAGCGTTTACCATGCTTCCCACAGTATCAATACTAATGCAATTTCGTTGATGGAGTTGTGATCTTTAAAAACCGCTGGTTGTTCTAAGAGAGTGATCCAAAGGACCTGCCACTCCATCGGGAAGCTTCTTGCTCCACTACGATTGCTGGAGGGCGTCGTCGCCCGATGCTGATGTTGACATCCTACTCCGCTTCCTCCAACAGCTGTAATAGCAGGTAGGGATGACATGTTCTCACAGGTTGCAAAAGCTTTGACCAACACGATTGATTTGAAACAGGTTTGCAACTCGAAGCATGCCATCCTATAACTGATGGTTTTAGCCCAGTAACAAGCAACTAAGATGTTTCTCAACAGCAATTACGAAGTTGTATGCACGCATGCTTGACGCTTTCTTTTTAGATCTCGTGCGTACCTCCCGTTGCTGCGATGAAATCGCAGCGATGAGTTTGGCAGAGCGACGCGAAAGGAGGTGGAATTCCCAACGCCCTTCGCACCGCAAGTGCCCTCGCACTTACGCGCTTTGCGCGAAGTTGCAGTATCACTAAGTTAAGGACGATCACATCAAGAAAGCTGCTCCACCTGACAGAAATTTAATTTCTCAGTTGCTCATCAAGGCAACCCGTGCCTTGATGAGCAACTGAGATGTTTCTCAACACTAATGACGAAGTTATATGCACGCATGCTTGACGCTTTATTTTTAATCGACTTTGGACTACTTTTTTGCAAATTATGGAGGAACAAGGTGGGCGATGGTAGCTCTATGACAAGAAGCACGCATAGCCTCCTGACGCAGCGATGTGAGGTACATGTCGTTAATATGGGAAGCGGATTTGGGAGGTAGGAGCGTGCTAGCCAATCACAACCAATCAAGGCTCATCAGGAGACTACCCCAACGGTAGATCGGAACCGCCCGAATGTATATGGGCAGAATCGCCTCCTTCTGGATAAAAGTAGCGATGACGAGCAAGGGGTCGTGGCGCAGTTGGAAGACGGGGGGCGTAATCCCCATGATCGCTTTTTCCTGCCAACTTGAGCCCGCTCTCCTCGTTCAGGCAGAGGGCTAACGCCGCCAACAGCCCAACTTCCGCGGTCCCTAACTCTGCGCAGAGATGCATTGGGGTCGAGTTCCTTGCATTTTGTTGTTTCTTATAAAGAGGCCATATACCCATATACTGCCCATATACATTTGACCGTCCCGACCTACCGTTTACATAGGCTCCTGGTGAGCCCTGATTGGTTGTTATTGGCTAGCACGCTCCCACCTCCCAAATGCGCTTCCCACTGCGTCAGGAGGAAGCATGGCGCAAGCGCAGAGAGTAAAATTCGCCCTCTTTCACATTCGTAGCGTTTAAATAAACTGTTTAAAAAAAACTATTGAAAACGTTATGTTAAGCACGAATTCGTATTTCCCACAACTTTACAGGAACATCTGAGTTTGCACCGCTAAGTTTAAAGCTGTCAGCTATGGAAGAGATACAGATTTAGCTTTCTCTAGACGACTACACCAGACTAATCTTTATCGTCCTAGAGTTTAGGTTTCAAATTTAACACGTTGACGATCGCGCGACTTTCGCGTGTCTAGCGCTTGAGATCAAACAATATTTTGCAACGACGAGAGTTATTAGTTAATTAAAGCTGCCACTTGTCGGTAATCTCACTAAATCAGTAAATGAAAATTGGTTTCGTTTACCATGCTTTTAGAACTTCTAAAGATGAAGTACACATAGTATAAAAAGTTGCTTCGAAAAGTTTGAATCCAACTGAAAGAATAAGTGACAAGACAGAGATACAACATTATGTCACATGGTCCTATTCAGTCGAAAGGGTGTGCCATGGCGTCACATCATGTCAGAGGGTTACATTTGGACTTGACGTATCCTTTCCATACCCAAATTTGCGAAGCGCACTGACCAGGGAATGCCGTCAGCTTCCCATGGAACTTCGGATTGAGATCTACATCACGTGAAAGAGCTCGAGACGCTGATCACAGACATGTAGACCAAATTTGCTAAATGGATCTCCTAAGCGAGTTATGGCGGCTTCCGCCGGCCATAACTCGCTTAGGAGATCCATTTAGCAAATTTGGTCTACATGTCTGTGATCAGCGTTTCGAGCTCTTTCACGTGATATAGATCTCAGTCCGAAGTTCTATGGGAAGCTGACAGCATTCCCTGGTGAGACATTCTCTCCTTCTTCAAAAAAATCGCTAAGTGTCCACATCTTTGCGTGCATCTAAGGAAACATTCTACGCTCCTCATCAAAACAGGTAACGCCAATGCATCCGTAATTATTAATCACAAGAATCTCACCTAAAGGGCGTCCGTTGCTCCAGGAGCGGCAGCGGTAGGCGTGAGCCTTCGGGAAGCTCCGGCTCATATGTTACTAAACAGACAAGAATAATATTCTCCGCATATGTAAAACTCGCTAGGTAGTCGCTAGAAGCTGTTTCACTGCTTATTTGTCATGACCTTTTTTCATCCACTATCTTTTAGTCGCAGTCCGCGACGTAATCTGGCACTCACGACCACATGAGGTCTTTTTGGTACAATGGGTGTCAATTACCACAAACTTCTTTTCTCAACTATGTCTAAACCCAGACCATCATGCATTCGGCGTAGCATTTGCCTTGCAGCAGATCCCAATAACCTGAGTGAAATGGCTGCAGGCGAAAACTATAGGCCCAACCATCACGCAAGTCTAGTACTTCTCCAAAAGATTATAGTTCTAATTAGAATAGCTGTTTTGGCTCCAGTGCTATGAGGTTTGTTGACTCGACAGATATGGGCTTGATGTGGTATGAACAGAAAACCGACACATCAAGCAGGACGAAAAACTACGAAGTTGACATACCCGTCACCTCTTACCTGTCTTCACATTGCGATCGCATCCATCGCTCCAGCGGTAATGCTTCGACTTCTACCCTATATTCACAGAAACCTGGGTAAAGTCATTCATGAATGCGGTCATTGGTTTTTTGACACCCCGTCAATTGGCGTTCTTGTTGAACGGGTGTTAAACAAGCAGATTACATAGCCATCCCTCTTAATTTTCGACGACTTGGCTAGAGCGCCTCTGATCCGTGAACGTCGACGGTTTTGGCCGTTTTCCCATATCTAACCACGTATATCATATGATAGCGCACGAAAACAGACGTTTTTGACAAATGGATGGAAAGGATTCCGCAACGCAGTCGCTTAAAGCCTGACATTTGTGTGTTATAAGTTGGGACCGTGATTCAATAGTAGACGCTTCTCGGGAATACAAAGTAGTGGTTCATGCATCGGCTGGCCACAAAAGAGGTGCAGTCCTCACACAATCCTGTCCGCCGCCCAGTGTTCGCCCTGAAGGCGCGAAATCTCGCTGCGGGCTGCGGAATCGTTGCTTGGAAATACGCCGCCTAAAACCGTGCAACGTCTGCTTCGCAAAGCCGTCAGCTTACGAACGAGGGCAGGGGTAAGACGAGGGGATTTCGAAATCCGGAAAACGAGTATGGATTAATTTAAGACTGCTTTATATAATAGGATAGGTGTTTTCAAATCCCGTCCTAGAAATAGTACGTGGGGTAACCCAATCCGACAGAAAAAAGTTCAGACCAGACCGATTGGTCGCTCCTACAAATCACAGCTTTGTAACTTGTTTTTTTGACATTGTTAGCATCGAAATTTAAGTCGAGACCTATGGTAGCGTTTGTGCACTCATGGAGTTCCCATCGGGATCTATATTGCTGAGGAACACCCGAATCCTCGGCGTAACCAGCATATGGGATGGCTATCGCTCGCAACGCCAGTCATCGGGAAACTATTCCCGCAAGTTGAGCTTCCGTCCCGACGAGGATGGCAACTGACCAGAAAAGACGACAATTCCTGAATAGGCCCTTGGTAGACTCTAGCGTCGCGCCGGCCACAGTGTTGGGAGGGCACCTACGCAGTGCGTAGCTACCCGCGCAGTGTTGCAGCGACGGTGTTGCGCGGGCAGCTACGGAATGCGCACTCGCGCAACACTGTCGCCATACATCGAACAGCGTACTGTCGTCGTTACTGGAGCGCGTTACTCACTGCTTGGCAGCTATTTCGGACAGCACTATTAGGATGCTCGAGTATGAGAATGCCAACCTCCAGATCGGTAAATATTATAAATGAGAATGATCAACGAAAGGAGAAGGTTCACAAAGAAAGACGCCAAGTAGGCCGCGTAGACGGACCACTACTAAGATGATCGGGATCATCGTTTGTCTTCACGCCCCACCCTTGTTCTCATAAAAACAACCGAATCGCAACGCAAATAGTTGTGTAGACTACTCCACGACGTTGCACAGTAGATTTCACCAAACCGGCATAAAGCGGAATTGGGACCGAGCAAACGACAAAAGAATCCCTCTTTAAACAGTTTCATACAACAAGACTCTTGACCCGTTTTGGTCCATGATGATTGCTTTTACCTTTTATGCACTAATTTGTCGTCGAATATCGCAGAAGACATCGAGACAAAGTGGGAAAGCCGACAGGTAAGACTTCATCACCTACGCTGATTCAAGTCATTTTTGTCTGGCATTCCCTGTCGTCGGCTTCGTTCCATGAAACGCGCAGAGGTAGGCTGACCTGATTGTCATCATCTTCTGTTGCACACAGTGACCTCCATCGACGCCTTCGACAGTGTTGGCAGTAGGCTTTGAATATACTTCAGTTTTGTTAGAGTGATAGTGAAATCCTAATTAATTCTCAGTCGAACCTGTACCGGGCAGAAATGAACGGAGATGACCGAGACAGGCTTGGAAAGATAACAAGAGAAACAAATCGTTTGCTAGAGAAATCATTGGCGACGGTAGTTAGTAGCTAGCAGCTCCAGGGAGCGAACAATGTGATGAAAATAAATGGATGGATTTAAGGTTACCAAATGAACTACGCTGAGGTACGCACCAGTCCAGACAGAATGTGGGCAGTTCTTTTCGGCGTCAATAGGGTAAGGCGGTCACCATGTAGGACAACCCTGCAAAACGGCTTGTGCTTTTTGGAACCGGATTTTTTTTTTTTTGCAGAACTGGCGTGTTCTACCCATATAGTGAGCTTGGTAGGCCATTTCTAATCAAACTGGACATACACATGCCTCCTTGCCAGGGCGTACAACCACTGAGTAGAGGGTGACCCCGCGCCGACCGTATTTTCGCTTCGTTTTCACTCAGAAAATGAAAATATGGGATGGCTTGCGTTGCAAGGCCAGTCATCGGGAAACTCTTCTCGCAAGTTGAGCTCTCGCAGTACCTCGACGAGGATAGCAAGTGACCAGAAAAGACGACAATTCCTGAATAGGCCCTTGGTATACTCCCGGCGACGGTGCTGCGTGGGAGCCACGGATCGCATAGCTACCCTCGCAGTGTTGCGGCGACAGTGTTGCCAGGGCATCTACGGACTGCGTTCGTTATCTGGCAATTTTGCACCGGATAGCGAACAGCAAATTAGCTGACTCTTCACATCTGGAAGTGGTGCTGGTTGATCTGTGTAGAAGGCTCCGCTCACTACTATAAGATTGACCACGAGCAACAATAAAAGGCATTAAAATCCAAAAAGGTTAGGTGACTTCCTCAGGTGAGCACAGGTGACGTAGATGGAAACATGGTTAACCTCCATCTCTGCAGTGTCGCTGAATTTGTACCTCACATCTACGAGACCTACAAAACATTGAGTTTCTCATCGTTTTGTCACCGCAAGTCATGCGCAAAGCAAGAAGACATACAAGCCACTATCACTGATCGTTAGGAGTGTAGGTCCTGGCGCATTTCAGGAAGAACTGTTTAGCGCCGAACATTGTGTTCCATCCTTTGTGGTTTGCCTTCTTAGGTGTATCAGGCCCTTGTTGCCTTATCTCATTTTTTTGTATGGAAGCTCTGTTGCTGCCTTCTCGCTTCAGATGCGGCGTAGGAACAGGCATAAGGCTTCGTCGGCCACTCCACCTCAGACACCGGATCTCGACTCAGCAGTTGATCCTTTGTGGTTCCACGACTGCAGCGTGTTTCATTAGATTGCAAGATTAAACATGCAAACCTTTTAATCACAAGCTGTTGTGAGGCACCAGACAAATATTGCAGCATGGTAGCGACTGAATACGAGCAACACGGAAACAGTTTTGAAAAGAAGAAGAGGGCTTGAAAGAAGACAGCAACCCTTCCACGAGCATTTCTGTAGAGAGGACTTTCTAAAAGCATTTCTGTCGCAACACACCCTGAGGTAAGCGCGACAGAATGAACCAGCGGAGAAACGTCACCCCCTAATGTAGGTGATCGTGAGGTTCGAAGACCGAAAATCAAAGCGACAACCTACCTTCACCTCTCAACAAGGATTCAGAAGTAGGGCTATTGGATACTCCAAAACCAGCTAACATATAACACTGCTGTGCAGATTTATTTACATATTGTACAAGCATTTATAAACTGCCACGTCTACTACCACATTTCAAATATGGATCTCAAATATATCGCCAACAGTGAGGATAGCAACACATATGCATTAGTGCGACCTACAATTGAAAAGCTATACATACAGTGAACAACACATGAACAGAACATTGAAGCATCACAAGAGCTACCTTGAAGCTAAAAGGGAAGGATGCTAGGTTGCACCAATAATATGAGGTGAGGTGTACATCGTGGCATACAGCTTCGAGGGTTGACTCTATCTTCGTGTTCAGTATCTGCAGCGGGCATCGCGGAGTGGAGTAACGGGCGATTTTCATTTTGCCATAACCGCGCTCTGCCAAAGTAGACCGCAAACCCTGTCGACAGCTGAACAACGGCGGCGCAGTAGATAGGGAAACGGTAGGGCGAGAGTCCAGTTGTTGATGTTGGGCTCCTCCGCAACGTCGCTCTTTGTCACTTTCTGCAAAAGATTCGATAAGGTCAGTCGGTGCGAAATCGCACCGAAGAACAGCGCCAGGAATGAGAGGCGATTCAACGGCTTCTACTCTCACGAATCACAAGGTCGGAAACCGGCATCTTAAATCAGGTGAGTTAGATCAGCCAGACCCCGGAGTTCCATTGATCCGCGCTCTCCTCCGTGTTTGCGGAGAACAGCACAGCAACCGTGTTGTGCATTTTAGAGCATGTGCAATCTTGACGGGAGCATCAGCCGATAAGTACCAAAATTTTTGCCTTAATCTCGTCTCAGGGTTTTATTTGAAGTGCTGTCACAAATACGACATTCGCCTTTGGAATCTCGGTTGACAGGACAGGTTACAGCAGGTGAGAGATACTGGGGCTGGTGGGGTCAGAATTCCCCCAAAATTTAATCCAAGGGGCTCGCTTAGGTACTGGTTAGAATACGGTATAATCCATCAAATCTTCAGCCTATTAAATACGTATACTACATAGATTCCGTCGAGTACTGGGTAAGGGCGATGAGGTCAGGATCATCGACACCCACCTTAAAGGACTATTTAAGGCGCTGATCGCGAATATGATTCATAGCGCAGAAGAATCCAATGCCGAAAACAGATACCACATTCGTGATCGGCGCCTTGAAAATCTGCGCCAAATCGAAGTTGGGTCGAAAGCGATCACTCCCGACCCAACTCACCCGTAATGTACCATCATCGGCCTACAGTATGATGACAAATACCATATTCTTCATCAGCAACTCAACTAACCTCGTTGGGCGAACTCAGGGCGAAAACGTTTGTTCGTGCTAAATGGTGAAGTTATAAGTAGATTCCGTAATCAACCGAGATTTCGAAAACGAGTGCCGTACATATTTGTGATCAGCGTCGCAAGTCACAACTTTAGAAAAATTGCCATGCTTACGCGAACAAATCTTTTTCAAGCTCGGCATATGTGAGAGGACAATCGCGCCCATGAATCGGGTCTCCATGCTGGGGAAGTTTCTCGTTGTGATTTCTCAGGCAGAGGTTGGATTGACCGTTTCAAATCCATCTTACGATGTGCAAAAAAACCTCTACAGGGAATCGAACTACAAACTCCTTGCCTTCCACAACTCTACTTCCTTACCCACTGTGGCACCAATATACGGCGGACAGAGTTGCTTGCGGACTACTTCAGTAGAGCGAAGCCAAGGCTAAGCGAAAATGATCCGTTACTCCGTTCCCCTGACATCTATTGCATTCAAGGAACACAAATCTAAAGGCAGCGTTCGAACTTCCAAGCTGCACGTATATACCTCACCTCAAAGTTACTGCGACCTTGTATCTATCGTTTCTGAGTCCGCTGCCCTTGTTTCTTCCTTGGCAACTGGAGACACTGACTGGTGTAGTTGCCATAATAATCCTCTATGCAAACCGACCACGTTGGCAGGGACACATGTTTGACTGGAGCACATCTGAAATGCCCCCTGGTGACGAAAAGCATCGACGAATTGGTTAAGCTGACAGGCGCACAAATATGTCAATCTACGCGCGTCCAACAATCGACAGACGATACTGACTAATTCTAACTAAGGAGTCTAAACATGCAATCGCAATGCGTTCCGCAGTGTTCGCCACTACGTTGGAACAAGAGTGCTCTATTATGACACGTCGCCGACGGAGAACGATGAGGCTTACCTCAGCGGACATGGTCACAGCATAGGTAACCAATAAAAATCGCTGAAAAAGACTCACTGGTCTCTCATCCAGTTCCGGTGAAGTGGCGCCACATTTGCAGTTGTGTCCCGAGCTGATTTTGGCAGCACAGCTGATGTCGTGGATGTATATCTCTAATAATGTAACAGCAGACAATCTTTATCCATTGGCTACATCACCAATATGACGGTACTCACAAAGGGGGTCAGTGAGCTCGCTCCGGAGGTGCTAAACCAGACCTATACGGTCTTGTAGGGCATCGGACTAGGATCACAGTGATGTCGTTTTGCTAAATGCCGTAGGGCGGTCCAAAAATACGAAAAAAACCGTATCATTTCAGTGCGTGTTGATAAGGCAAAATTGATGAACGGCATGGCGTTGTTGCACTCAAAAATTAATCTACAAAAGGTTGGAAGGAAAGGACTGGAAACTTACTTCCACACAAGCTATGGAACAGAATTGTGTGCATGTAGAAGTGGACCAGGTGGACTATTACATAGATACTCCGCACGATCCATCAGCAGTACTCGGCAATCTGTCGCAGCAGCGTAGGCGAACTCAGCCCACTGCGTTCCGACCAGATGAGTGCCACAACCTGCTACAGCTGGCCACGGCTCAATGCATAACACAGAAGGCTAGAAGCAACAGCCCTTAGACGGCCAAGTTGAAGAGATCAGTTGTAAGATTCAAAGGACGAACACGCGTGATGAAATTCGCCCCCACTAAATACCGTGTTCGCTGGCGAGAAGTCCTTTTCTACGCATCATGACGACACTCTCGAAATGTTTACTTCTGAACGGAGAAAACGACGCATATTTCATTGCACCAATATTGCCAGACACCCATCGCGAAGGGATAAGAGATGTGGTTAATCTTAACGCGAATCACACTGGAAATCGATTCGTTGTCCCCCGTAATCAATCCCTTATCACCGGGTAATGTGAAGTCGATCCAAATTTGTGGTTATATGTTCTTTAGGTGGACGCATCTGATAGCGACAAAAACCGCCGAAGGTCACTGCTTCTTCTCACAGCCTGGAGCCGATGTTGCGATGCGTGCTTGGATGTGTGCAACGTCGGCAGCCAGTCACCATTGTTAATCGACTACAGCGACCTGGTCCGTTCAAACGTTTAAATAGTAATGCACGCAAAGAGTGTGTTCATTGTCCACGACGGGAGCGACTGGTCGTTCATGCAAAAGATGCGAATTGATTAAAACCAAGCGATCACCGCGAAAGCTGCTCTCCAATGCTGCGAGGCATGCGATCTATGTACACCCCCTTACCCCCCCCCCCCCCCCCCTCCCCCGTCCCCCGTCCCAACTTCATATCCGTCCGAAGTATTGTAGAACTATTGTAAAAGGCTACACACTACATAATAATAGGCTTCGCATACAGCTGAATATGTTCCTGCTCTTGGCAGCATTGCATACGAGATCAAGACAGTGATAGCGTTCTTCAACTGTAACTCAGACGCATTCATATAATGTCCACTATACATGGGATCCGATCGAAAATCTTCGGATAATTGGATGACTCGGATAACGCTTTTCGGATAAATGCAATGGTAAGTTTAAAGCTTCCAGTATCAATAAATACAGAGAGGACCTCTCTCTTAAAGCCGGGCTTAAATCTACATCTGGTTCTGACGCATCCCTTCCAAGATCAATGCTGCAAAGGTGAGACATTCTTTTCATAAAAATACGCCAGCCGCAACACATTTTTTGTGTACATCTTAGGAAAGACTTAACGCTCTTCAACAAGAACATGCGTGGCCAATGCAAACGCGTTAATTCATAAGGATCTCACCTGAGAGGACATCCATTGCTCCAGAAGTGGGTGTGATAGGTGTGCTCTGGCACGGCGTTCGGGATGCTCAGGTTCATATGTTACAGCATAAACATATGAGCCTGAGCTTCCCAAACGCCAAAAGCCTAGATCTGACATCATGAGGACGGGCATAAAAGAACACGTGGTCGATAGTGTCCACCTGTGTCACAGAGGCAAGCCGCAAACATTCCTGGAAATTTCGCTCGTTTTCCAGTATTTAAACCCAAAACGACAATACACATCTTCACTTCTTTACAAAAGTGCAAAAGAAGCACCTACTGGACATGCCAAATGCAAGTGACATTGAACAACTGCTCCAAAAATTCATTGACAAATTAGAAGAGGAAGCCGATTATATTTATGGTTTACTGCTGCATTTCAAACGTGATTCTTTATGCAAGGTAGAAGCAGTGACGACTGTGCACATTGCATAGTATTGTTCATTACATACACTTAACGAGCAAATGTGACAGCTAGACGAAGATACTGGATATGACAGAGTAAAACAGACAACAATATGAGACAAGAGCTTTCTAAAAATAAAGATCACAAGAATTGGACGTGTAGAGACTGGTCAATTGTAATGAATATGAAAAATGGATTTGGAAGATGTTTTGTTCAACCTTTGCTGTTCAGAACCCGCCCTATAAATACGGACATTTGTCGGTAACACTAACATACGCGCACACCTCTGGTGCTTGAGACCTGCAGGACAAGAGTTACTGGAGATCTAAACAAAGGCTTTAATGATTTTATGCATCGCTAGAGGATCTCTGGATTTCCTTTGACCGCTAGGCTGTTTAGGGGAACAGTTTGTTTCTCACTGCACCACAAGAGATAATAGGTTAGCCAGGCCATAGCAGTTGCCTTGATTTTAAGCCCACTAGTGAAGCCATTTTAGACTGCTTCCAAAGCGTTAATAATCCAATTCTTCCGGGGATGAAAACGCCGACACAAACACACAGTTGCAACAGTATGTTTTACAATTGAAGCATAATAATTTCGATGAACAGCACATGAATAGAACATAGAAGCAACATCAATGCCACATTGAAATGAAGTCCCTTGCCCTTGTTCTGGCCCTGACCATGCTTTAAATTAAACCACTTTGGAAGTGCCCGATAACTGTCCGATTCCTGAGTTGGCACTACCTATGCGACATTCTCCTAGTAAGCACTCATCCGCCTAGACGGGAAGACCCGTTCAAATGACGTAGCAAGCAGCAATAGTGGATTGATGCAAACCCTAAACAACTGCTTCGTCAGCTTTTTGAGGGCATAGGCGCCCTAAGAATTCTCCCAAAACTATTCGTTCAAATTTTACATAACAACGATCGAAAATTTAGTCGGTTTGTGAGTCTGTGCAGCTGAACACGAACGATCACAGACACGAAAAAATAAATGATCGTTAAGCCCTAGAGCTCTTAGTGCACGGAGCAACAGTACAGCTATGGCTCACATTAACTGTCAAGGAGAGCGAGGTTCACCAGTAAGTGACTTCGGGTTCTTCGCTACACTGGCTATTCAGTTAACTGTTTGGAGAACGGGGCATTCTCGTAAGAACATGTCCGACTAGGCGACCCGGTGCACACTGCCAGGGCAGAGGTTTTCGTTCCCGGTGACGAATCCACGGCGAAGCAAATAACACGGCCGGTCTGGAAGACTTGCATGAGGTCACGATGAGTGATGAACATCAGCACTATCTCAAAATAACGGCTATGATGGCTAACTCCAGGTGGACGAAGCAGTCGATAAGTGAAGCAGTGAAGGTACAATTTCAACTGGGAAGGTCGCAGTTTACAAGAGAATCTTCTAACCTGCTGAATTCTTGTAGCAGCCGAGCTTTCTTCGTCTTCTGCATCGTTGCTGGTGCCGCTTCCCAGAATCACTCAACCGCCCGACGCCGGTTCTAAAAGTGTTTCTCCACTCATTAGACAGCATTAGTACACCAAAGTAGCACATATAGTGGGCTTAGCCAACTGGCTGCAAGGGGTGCAGCAAGGGAGGCAGCAGCCACTAAAGGCACCGACTCCCAAGCTACTTCACTTCATGTACCGTATAACATTAACTACCGATTCCGTTTGGGCTCCCTGATGGGACCGCAAGATTTGACTCAACCCAGCTGGGCAAATGTGCGATGGGCACCCTGAGAATTTCCAAAACAATCCATGAAGTAAGGGAGCACCAGTAAAATTGTTTCACCATGCATCGTTACGAAGACTGTCGAGCACCAACGATATGACCTGTGCCCGGTTGCCTCCATTTCAATAGTCCTTGTACTTCGATCTGAAATAAGTACCTCTCTTCCAGGGAAACGGACCAGCAGATAAAAGGATTTCTTACCATTCGGCTGATGGAGAAGCCAGCGAAGATCTCGCCCCTTTTGAAGATATTTCTGAAATCAACTGTAACTTTCTACCCGATGTCGAATGAAATCGTAGGTACCGTGAAGAAGTCCAGTGTTAGGAGGGCCTGAAATTCATGTTCAAGCCCTGCACACAGTCATTCATCTAGTACTCCCAGGAACTTGCATTAAGCCAATGGCCCTTTATGGTCATGAAGAAAACAATATCGAAAATTGTGAA
The DNA here is from genome assembly GCA_947396885.1 of Heligmosomoides polygyrus polygyrus. Lineage (NCBI taxonomy): Eukaryota > Metazoa > Nematoda > Chromadorea > Rhabditida > Heligmosomidae > Heligmosomoides > Heligmosomoides polygyrus. The sequence goes on from OX377206.1 coordinate 14,186,421, forward strand.
TGAAGAAAAATTAGGTGAACGTCACCTGCCTGTGTTTAAACAGATAGAATTCAGGCTAGAGTTACTTTGTTAAAGAAACTATGATGGAGAGCTAGTACGGCAAGCCTTCGAAAAGCACTGGTTGCTAGATAATTCTGCTCTAAATAACCTGATAGGTGATCAAGTACGTTACTATTCAGGAGGCATTGAAATCCTCTTCCCCTAGATCAAAAAAAAAATCGAGCCGGAAATGGACTTCGAACTTATGCCGCCCATCTCCTATTCAAAAATTCCTTTTCAAAACACTACCGGCTTACTGACATCCATTTTCCCTCAGAAATAAAGCGCGTGGCGCACTCCAAAAGTGTGATTGACAACGTGACTGCTCTACAGAGGTCTTTCCTTTTAAGCTGAACTCATACCGAGCGCATCCAGAAGAAGATATGTCCAAATCCTTCCGGTATGACCGGTAACGCGTACAGCTGCGTAAGCAGTTCACATGGTCTCCTTTAGATTGCAAAATATGAGCGGATACCAGTACTTCGAAGAAGTACCGTAGCGCGCTTACCTACTTGGCAATCGTTTTCTGAGACACCAACAACGCAGGTGTACTTCTAACACATACACAGGTCTCTGCAAACGTCTCCATGCGGACAAGCTCGAGAGTCGCCATCATCGACATCTGAAACAATTCATGAGCATAGAAAAGCACCCACTTTCTTGCAGTCTATGTCGTATTTATAAACCTAAAAGCGAAAAAAATATGGGACATATGCGCGTCGATAGGTCCGAATAGCAATCAATGTCGCTGCCAAATCGATATGAAGCCACTGGCATATCCGGCGAAAACATGAGCGCCCCTACGCAACATGACCTAAGCTTCATCAAGAAATTTCTACCAAGAATAAATTGAGCCGCTTACCTTCATCTCATAACATGCCAGCATAACCAGGTCAGCATCTATACAGACTGCTTGGAAGTATCTCGTGCTTCACAGAGTGGCACGTGACACGTCTCCGAGATGCAGTCACTGCTATTGTGACACATCACTGACGCACAAGGATCAGGTTTACCTGAACAAACGTTGACCGAATAGGGTCAATCAGTAAAAAACGCTGAAAATAAACTCACTGATTTCCGATCTACTTCTGGCTCAAGTGGGATTACATTTACACAAATACTCCGATTTTGCATGGAAAAAAATACTGACACCCTGTTTCCTATATTGACAGTACTGTATTACAGAAGCTTGTCCGTCGCAAATGATAGCATCTGGGCCTGAAATATAGATTACGGCAGTATTGCATAGCTGGCTACATACCTCTAATAAGGTAACATCAACGAACACTCACCTAGAGTACGAATTCACAAAGATACAAGATTGATCCAACTACCAAAGAAGACTGAAAGCTTACCTCCACTCGAAACAATGGGAAACTACGAACAAAAAATATCTGTGTACAGAGAGTCTTTGGATACTATTCGCAGTCCGTATGGAAACGGAAAAATAAAGAATGACTAAGACGGTCGGTTTTATAAGGGGACGTGACGGCCGTTCACCTGTAATTAAGCGATTAGAGGTGAAGCACGTCCACAAGCAAAGTGCACAGTGGTAGACGGCCCATGAGAAAGTATTCCTAGGGAACAAATACTGCACCTCAACGAGGATGTTCGCCCGGTAGAAAAGGAGAAAATCAAGGGGTGCTATAACACAGTCACGTAACTATCGATGTCGTCAATTCTCGAAGAGACTCCATGATTATTGCGCAGACCATTCCGTCAGAGCATGTCATCAGATAAAGGCACAACCAAAGAGCACAATACGAAGCCCCACCCAGCAAAATATTCATGTAGTGACGGTGCTCGAGAGCAAGACATCACCCGCAAAACCGCAAAGTTAGCAAGGAAGGTTGACCTAAACTTGATGAAAGGAGAGGAGCTTAATTTGAATCTCAAGAAAGCCAACAACACAGAGACATAAGCGTTTGCTAATCATTCGACGGTGTCTCATAAGAAACACGAATGCGATTTGAGAACGAAGCCTAGCGTCAGGAACAATGGAAGAACCGATTCTGTGCTTAATTGTGCATACATGTAATCATGGAATTGACACGGCACTGGAAGATCGGACATTTATGTAGCTAACTTCGGAGATTTACCTTTTTTACACGACTATGTTCGTGCGCTAGATTACAACGGAACTTCAACACAATGTAATATACCATGACGTCCAATGAATAAGGGTTCGCAACACCTGAAGCGTCTTACTCTAGGGACGTATATGCTCGCGAAGGATTTTTTTTGAAAGCGTTATGGTTCGATACGGAATGGCCGGAGTGAGGAGTGTTCTCCCTAAATTAGGATTGTGCCTTCATTTAATTTGAAAGCATGTGCAGATAAACGACGATGAAGTGGACACCATCTTAATGTCAGAGATCAAATATGCGGTCACACGCGTTCCAGTCACGACTGGACATACTGTACGGTGGACGACCTGTCATAGTCATGACAAAGTATAGCTGTGTTGTTTTGAAATTACTCGCTTTCAATCGTTTCATTAACTACCACAACGGTTAAGAAAAGCAGAACAAACCGTTGAAAAAAGCTGGCATCTCTGTGTTTTTTATTTTGATTTCCTTAATGCAATTGTTTTTTAAGGAATGGGGAAGCTGAATGTACATATTTCAATACTGGATACATTCCGTTCTTATGAAACCGTTTAAGAGTGGCCACCACCAAATAGGATTGCACCTAATAGAGCCTCGAAACTTTGTTCGTATTGCCTGTCGCTCTTGGAACAGCACTTTTGAAAGCAACAAAAGACAGCGCCCACCTGGTTAACGATGGCGTTGGTGGTTTTGACGACCTTTTTGATATTGTAGTGGTCGCATTCGGAGCTGTTCCAGCCTGCACCTCGGTCTGCTCGCCATCTCCGGATGGATAGAACTATCATGGTCCAACGTTCGCGGAATACCCAGCCTAAAGCCCTGCTCGGGCCCATCCACCGACGACCACTGTAGGCCATATTCTACAGGTGTCGATGGAGGATCGGCCTGAGCAGCTGTTCGGACCATAGGAGACCAGCTTTCGACCATATCCGCTTCCTCCTCTGTACAGGATGCTCGTAGTTGTCGGTCCCGTCTCCAAGGAGTGTGTTGCCGTTTGTCAACACACACCTAGGAGACGGGAGCGAAACCGATGGGAGTCACTTTGGATCACATGCGCCTGACGACGGGCATGGAGGTGAAAGTGGTGAAGCTCCTCATAGACATCTTTGTCGGTATCGTCAGTGATGATTCTTCTGCTCCTCGACACCCGCCTGGTTCTCCTGAAATCCCGAAAGGTGTTGCGCTGAAAATGACGGTGTTCCTTAGAAACTCAATTGCTCTTTTAACCTACCTCCATGTCGGAATTCGAGCCAAGAACTAAGGCAGTGTTCGTGCACGCACTGAATTCCCATCCGGATCTAGACTGCTGAGGAACGCCCGAAGACTCGGCGTTCCCAGCATATGGGATGGATCCGGCTTGCAATGTGAGTCATCGGGAAACTCTTCTCACAAGTTGAGCTTCCACCCCGACAAGGATGGGAACTGAGCAGAAAAAGCGACGATTCCTGAATAGGCCCTTGGTATACTCGCGCGTAGCGCTGGCCACAGTGTTGGGCGGGCAGCTACGGACTGCGTAACACCCACAGTACCCGCACCTGGACCCGCATAACACAGTCACCTCGACCGGTCGCCGGCGCGACGCGAGAGTGTACCAAAGCCCGTCGCGCATCGCAGCCGCGTGCAGTCGTCCTTAGTGGAGCGCGTTAATTAGTTCATTACTTGCCAGCTATTTCGGACAGCACTAATAGGATGTTGGAGTAAGAGAACGCACCAGCCTCCTGACAGCTAAACAGTATAAATGTGGAATATCAACGAAAGGAGAAGGATTGCCAACAAAGACGGCAAGTAAACAGCTTAAACTGCCCAGTAGTAAGATGACCAGAATCATTGTTTACCTTCATCCCCCTTTGCTCGCACGCAGAAAGAAGCGAATGCATGCACACTTCAGAACAGAAGTCGCGGCAGCGACGGGAGCGAGTGCAGAGCTGGGTGTACGTAGCATCAATGCCCCGACTTCCCTCTACTGTCAGTTCAAGAACACTGAAAAACGTGCCAGGCAACGCTATCCAGGCAATCTGCCTTTCTCGTTGAATGGCAAAAAGATGCTTACCAGGCGCTGCCCCTGGACGGAGGGCGGAGGGAACAAGTAGCATTCGCCTGTTGCAAAGCGACAGTTATTTAGATGCTCTGTGAAGTTATGAAGTGGATGTCAAAAGTGGAGGGACAAAATTCAACTTTCTTGCCTGTGGCGTCTAACATGCTGCAACACATTAGACTTCCCGGTCAGGAAATTCTACGGAACATCGGCCAACGGTACACTAACTAGCAGACTTTCCCTGAAGATTTTCACCACCTCCAATGGGACTTCTGCAAACTGTTTGAAAAAATATCAAAGAAGAGCAACGAGAAATGAGCAACACCAATAAGCTTCGATCTTCAAGAGAAAACTCGACAAATCCCAAAACGGAATTTACACCTCGGGTCCCTGAACAGCGCGTCGTTATCGAAACCACACATATTGATTAGGCGCGAGACGATCAACACCCGCAGATTTCATAACGGCGCGACGCTGTGCGATTGGAGCACAAATTCCACGTAAGTGGAACGAGGGAATCATCCAAATGTACTTTCTGTGAAGTGCTTTACCTGTTGTTCTTTGGGAGAGCACTGCTAAGACCTTCATAACATCGCGTCCACTGGGATGATGGTGGTAGTGGTTTCATCCTTTTCAATGTTGCAACAGTCGATGTCGTTGCTGTCCTGGCTTTGGTTGACAAATAAACTTCTCAGGAGGGTTCAGCTGAACATGTATGGCTGCTAAACAAAAGCAAGGTATCCTTTTTATAGCTGAACTGAGGGCTAACGGACGATCCATTTATACAGCGAATGCTGGATCCTGTGCCCATCGCAGTGTTTCCGCTTTCCCTATCGTAGACCACTGAAGCGTTAGGAGAAAGCATAGGACACCATAAGGATTCACATACTTCTGATACGCGGTGACGCGACGAATCTACATACTCCTGACCATGGGCTAGGGATCAAGGGCGTGCGTTTCAGGCAATAACCAGTTGAACTAGGATCTACATATGTGCAGAAAAGTGGATGAAAAGGCGAGAGAACAGAGAAGCCACACTTCCATCTATACCTGAGCAGAGGAATTCCGGTTTTCATTCTGGTCAATAATTATCATGTACTGATATCACCCTTCAACACAAGGAGATTAAAAAAGCTTGGGAACGCTCTGGAATCCAGCTAGGCAGTACATCGCTTTCGCATCCTACACGACTGTCTCAATTAACCATCACTTCTAGACTTTGTTGAATCCCTAAGGCGAAAATCCTCGAAAAAGAGGCGGTGTGGAGCTATCCCTTCATCGTTCTAGAACTGTGGATGTAGAACCAATGTCTTTCGTGTACATCACGTGTATTCGTTCCCTAGAGAAGACTAATATTTCGTCTTCCGCTAACACCGAGACAGTTGCTGATCCTCTTAGGAACTCCTTTGCTTAGACATTCCTGACGACATCAACGACCACGTCAACTCATGGTATATTTGTTGGTATAAATGGAGATTCTTTACACAGGTTGCTGTTTTTTCTTCATTTCTGTGATTTTCCGTAATGTTGAATAGTCATGTTGTTCTTTTTGCGGTTCGCCCACGTCATCATTTGAAAACTAGACTCCGACAAAGTGGGAAGTCTGAAGAAACCAGCCTGCTCCAGTAACAGTCAAAAATTTGCCCAAAAAAATCTGAAATGAAGAAGGTAAACACGGATACATGCAGGTTTCAATGTAAAAACGCGTTAGCCTGCTATTTCTAGGGCAATGGTGGATTCAGCCAATACAGAGCCTACTCCTTTGCCCCCCCCCTCCCATTTTTAAACTTGTATTAAGTTTAAGACAACTGTAGTAAATCTCCAAGTTTGTAACAGCAACACTTGAGAAAATCATGAAGGCCTGGCTCGCATTCTCACTGAACAAAGCTAGTGAAGTGCTGTAATGATTTCCAGCACTTTACCAAAAAGCAATCAAACGCAAAGGACAGAAGTTGGCACAGAAATCAAATTCACTGACCTCGTCCTTGCTCTATTGTTCTAACTTCACGATGACGACAAATAATAGGAACATAGTTGTCACGGGCGTCACTCGAATACGACGACATAATAATTAACTACAGCCAGTCGACTGCTGAACACTACACCTGAGAAGAAACATCATCACCCAGAAAATGGAAGTTATTTTACGTATTGTCGTGACATCGGACACAGGAAATTTTCTTTCTGACAGGATATGCAAGCGACAGATTTACCTAGAGAAGAAATGAAATAGAATATGTTAAGGATCCCTCACAACTCCAAGTAAAACGCAATATCGAACACCCCCCCCCCCCCTCCAAACAAGCAGATAAAACTTTTAATTCTCTCACTTTCTTGACAGCAAAATTTCCGTAGTCTTATAGAACCGCTTTGCACAGCCCATAATGCCTGCAAATACTTCTGGATGCAATCCAAATAAGAAAGTGGGCAGCTTTCACACGCATTTAAATAATATTTGAATTGGGAACACATGCAACATAATGTACATATACTACAACGTAAGTAGCCACAAGACTCTCGAGAACCCCAGAAGGTTGGGGGTGAATACGCCAGAATGACGAAGGGTAGAACGCACGTCGCAAGTCCCGTGATAAGATGGATCCCCTCGTTGGGATTGCACCTACCTCTGAACCCAAAATTGCGTTCAGAAGGAATAGGACGGCTCCGAGGAAGTAAAAGCGTCGCGCCAAGCGGATGAGCCCGCAGAGACTTCAACACGTCAGACATGCAGCAGCGAAAGATACGCGCTCAAGCGCGAACCGCTTGCTGGTCGCTGTGGTCACTAAGAACGGTCGACGGCAGCTGGGCCTGGGAGCGGGGATTCCACATGCTGATCTGTTCCATGCTCTCATCCTCGACAGACCAGCTTTACCAAAAGTCTTAATGAACGTGAGACAAACGGCGTCGGCGTGACATCACCAGTCGAATTTCCACGTGAACACCGGGGTCTTTCGATTACAGTCGACTTTGTCCCTCTCACCATTCGTTGTGTCCTTTTCTAGAAAGTCCACCCTAACAAAAGCGAAAACGAAAACGACCACCGGCCGGATTCATCAACGATAAAACACGCGTGTATGCAGAGTATAAGGGGTACCCACGATGAAGAATTCATCTCTACCGCTTATCTATCTCTATCCTCTATACCTGCTGGTTTAATCGTTGGTGAATCAGGCCCCAACTTTTTACCGAGTAGCTCACTGTTGGCAAAGCATTACGCTCTCGAAATTACACGTCCGCCTTCGTTGAACATACGACATCACCACTATCTTCAGGTAGTTTCCAGGCGTAGGGCGCGACATTGTCTATCCGATTCATTCCAAGCTTATTCGCCCATTAACGGACACTCCCGCTGGACTTAATATATACGAAGAATCGTGGAACCGAGAACCATGTCGAACAGGACATGCTGCGGAGTTAGGGGCAGCCATAAGCGAACCCGAGGACACAGCTTCGGTCGAGAGGAAATGATGAAACCATCACCAGTACATTTCCCAAAGAAAAACCTTTTTCCACGAAGTAGAAATCAAGTCTGCGGAAGGATGAAGTGAACTGTAAGTATTTGTAAGTGAACTGGTTGTATTTGCACGACGAGTTCGACGTTGCACGCTTCTTAGGGCCTGTTCATACTTCGCGACAGCAGCGACAAGAGCGCAGCGCGCGTGGCGCGCGCGGCGTGCGCAGCGTGCGCAGCGCGCGGAAGTATGAACAGGCGACAAAAGCGACAAGAGCGACAAGAGCGACTGGGGCGTCGGGCGTAGTGTGGTGTACGTAATTGCACTATAACTTCGTGGCCTAAAATATCGAGTGAATAGAGGTCCTCACGTCTAACTTCAACTTCAATTGCATTAGTTTTTGGAAACTGAAACAGACACAAGCAAACAGTTATATTAGTAAAAAGTTTCCGGAAACTGAGACAAACACAAGCAAACAGACATATTTTTAATCAAAAAAGTTGTTAGAAACTGAAACAGACGGAAGCGAACAATCATATTACCTACATCGTCAGTCTGGCACTCAAAATAGACATAAAAGCCCTCCTTACCTTTGTATGAAGAACGCCCGAACAGGAATCGTTTCCTTCCAGCACTAGTTCGCCTTCCAGCAGGTTACAGGGCAAAGGACAACCATGACTCACGTTTTCGCCGATTCGTCGCGCCGTCGGCGCTCTCCGTACTAGAGATTCTCCTCGCATAGCCCCTACGTCTCTTCTTGCTTGCGCTAGAGTACAGTCAGCGGAGCACGTCGGTGCTAGAGCACCCTACTGGGACCGAGGTTGGGTGAGTCGACCAGTGCACTTCATTAGCACTCATTTCTCAAAGGAAGAGCGTCTGCTGGAGGAGTTGGCATATCAGCAACATCGATGAGATTAGATTTCGACCTTTTCTGCCACAGGTTGGGTGGAAAAGATCGCGTAGAGACAATGACATTTAGTCAACAACAAGGATGGCCATTACGTGGGAGCGATGAGTCTTCCGTTTATGGGGCTTGGGAGGTGCCATGTTCTGGGTTGAACACAACAGTGTTTCTGGCCACACATGTGAAGTTCTGCGCAACTAGAAGCTTTGCTGTTTTGCTTGCTCCACGTGCATGATTGGAATTTTTGTCGTTATTCCACGACACATGGCTTCAAGAAGCTTCACGCTTCAAGGATCAACTAACACAAGGTGCGTCTTCGGTGTCAGTTTTTGACTTGAGGGTGAGGAACTGTTTTCCCTTGCGAAACGGTGAGTGTTCGTGCCTCTCCCGCTCCTTGTCAAGTGAATTCCTTTTATCACTCGAAGGAGCAAGGACTCCAACGCAACCCGCTGTGGCAGGCTATACATAAGACTAGAGAAAATGAGAGGTTATAAAGACACTGAAGTGTGTCTCCCTAATAAGCCTACAGTACTGATCTGTCCATAAGCACTAATGCTTTGCTGGAGCGAGACGGCAATAAAGAAGGTCTGAGGATGGAGCGCTTCTACGCCCTCATTTCTTGGAATCATCATATTTATTCCCGTAGAAAGTAGCGGTTTCGGTGCATCTCGATTCTGACTTGCAGGAAGTCCTCTTTTGGAATACGGCCTTCTTGAAATTCAGTATCCATCTACAGCAAATTTCCGCAACAATCGGCGAGCCCTGGAGACGCAGACGACCAGCGTGTTCTCTCATTCGGGCACTGAGTCAGCTCGCTCGCTCGTAGCGCAGCAGGAGTGTCTATTTCTCTGCGCTCTCGCCACCCCGCTGCTTTGGTTGACCATTGCCCGTAGACGCTTCCAGCACTAGTGCGGTGTAATTACGTACTCCACACTCCGTTCGTCGCCCCAGTCGCTCCCGGCGCCGGCGCGAAGTATGAACAGGCGACAAGAGCGACAAGAGCGACAAGAGCGACAAGAGCGACTGGAGCGACGGCGCCGGCGCTCGAGTATGAACACTTTTCGGCGGCGCGCGCTCGGTTTTAATCGATATGCATATTTTGCACGGGCGACGAGTCGCTCTTGTCGCGAAGTATGAACAGGCCCTTAGAGGCTAACTTTGGGGGCAGAGGTGGTTTCGGGGGATTCGCTCCGCTGGGCCAACTTGCTGCTCTCATTGTTTTCTTGCTCATTGTGTACGCACCTCGTTTTCCAACGACGAGCGTTCCCATCGTCCATGAATCCGCTCTTCCTTATACGCTTGTACTTGGTGAATTTGGTACTCGTCCAATGGTCCGTCGCTCAAGGGAATCCTCCACTTCTAGCCTGTTTTGATCTTCGGAGTTTGCTCCTTTTCATGGCTGTGACCTTTATGGGTCCTCGTATGGCTAAATATTGGGCTACTATATACAACTCTTGAGTGAACAGAGCTGGTGCAGTAGTGTTTAGGAGCATCCGCAACTTCCTAATTAGGATTCGGAGACGCGTCTGGAAAAGGAAGCAGCATCGCACTGACAGATGAGTGCACCACAATGGTAGGCCGGCCCAGCTACTACTCCAGATCAAGTCGTGCCTATTTACTGTCGCGCATCTCTACGTTCGCGACGCTCGTAGTCAATAAGCACACCCTGAGGTGAGCAGGACACAAGGAATCAACAGAGAGACAATCACACGTAAATGTAGCTGAAGGAAAGGTTCGAGTCAGAAGTTTGGAGATGCTTCCCGTGATGAGATCTTGCATCTACACTTGAAACCACAGGGACGCCACTTCTATGACAATTAATGCCAGGGAGAAGAAACCTAAAGCGGCAGCCGAACTTCACCTTCCACTCTTGAGAAAGTGCACCAGCACGGCTACTGAACATTTATTTATTTATTAACGTCAAGACGACGTACATAACATGTGGGCAATAGGAAAGAAACAGCAACAACCGTGGTAGAAAAAAAATAAACTTAACAAATCATCAAAACAGAAGGCTAGCAAGCGGCAGCGACATGCCAAATTCATCCATCTTCAACAACTGCTCTTCAGATTTATTGACAAACTTTACATGCTACTTCGTTGCATCTTCGGCTACATTTCGAATATGATAGTTTTCATCATGAACGGAAGAACAAATATCGATTAGGCAGAAACGATCAATAATGTGAGCCTTCAGAACGAACCACCATCTGGTGAATGAGCAGGGTTTCAGCAAACAAAAGCATACAAATTGGACATGAGCATTCATGAACGTGTGGTTTCTATTGAAACTGGAAAGACGGTGCTGGTGGTTCCTTCGATGTCGCCTTCAACGCCTTCAATGTTCGCCGATGTTGTTGTTGTTGTTGTACCAGTCTGCAAATGTACCTGACCCTGGATGTTTAAAACAACAATGTCCTCTCTATTCCTTTAATATTTAGATGACAATAAATCAATAAAGATCTTCAATTTGCATGATTTGCAAAACAGTAGAAGCGCAGCTGGTCATACCTGTTATCCAAATAAAGGCAGCTGTCGCAGTTTGGCGGTTTGCAAAGCGGACAAACGACCATTGCCGCAGGATGAGGACGAAAGCGTTTATTATGGTCAACTCAATTTCACAAATTGTTTCAAAGATGCTCTTGCATTGTCTGTTTGTTTGTTCAAAGCAGAGAAAACTCGTATCCTTCGAGCCAACATGCCACATAGCACTAAAGTCAGTTCAATTCCTTTAATTAAAAATGCAAGATCTTAGTTTGTAGTCGTGCGATGATTGCCGCCCATTCCTTTCGCCAGAAGGCATCTGACTTAACTCATAAGGGAATCAAACGCTCCGAAGTACTCAAGACATCATCACTGCTTTCAGAGTGCCGAAGTTCTGCTTGCCCTCGAAGCATCAATGCATAGGGTCTTGCAGCGAGTAGAACAAACAGCAGTGTACTATGGAATACAAGCGGGGTCTCGCTACCTGACAAGCATGCCGCACGCGATCTGGTTCGAGGCGGAACGAAGGCTGAAAATCATAAAATCATCGCTGAATATAGAGTATTAGAAGCGTCGTACATCTGCCCTCGCAGTTTACATTCTAACAATTCTTTCTTCAGCAAAACGAAAAGTCTTAATGAATAACTAATAGGGTCGTGTAGCTCCACTAGTTCCTTGGTGGGATAGCGACTACTGCGTCAAATTCATTTTCAAGCGTGGCCAACCATTATTTCCCATGTTTCGATCCCAAGGATTAACCCGACTAATCCATTGTGAGAGCTTCTCTTTTTGGAGCGATGAACATCAAGCTCTTCGAAAGCTAAAAGTGGTCGCTGATGGCTAGAAGCACGAGGTCATGTGACGTCCTTCTCTAGAGAGAATTTCATTAAAAGGACGTAGATGCTCTCACGCTAACTTCTTCAGTTATTGTGTTTTGCTATAAGGGTGCATCCTTTCCTAGCAATCCATTTTTTCCATTTACTTTTATTTACCCAATTTGTGCTACTTTAGATCTGCAAGAGAGACACTGCCCGAAAGGGCCGCAATGTTATGGCTTTTCAGGCTCTGACGAGGGCGCGGTCGCCAAAGCGTAAACCGAGTTAAATAAATGTGATAACAACCGTGGCAACCACCTCAACAAGATAACATCCGTCTGAGGTGGAGGAAGGGCTCAAAGGACCTACCACTCCATCGGGAAGGTTGTTGCTCTACCTGGAACTCGCAGTCTTTTTGAACAGAAATACGTAGTGCTGCCATCGCGTCCAACATAGTCCTCCCCTTGCACGAGGATCGGAGCCGTAATAGCAGGTAGCGATGACATGGTATGGCAAGCAGCGATGGGTTTGGCCAGCAGATTTGATTTTGAATCAGTCTTAAAACCTGTGCCTTCCCAAAACATGTGGTTTTACCCTAGTAACAAGCAACTAAGATGTTTCCAACACCTCTGATGTAGTTATATGTAAGCATGTTTGGCGCTTTCTTTTTAAACGACTTTAGCCGATCCGTA
>OX377206.1:14199149-14261849 GCA_947396885.1 Heligmosomoides polygyrus polygyrus
CTAGGGGGGTTATTTGAGGTGCTGATCACGAATATGACATCCGTTTTTCGTTTTACGCTGGAGTACGGTAGGTTTCGGGAAAGGAACGCTTCAGGGCGGGTTGCTGGTGGTAGCCTGAATATCTGAAGAAGTATCTCACCTTTGCACAGCAGTTGTGGCGGCATCTGTCCAGCTTCTAAGGGAAAACCTTGATAATAGATTGTTGTTTTGGTGTAGTCTTCAGAATTACCTAAGTAACGGACAATTAGGCTCGTTTCTCGGCTACCGGCAAAGTAACTTGGAACATGCCTTAAAATAGAATAAAGCAGTATCAGCAGGGGTATATTTGCGCCACTTGGTCCCAAAAGTGGAAGAAAGCGTCCCGTTGTCCGCCGAACTGCTCCCTCCACAGAAATTCGCTTAAGTAGTCTTGGTAACGGCGGTTGTTTATCCCGTACTTGCGTTTTGCTAGAGCCTTGAACTTTTGCCAATGACACTCGATGTTCTGCGTGTGGGCTCCTGTATTCGGGTCGACGAAGTTTAGCCGATGATTTACAGTCAGGTGCTGGTATCCTTGTGGCAGTGCGGATATGCGGCTATAAGCACGCCAGCAGTCACTGATGATCGTTGTGCCAGGTCTTATATGGCGAACGATTATTCTGAGGAGCGTGTTCGCATCCCGTCTGCGCACCAATTCAGGAATGATCTGCCACTTCCGCGTTCGTATATTCCAAACAGCCACTGATGCCTGCGCACTCAGCGCCCTCTATTGTACTTCCTTTTCGTTACACAAGTTTCATCTAGTTCGAACGCCGAATCCTCCAAGAACCGGGGTATTTCTTCGGAAATATTCGCAGCAAACATCGCGAAAGTATTGTTCCCACTGGACGATGCTTTTCTTGCTGACCTCAAGCTCGTATTCCTTACAGGCTACTGAGCCTAGCTGATGTACCCAGAAGTACGACAGCGCGAATACCTCTGCCTCTGAGAGGTGGGTTCGATCAAAGAATGACCCCTTTTTAACAGATAAACTAGGGATTGTATCTCGCCGTGGGCCGACCCGGCACGTCCTTTTGTAACATCTCCATGTACCTGCAGGTTGGTATATCTGCATGGAGTCGTTACAATTAGGGCATAGAGGCGTTGCGAGCAATCCCATCCTTCTGAGCCATTCCTGGAAATCGGCTGCGTCCATGTTTAGCTTGTCAAAGACGTCCTTCAGCTTGAAGTCGCGCAGTTCTTCCTGGCGGCGATTGTGGAAAACTGCCTGGAGGGCCATGATGCTTAGATTGCTATCTCTTGATTAAGCCTTCGCCTATCGAAGAGTTTCCCGCAAAAATGGTTTACCGCTGATTTGCGAATTTTCAGGCGATCGCTGCGGGACCGCTTGCATGCTGTGCTCACCCGTAGCACCATAGATAACCCCTACAGCCGAAGTTTGGCGAGATCGGTGACCGTGACCTTAATCACCCGCACCTACTGTAACCAATCGTACTCCAGCGTAAAACGAAAAACGGATGTCATATTCGTGATCAGCACCTCAAATACCCCCCTAGCCGAAGTTTGGGCGAAATCGGCGATCATGACCTTGGCAGCCTTAGTCACCCGTACCTACCGTAACCTACCGTAATCGGCCGTAATTTTGAAAACGGATCTCAGATTCGTGATCAGCACCCAAATAACCCCCCTAGCCGAAGTTGGGCGAAAAAAATTTTTTCGACCTCTCCTCGACCGTGAGTTGTGAAAGTACAATAGTGCCGACTTGTCTTCTGCAGTTAAAGATAAAACTCGGCTCCCTCGAACCAACAACTCGGACGTCGCACACAAGCCTCTGTGAGACACGGACTCTTGTCTGAAAACTGCACTGTTTTACTACTTATTTATTTATACTACGGGTACATAAATCACAGGTAAACCACATCTCATGCGCTGTGACCGTAACACGCGTAGCTACGGACTGCGTAGCTACCCGCGCAGTGTTTGCGGCCACAGTGTACCAAAGGCGATAGACACGCACATCGCGCATCGCAGCTGCGTGCGTCATCCCTACTGGAGCGCGTTAACTCGCTCACTGCTTGGCAGCTATTTCGGACGTTACTGTTAGTATGTTGGAGTAGGGAAATACACCTTAAGGTAATAGTGTAAATGAAGAATATCAACAAAAGCAGAACGCCCACAAACGAAGACGCCAAGTAAGTGCGTAAACTATCCACTACTAAGATGATCGGAATCCTCGTTTATCTACACCCTCACCTCTTCCTCCCTCGCCAATGTTTTCATAAAGAAAGAAACGAATGACAACGCACATATAATAGTTGTGAAGGCTACTCACGGCATTGGGTAGTACACATCTCCAGTTGAGCATGAACCGGAATAAGGGAAAAACGAACGACAAAGGAATGACGGATAAGCGCAATGAGGCTCGGGGGGGGGGGGGGGGCGGTGGTAGTCACTTTGTATTCAGTGATTTTCCGCCTTGGTAGGAAGGCACATGAATGATCAGCTGAATCAGCTTCAGCACAGGGATAGAACTCTTCCATAAACATTTTAGCTTCATGCAGCACTGAATGTACCATAGGGCAGCTTTCCATGCGTACAGTTACCACTCTCTGAGCTGAGGTGGTCGTCACTGGCATCTGTCACGCATTGTATCACACGGAATAACTGTCGACTTCTATACAAATACAGGTCGAGCCTGTATACTGAGCAGAAACGAACGAAAGTGACGGAGACAGAACTTGAAGGACACTAAGACAATGAAGCCGTTTGCTAGTCAAACCAAGGACGGCGGCAGTGAATAGATAGCCGCACCCGAAAGCGAACAAACTGAGGAAGTCCAGCCAGAAAATCGTTCTGCTCACTCCCAGTGCGAGAGTAATCGCTTAGCCGCTATTCCCGGGGAAAGGAAAAGGTAGAAAAAAGTCAAGATGAAACAGATAACAAGATACTACACGTATAACAACAGCTCTAGTGTTAAGTAAAAATGTAAAGCTATAAGGATAAGGATAAAGGACGGCGCTGATGAATCCCTTTCCGGATGTGCCACACTTTCTTCTTCTACAGGAAGTCGTGGAGCCAAACTGAATTCGTATTTGGCCTGCACAATGACTTAAGGTGGCTAGACGATGGATGAGCCAAGTCAGTCAGACAATTCGCTTTTCAAGCGGAAACTAGACGAAACCTAAGCTGCGAGCTGTTTCGGTCGCCGTGCAGCAAGGCGTTCTCAAACACACAAATATCGATTGGGCGGGAAACGATCGATGTCGGCAGATCTCATAACGTCCCGTTTCTAAGTGATTGGAGCACGAATGGCGCCTAAATGCAACAGGACCCTACATGAAAATGCACTTTCAGTGAAGTGCTTTGTCTGCTGTTCAGTAAAGAGCACACTTAAGACCATAAAGACAGTGCCCACCGAGATGGCAATGGTTGTGGTTGGTCGATGTTGCTCCCAGTTTCGCAGTCGTCGTGCGTCGTTGCTGTACGGGCCTGCACCTGTACTTGATACTAAATACCACAGATCTGACATGCTTTGTAAGCAGGCAGCATATTGGTGATTGAATTTGTTTTTAATGACTTAGTAGATACTTGTGCTTTCAATAAAGATATTGCGATCTACAACTGTGCTATAATTGTGTAGGAGAAGCACATTCCTTGCACAATTGCACTACTTTTGGAAACTCGCACAGTGTGTTTTTGCACATCATTTAAGAGTTTGCAGAATGAAATACCATAGTCGTACTCCCTTCAGAATCTGGCGAAAACAATTCAAAGGAGAATCAGAGTTACTCTTCTGCTATTGGCCTGTTTTCATGCGCTTACATTGAGAAAATTAGTACTCCTGCCACCTTTGTCAGCGTGAGTATTGTTCTAATTTTACTGCAGGCCGAACTTTTGGAGGGACCGGTTTCGGTAGCAGTGGCTTCGGTGATGGGGATAGCGCTGGTTTTGGCGCTGGTGACGACAGTGCATTTGATGGTGGAGGCAGCTTTGGCCAGCAGTCTGGCGGATTCGGTGACCAAGACGGCATTGGCTGCTGTACCGACAGCTTCGGCACAGAGTGGGTGGTGGCAGGAGAGGTGCGTATCTGCCAACCCATTCCGGGAAGCTATCTGTACGTCTGCGGCATTTTTGTCAAGGCATTCAAACTGGTGAATTTCAAGAGCATCCATGGGGTTGTTTCAATTTTTACGCACTTGATGGAATGCAGCCATAATTCGGAAGCATGAGTATGAGCGGTAAGTCATATTTCGGAGCCTTGATATGTAGGGATCCATCAGGCTATCGCTTTAAGAAAAGGCAAAATATAAGCCAAAGGCTGTTAAGCAGTTTTCACTCGGCTGTATTCGTCCATTTCACTTTCTCCAACAACTTTTCCACATTTTTGCCCGCTACAAGCACTGTACCGCGACTCATAAGTACGTGATGAGAGATAGGCACCTCTCCTACCACCACCCACTCTGTGCCGAAGCTGTCGGTACTGCAGCCAAAGCCGTCTTGGTCACCGAATCCGCCAGACTGCTGGCCAAAGCTGCCTCCACCACCAAATGCACTGTCGTCACCAGCGCCAAAACCAGCGCTATCCCCATCACCGAAGCCACTGTTGATGAAACTGGTCCCTCCAAAAGATCGGCCTGTAGTAAAATTAAAACAATACTCACGCTAACAAGGGTAGCAGGAGTGCTAACTTTCTCCATGTAAGCGCATGAAAATAGGTCAGTAGCAGAAGACCAACTCTGATTCCCCTTTGAATTGTTTTCGCCAAATTCTGACGGGAAAAGGACTAAGGTATTCATTCTGCAAACTCTTAAAGGACGCGCAAAAACACACTGTGAGAGTTTCCAAAAGTAGTACAATTCTGCAAGAAATGTGCTTCTCCTACACAATTATAGCACAGTTGTAGATCGCAATATCTTTATTGAAAGCACAGGTATCTACTAAGTCATTAGAAACAAATTCAATCATCCACATGCTACTTGCCTACAAAGCATATGTCAGATCTGTGGTGCTTGAATGCAGTGCCACCGTGTTTAGTCGTAAGTTTTGGCGTGAAATCGCTAAGCTGGAGTCTGTGCAAAACAGTTTCACAAGGAAGCTCCGGATAAGAGCACACGGCTATGATTACACCATCATTTCACCAGCTGGAAGGAACATGATCTTCAATTTGCAGTCTCTTGCTTGTGGTAGTGACTATATGATCTAATTACAATTTATCACCACCTATGTATATATATAAAGGAGTTTGCCTATCGAATGATCTAACTTAAGTGAGATACGCCTCATCATCCACAGCGAGGGCGGTCGAGTGATCCAAGCTGAGTAAGATCCGCCTTATCATTCTACAGCGCGGGTAAATTTGTTATTGGACGTGGGATGTTGCTGCGGCAGGGGAAGCGTAGTCCTTTACTGCTTAACACAATAACACCTACTGTACACGCGTTTCTGAGCGTCCAGATCCAGAATTCGTGCCGCCGACTTCGTACCGTTAGCATGAGAAGACCACTAAAGGGGTAAGAGCAAAAGGGGGACTTCGTGGAGAACCGACAGCGATCAGGAGGCTGGAGGAGGCATCGGGATGGAGGGGGGGGGGGGGGGGTAGTCGATAGGTGGAACGATGAAGCAGGCCAGGAGGTCGCACCAAGAAGGGTTTATGCAATAAGGAGGGCTCAGTAGAGAGTTACCAATAAGGGGGGGGGGGGCAGAAAGGAGAATCAGTATGTGACACGGATGTCGGGCAATGGGCGTTCGCTCGCCGTCGTCGTGTCGTGAGCGTAGGAGGGCTACTTAATTGGAGTAAAGTAGAAAGGAGGAACCCGAGGGGAAGGGAGGGGGAGGATCTACTTGGAAGAAGGGATCTTGAGGCGGGAGCAGTAACCAATAAGAAGGGAGCCGTAAGCTCTAGTTTAACTTGCGGCGCTGCGCGGCGCAGCACCATGGTCAGCATAGGTATCGACCGGGCGACGCGAAAAATCGATATCTATGGCGATCATGATGTCGCGCCGCGTGGCGGCGCAAGTATCAACTAGCTCTAAGGGAATCCATACAGGGAACAAGGAATCTGCCATATGCATAGCCTCTTCATGCTCGACACAGCGGCGATTGCGCGCACTTCTGCGCTTCTGGATTCGGAAAACGACTCCTCTGAGCTTCTGGATCCCGAGGACGGGACCCATACGTCACGCAGCAAGCGTCCTGATTCTGAATCGTCTCACCGACGTCTGCCGTGAGCATGGGATGACCACTAAGGGGTGATGGAGAAGGGCAGTAAGGGAGACCTCTAGGATGGACCAGGAAGGAAAGAAACGACCCGGAGGAGGGACAAGGACAGGGAAACCAGGCGGACGGTCAGGAGGTACACCCGCCCCGGAGGACGGTCAGGATGTACGAAATAGGCCACGCCCCTCGTAGAGAGGGGGAACCCGATGTCCCCTCGTTCCCTGGCCCACCCACCCCCAACCCCCTAGGCTTCCTTGAGAGTCTAATGGCTTCCTTGAGAGTCTATTGGCTGCCTTACGAAACTTTAGAGGCACAAAGCAACAGTTTTCCCCTGCCCCTCAGTACGCTAGGATAGAAACTCGACTCCGCCCCGTCGCCAACTCGGCCGTACATCCCGCCCCGCCGCCCCCGCCCCCTTCTGGGGGGGGGGGGGTGTGCGATCTTCCTCTCATCCCTCTTGCTCACCCACCCCCAACCCCTAGGTTTCATCGAAAGTCTAACGGCTGCCTTACGAAGCCTTCGACAAAGCAAAAGTTTCTGGTCCGCAGAACAGCGGCTGTACCTCCGGACGCCACGCCTCCCAGCAGGAGGCGGGTGTACCTCCTGTCGCGCTGCTGGGAAACCAGCAAGAAGAGCCCAGTAGGTCAATAGTGAAAACAAAGAAGCGGGCCAGGAGTTGGGATCAGGAAGGAGGGGAAATAAAGAGGGGAGGGAAGACCAGTAAAGGCGGACCAGCAATTACATCCAGTAAGAAGAAACGAGTGAAGGGGAACCTGGCTTCGGAAGGCATGCCAACAATATCTGGAAGCGCTAGCTGCTGAGCATGAGAACGTTGTGGAGGAGCAACCTGAGGGACAGAAGTACTATGCAGTACAAACCAATGACGCTACTGGCCTGCCCAGAGCGTATGTCTATGATGAAGGTACCGAAGTGGTGAACGGCTTGATGCCGATAAGGTACACACCAGGTCCTAGATGTCAGCGTATTTTATGTTTTACAAAAACTACTTTCCATAGGTCAATGATACTGAAAACTCGCGCGAAGCGCGCAAGTGCGATATACACCGTGAGGCGTATCGGAGCACTTGTTGGTTGATAAATGGTACATACGTTAGGACTTCACCTTTGAGATTTCCATTCAGTATTATATTCTAGCGCTAGAGGAGGTCAAAGTAAGGAACAAGTTCCAACAGGTGGAACCGATGTAAGACCTGCAAATTTTAAGCATCGGGTTGGACTCTGAGTTCCCAAAGTTTTCAAGGAAAATCATCATCATTTTCAATAGCGTTTGTCCCGCTTGGTGGCGGGGTCCGCTCTTCTGGTCTGGTGACGCCACTTCTCCCGATCAAACGCTTGGTCGGGATGGACACCAGCTAACTTCAAGTCCATATGCAACGTATCTAGCCAACGTTGTTTCGGACGTCCTCTGGGCCGTTTTCCAGGGATTTCAAGATTCAGGCCAATCTTACACACGGTGTCGTCGTTAGCGCGAAGGACGTGGCCATACCATCGTAGGCGTGCTTCGCGCAACTTGTCAGCTATCGAGGCGACACCGAACCTTTGTCGCATGGTTTCACTGCGAACGCGGTCCAATCGCGTTACTCCAGTCGTCCACCTTAGCATTTTCGTCTCCATTACACTGAGGCGGCTTTCGATTTCCTTCGTCACGGGCCAGCACTCAGCACCGTACGTCGCTACTGGGCGGACGATTGCTCTATACACCTTTGATTTGAGGTACTCAGGAATTGTCTTGTCGCAAAGCACCCCAGTCAACGAACGCCATTTGGACCAGGCTGCACTCACACGTGCGTTCACCTCCAACTTTAGACTGCCATCGGACGTGACTGTTGATCCAAGATACTTGAAAGATGTAACTCGTGAGAGCTCAGTACCATTGATCTTAATGGATCCATGCTCATTCACATCCGTCGTCAAGTATTCCGTCTTTTTGACGTTTAGCTTGAGTCCGAACAATGCTAAGCGATCGCACCACGCCTGTGCCTGTCGCTCGAGTTCTGTTTTGTCTTCGCATGCAAGCATGACGTCATCGGCATACAGCAGCGTCCAAGGAGCTGCCCTTTGGAGATCGCGTGTAATTGCATCCATGACGATCACGAAGAGCAGTGGGGAGAGCGCAGATCCCTGGTGCACTCCGACAGATATTGGAAACTCCATCGAGGTGCCCGCTGGTGCTCGCACTCGGCTTATTGGGCACGAGTAGAGGATGCGCACCCACTCAATAAGCTCTTCAGGGATACCATGTCGTCGCAACGCGTACCATATAACATCTCGCGGAACGCGGTCGAAGGCCTTCTCCAAGTCCAGGAAGGCAAAATGCACCGGTTTCTGTTTCTCGCGGTGCTTCTCTAGCAGAAGACGAACGGCGTGAATCGCATCAACGGTGCCACAGCCAGATACGAAACCACACTGATTCGTGGAAAGCTGTACGACATCCCGGATACGTCCGTCGACAATTCGCTCAAAGATTTTCATGGTGTGCGAAAGAAGGCGAATTGGACGGTAACTAGCACAGTCTGCAGGACTGCCCTTCTTCTTCCAAATCGGAATAGTCGTGCTTTGCTGCCAACCCTCAGGCACTTTCTTCTCAGCAACAACCTGATTGAAAAACTCAGTCAGCCAGTCAGCAGGGCACCAGCCCTTCGACTTCCACAGGTCAGCTGGCAGGTCATCGGGACCAGTGGCTTTGCCTGACTTCATCTTCCTCAGGGCTGCTTCAATTTCGCTCACTGTGATCTTCTGAACGGGACCGTATACAGGTGATGCAAAAGGAACAGCAGGATGTTCAAATTCTACATTCGAGATTTCCTCGAAGTACTCGCGCCATCTCTTCACAGCCCTCTTACGATCCATGAGAAGATGACCGTTCTTGTCGTTAATGCCAAAGAACTTCTCGATGTCTTCTGCTTGGCGACAGCGAGCTTTGGCGAGGCGGTAAAGATAACGCTCGCCATCGCGCGTCTCCAGTTTTTCACTCACATCAGCGTAGTGTGCGGCTTTAACACCGGCCACAGCCTTCTTTGCCGCTTTCTTCGCTTCTTGATAATTCCGCCAATTATCGACTGTTTTATCACCGATAAATATGTGATATAGCCGTTTCTTTTCCCTGACCTTCTCTCTGACATCGTCAGTCCACAGCCAAGCCTGCTTGTCGACCCAACGCCGTCCAGGCTTCGTTGTGCCGAGTTCGAGACGCGCAGCCCGAGTTATCGCATCGGTAGCATCCTTCCAGGTTTCCTCGACAGTTGTTACCGTCGGCAACCGAATGCGAGAAATAACAGCTGCTTCCTTCTCTTTCAGTCGCCACCATTTGATTCTAGCCGTCCCGCATCGCTCAATACGTTTACACCTCGGAGGTGTGATCTTCAGCGAGCAGATAAGTGGACGGTGTTGCGTGGCAACCGTCTCATACGGCACGGTCTTCGCGTCTGTGACAAGACCTTGGTCGCGACGCCTAACAAGGACATAGTCAATCTGCGTTTTGGCGTTCCCGCTATAAAACGAGATGAGGTGGGAGTCACGCTTTCGAAACTTGGTGTTCACGATGATGAGGTCGTGTGAGTCTGCATACTCAAGTATACGCTCACCATCGGCGTTGCGTGACCCATAGCCAAAACCACCATGACAGCTGTGACCATCTTTCGCTGCTCCGACGTGACCATTAAGGTCACCTGCCACAACAATCATGTCTTGTGACGGCACTTCCGCTGTCTTCTCATCAAGCAGGGACCAGAACTCGTCCTTGGTTTGCTCGGAGCAACCTGTCTGCGGAGCATACGCGGAAAAGAAATGACATCGTCGCTCTTCTACGGCGACAACAATCTTCATCAAGCGGTCATCGAAACGTTCTACGCTTGCAATCGCGTCACGGAAACGCTCGGAGACGATCATACCGACACCACTGGTGGTCCTGGGACTTCCACATAGAACGGTCTTGAAGCCACGTCCTATGTCCCTTGACTTGCTGCAGGACCACCTCGTCTCCTGCACCGCACAGAAATCTATCTTTCTTCGCTCCAGTGCTTCTACCAACTCGCACGAGCGGCCCGTCAACGTACCCACATTCAACGTTGCTACGCGGGTCTTGCCTACGTTACGGGACTTTCGGACTAGCTCAGTTGCCCCCCGATGCCGTCCTCGCATCAGGGGCCCTCGCATACTTCTCACACCCGCCGGGCTTTGCGAGTGCGCGTCGGTTCCCGCGGACGCCGTAGCACTATCTCGAGAACTCTGAAACGTCATCGACCATATGATGTGACACAGGATGTTCGTAGGCCGGCCTGTCACTAGGGCCTGTCGCCTGCATTCGATTGTCCGTGATTGGCTCGGCTCGCAAAAGCAAGCAGTTTCCAGTGGCATCACGTGGAGGAACGGACATCGCCACCAAAGGAAAAGGAGTTTTTCAAGAAAAATCGTTACGCCAAATTCACTGAGGCAATACAAGAGGTTTACTGACCGGTATCTCCCAGAAGCTTCTTAATACCTTACCAAATAATACCAGTTTGCCTATGCAGTTCCTAGTTACCACTAATTGTGTTGTCCTATTCAATAACATGTAATCATTTTTCTGTTGTTTTAACCTTGCTCACATACAAAATAAATGAATAAATGTGACAACGAACGCGTAACCAGCAGTGGTGCCTTTGGGCTACTCTATTTGTTCTTCTGCGAAACAGAGATACGGAATACGCAGCTGACCTTCCCCATGTCTCTAGAGAGTTAGCCCATAGAAGCCTCCCTTCACCGTTCACAAACACGTTTGCTATGAACAGAAAGATATTTTGAAAATAAAAGGGAGCGTAACATAGAAACGAAATCCAAGCTACTACTCGAGATCATGTCGTGCCCATTTACTCTCGCGCAGCGCTACGATGGCTCGGTTCATAGTCAATAAGCGCACCCTGAGGTAAACAGGACAGAAGGATTCAACGGAGAAACAACCATACGTAGATGTAGCTGGTGGAGAGGTTCGGATCAAAGCTTCGTAAATGCGTTCCGTGGTGTGATGTCACACCTACATTTGAAACCACAAGGACGCCACCCCTTCTACGACACTCAATGTCAGAAAACAGAAGACCAAAGCGGCAAAGCAATCGAACTTCGCCTTCAACTCTTGACGAAAGTACATCACTACGGCTATTGGAGATGCCAAATTCATTCAACGATCAACAACTTCTCTACAGATTTATTGAGAAATATTATATTACATGTAAATTTGTTGCATCTTTTGTTACGTTTCAAATATAGTTAATAAAAGTATTAGGTTGGCAACTAATTTCGTGGACTCTCAAGCGCCTTCAACAAAAGTGTTCATAAACAAATAACAAACAACAGTTTTCAAACAAAGTAAGATCTGTTGGAACGCGGGACTGCTTCCCATTTATCAGCTACCTGGCCCATCCCACAGCTGTAAAATTCTTGTGCTTTTGAGGCCAAGAATCCTTGGAGGTGCATTTTGACATGGTCCACATTAATAAATCGTCCTCCAACCAAGAAGTGCTGAAGCGAGCTATAAAGGTGCCAGTCACTTGGCGCACAGCCTGGGCTGTAAGGTGGGTGAGTTAAACGCTCCCAGCCAAAGTCTTCGATTTTTTGCAGCTTCCGATTCGCGACGGGTGATCTAGCGTTATCTTGCTGAAAGATAATTCCGCTCCTGAAAATCGGTCTGAACCGATTCCAGCGGAGTTCAGCCTGCGCGCGGCCAGGTTGAGAAGAGTAGATTACAGCATTAGTGCTGAAACCATTCTTGACGAGCTCCCAGAAATTAATACCTTCTTGACACCACCAAACGGAGGGAATGTAGCGAACCGGACGCCTCAAAAAATTGAAGACCTTGACTGGTAGCGTCAAACTCATCCACGTTACAGCCCAGACCTTGCGCCGAGTGACTACCACATTTTTAGTTCAGTGCAGTACTTCTTGGTTGGAAGACAATTTAATAATATGGACCGGGTCAAAATGCACCTCCAAAGATTCTTAGCCTTAAAAGCACAATAATTCTATGGTCGTGGGATAGACCAACTACCTGATATATAGGAAGCACTTCTGCATTCTGAGGGATCTTATTTTAATTAAAGATTGTTATTAGTTATTTGTTAATAAATAGTTTTGCTGAAGATTCTTGAGAGTCCACGAAATTAGTTGCCAACCTAATAGAAGTATTGATTAGGCAAAAGACTATCAATCTTAGCATTCAGAACGCAGCTCCACTGGGCGACTGGAGCATGAATGCCGCGAGAAAATGGATGTAAGTGGAACAAGAGCTTTTATCAAAATGTAGTTTCCGCTAAAGCTGGAAAGATGTTTCTTCGACGTCCCTTTCCATAGCGCAGTCGTTGATGTTACTATTGTACCAGCCTGCATCTGTATCTGATGATGGATATTTAGAAGAACAAAGTCCTCTCTATTCCTTTGAAATGTAGAGGTTAATAAACTCATAAAGGTCTTCAATTTGCATGACTAGCAAAACAGCAGAAGAGCAGCTGGTCTTACCTGTTATCCACATAAATGCAGATGCCGCAGTTTGGCGGTTTGCAAAGCGAACAAACGGCCATTGCTGCAGGGCGAGAACAAAAGCGTTTATTGTGGTAACTTCAGTTTCACACCTTGTTTCAAAGACATTTTAATTTGTCTGTTTGTTGTTTATAGCACAAAAAACTCATATCCATCGAGCCAACATGTCATAGCACTGAAGTCAATTCGAATTCTTTACTTGAAAATGTAGGTTCTCAAGAAACGACACTGCAGAGTTGCGCACTGATTCCCATGCTAACGTTTCGCCAGCAGGCACTTGACTTTAATCATAGGGAACCAAATGATCCCAGTACTCAACATATCACTCGCTTAGTGTGTGCAGAAGTTGTACTTGCTTTCGAAGCACACTACCAATGTATAGAGTGCTCTAACGAATAAAACAAACAGCAGCCAGTGAAATAAGAACTCTGCAAAAATTATTCTGCAAGAACTGTAAGGCCCATGTAAAAATTCTTGCCTAGCAGGAAGTGTCCCGAACAGGTTTGGTTGGCAACCGAAGTCCCTTGTAGGACTTATGTGACCGATCTCTGTTACATCTATGGTTTGCCCAGAACAGAATATATGGAATAGACGTCAGGACCCATCAAAGCTCAATAGGTCAGCTGAAGTGCAGAAATACCACAACGCACGGGAACCGAGCCTCCCACCTCCCTAGCATGGAGCAACGCCACTATACACTGCGCTCCGAGCCGCGTGCCGGGATCGGCACTTCGCGCGCACAAGGAATCCACAGTGTTGATTCCACAGTAACTCCAAGGACCCCTACTTCTTGGTTTTAACGGCTTGTTAAAAAAGAAACACATTTTTGTACGATTTGAGGAGTGAGGAATCCTCCTATATTACTGGCTCCCCCTATCTGGACATACGCTTGAAACCCTTCCCTAGTTAGAAGATGTTTAGAGCTCCATCGCGATGGGACCAATGAAATGATAAGCTCCCATATTGATTGGGCGCTCGATGGATCGATATGCGAACGACTAATTGTTATATAACCGTTTGTCTGAGCAGTTTCGAGAAAAGTCATAGAGTTCATGGCAAAACCTTCCACTTCCACCGCATTTATTATCGGAATCTACATTCTACTCTCCTGCAACTCATATTGAATATAAGGAAAAGTCTACTGAATAAAGCGCCCCGATAGCGTTTGCTGTCGTGCTTCCGAAGCCAAAAAGACAACGACAAAGTCTCATTCGATCCGCAAACGTCTTCATATAAAGTGCTGGCGCACGCATTCATATCCTTCACATCAACAGAGTATGCTACTCACCAGTAGACCCTAAAGACATCCCCACAGCGCTCGACGATTAAACCCGTGAGCATAGGCGGACGGAGGACGACGGAGAAGTTATATCTGAATGAATGTGGATATACGGTAACGCGGCGCAGACCGCAATCACAGACAAAGTACTTTATTACTCAATTTGTGATATATCAGATTTGCTGGGCCGACACTGCCAGAGAAGAGCAGTTATGTTAAAATTGTGACAACAGCATAAACAAACCAAAACAAATGTAATAACAACCTTGGCCACCATCTCAAACAAGACAAGATCGGTCTGGAGTTTTGTTAAAATTAAAAATGTCCTACTGGCATTTCGCAGCCCATTAAGCCTCATCAGGATGTGTTCCACTTAGCAGTGCCCAGTAGCGTAAGGCATAAGATCAACTGCGTCCTCAACCGCAGTCTAACAAAATGTTTAAAACTCGCACAATGTTAGGAATATTTACGATACTGCTGTCGGCTCGTTAAATCATAACATCAAAGAACTACCAATTGTACGAGTCGCAAATGTTTTATACACATAATATTAAGTTTGCAATCTCATTACATAGAAATACAAGTATCATAAAAATGAGGACCTTCAAAGCGAATCATTACAAAAAACACGTCCATCTGTCTTTGCTGAGCACTGTGTTGTGAACGAGTAAACTCGGTACGTGCGAACTTTCTGCGACATTATACAAAAAATTATACGACAAAATAGAAAAAGCTGAACAACTAGGGAAGAATCTCCTCAGTTCCTAGATCCACCACATTGTTCAGCACTACGAATGCCTTTCCCTCAGTCAACGAAGCACTTCTTGAGCAAAACTGAATAGAAACCGCTACCAAGGTTGTTTCCGAGCCTAACATCTTCAAAAATTGAGCCTAAGCCGGTAGTCTTTTTCGAGGCGCATATTAATTTGATTTGTCGAACATGTATAGGAGCTACCGACCAAGAATAAAAGGAGGATAGTGACGGGGTTTATCAATGCCTAGTGGATGCGATACGAGTCACCTCTGTGGGATATTGCGGAGGCGATTTGAATGCATATTCCTTCAGTACAATAACTTCCGATGGTCATCCAACAAACAAATCTGTGATTTACTCCTCCCGGACAACTTTATGGGGGGGGGGTGGGCTTGGCTCCGACAGCTCAATCAGAAACGATTGATACTGTTGTTTATTGATATCTTTAACTGCAGTGGTACACTGTTGTTGTGGTGCTGTTGTTGATATAACTTTCGTGAAAATGACACTTGATATTATTGATATTATTCATCGTAACAGTTTAACTAATATTCACCCTCCAGCCGGAGACCTTCGCTACAGAACGAGAACTACCCATATCGATTAGCCAATGTAGGAACTCGATGCAGGCCGATATGAGCGTTCCTGTTTGTTACTTTCTTCTTCTTCTTCTTCTTCTTCTTCTTCTTCTTCTTCTTCTTCATCAGCGTTTGTCCGGCTTAGTGGGGGGCCGCTCTTCTGGTCGTTGCCTAGGCGGTCGCTTAGGCCGTTTGCCGGGTACATATATGTTGAGGCCAATCTTCCTAACGGTGCCATTCGCACGAAGAACATGGCCACACCAGTGTAGGTGAGCTTCACGTAGCTTATAGGCAATTGGAGCGACGCCAAATCTTTTGACGTATATAGACATTGGGAATATGATCCAAACGCGTGACACCAGCCGTCCAACGCAGCATTTTCGTCTCCACTACGCTGAAGCGGCTCTCAACCTCCCTCGATGCAGGTAAAGCGTACATCGCTACTGGTCGGATGACGGTTCCGTAGATGTTTGATTTAAGGCGCTCTGGTATTTTCCTGTCGCACAGAACGCCTGTCATTGAGTGTCGTTCGGACAACGCTGCGCTCACGCGCGAGCTCAATTCGAACGTCAGACTACCATCGGACGCAATTGCAGATCCAAAGTACTTGAAATGTGTCGCTTATCTAGGAATTGTCGTTGATCTCAATGGACCAAGTCACGTTTAAGTCTGTCGTCAAATACTCAGATTTTTTGACGTTCAGCCTGACCCCGAACGCCGCCAAGCGGCCACACCAAGCTTGCACTTGTCGCTCAAGTTCGGCCTTGTCTTCACTGGCAAGCATTACGTCATCTGCATATACCAGCGTCCAAGGAGTGGGCTTCTAAAGGCCTCGCGAAATGGTATCCATTACGACAATGAAAAGGAGCGGGGAAAGCGCGGAACTTTGGTGACACCGACGGAGATTGGAAACTCTGCCGATGTGCCGGCTGGCGTTCGCACTTGACTCTTAGAACCAGAGTAAAGAATGACACCCACACAATAAAGTTCTTCGGGAACACCGTGCTACCGTGAACCGTACCATATGACCTCATGCGATACACGATCGAATGCTTTCTCCAGGTCGAGAAAATGCAGCGGTTTTCGTTTCTCGCGATATCTTTCTGCAAAAAGACGAACAGCATGAATGGCGTCGATGGTGCTACTGCCGGCTACTAAGTCCCACTGGTTGGGGGAAAGTCGGACGATCTCGCAAATACGTCCATCAACAATTCGTTCGAATATTTCCATAGTGGGTGAGAGCAATCGGATTTTACGGTAACTCGTGCAGTCAGCGGAACTGCCCTTCTTCCAGATCGGGATCGTTGTGCTTTCCTGCCAACTACCAGGAACCTTCTTCTCCGCAACAGCCTGGTTGAAAAACGTCGCTAGCCACTCAGTAGGTTTGCTGCACCTCAACTTCCATAGGTCGGCCGCTGTGTCGTCAGGGGCCGTTGCTTTGCCTGGCTTCCGTCTCCTCCACAGTGATTTTCTGCACAGGACCCTGCGTAGGAGGCACACAAGGAATAGACGTATGGGTAAACTCTATAGTTGAAATTCTCTCGAAGTAGTCATGCCATCATTCCATAGCCCTTTTCCGGTTCATCAGTAGGTGGTCATTCTCCTCGCTGCAACTTGACTGCAAGCACCTACACTCCTCGTGCTCAAACGTTCAGCCTCAGGCAAAAAACGACATTTTCGACGACGAAAAGTCATTTTGTCAGAACAGAGGATTCCCACCCCTCCTAATACTATGTTGAACAGAAAGTTTTTCCACGCAGGGTCCTGATACAGCAGTGACGAATTGGCTGACCGTCACAGACAATGTCACTTTCAAGTTACAATCACAATGTCGCTCGTATTTGCCTTCTGATCGAAAAGTCCCACCTGCTGTGAAGCACTTCCGTCTACCATAATAACGCGTGCCTCCCAAACCGAAACCGCCGGTCAGGGAATCGATAATATCTTCCGATATTGGTATCCCATTCGAAACTTCCTACCTGCTGTAAAGGCCTCCCGTCGACGATCACTTAACACTCACCCTGACCGGTTAAATCTGAGAGAAAATCAATTATATCGATATTCTTTGCCTGATCTATATGTCACATCTTACCAGAACAACTCCCTTTACTGTCAATAATCCGGTTCAATGATCCCCTTAGTGGACGACGCCTTCGGTTCGTTTTCTGAATCCCCTGGCACGGAGAAGACGTTTGGGAATTTTTCGCTATTTTCGCGCAACGTAATCCTCCCCCACCCATCTTTCCTCCTATTTTCCAGCTATTTTATGACTCAGCGTCGATCGATGGTATGACTCGTGGTAACGCATGATTATATATTATGATAGGCGCGTAGATGATGACCGTATACTGGCGGAAAGTTTGAAAAAAGCAGAAAACTGAGTTTTAGGAATGTTTATAAGAACAATACCGGCGAATTCACTCAGATGTGTTCACCTTTCAATGATTACATCAATGATTAGACATACAGCTCTGCCAACAAAACACGTTGTAATTGTTTTTCAGCCGCGAATATCATTTAAAGTGTTGCAAGGCATTTTCAACCCCACATTGTCGGCTATAGTCGCGAATGTGGCCCGAATTGGAAGGCAAGAACGGGTTCCGGGAACCAGTATATGTCATGTACGATATACGATAAACTCACCTAGACGGCATCCAGTGGTCCAGGGTGGCGGCAGGAGGTGTGAGCCTTCGCTGCGTGGAGAAGCTCAGGCTCATATGTTACTAAACAGACAAGAGCCTTACTCTCACTTCACGAGGACAAGCATCGTAGAACTTTTACTGAATTTAACGGATTTTTTTTTCGTTGAAAATAGTCGTTAAAAATTTACCCAAAAAATTGAAGCACACCCCTGATTTGTATGCTGTAGACTGGACCCGTTATTTAGTGGTAGAGGGGCCTGAGAAATATAATACAAATTACCGGTTTGCCCAACGGCTGGCCACCGCATACAGTTGTAAAGAGCAAATTCACAACCAGACTACGTATGTGATATTACATAATCCCAGAAGTACAATGTATCTCGCATCTCAAAAAAGACTAATCAACGCGGACATCGGCGGCAACTCTTTTATCGATTTTACAACCATTAATTGTTGTTGACAGTAGACAAGCTTCAGTGCTCCTTACTCGCTTGCCTAAATTTGCCCGCACTGCAATCTTGACTCCAGGGAGCTAGCTTTCGCGTGGCACCTCTATTGCTTGAGTTGTGCAGGACAAAGAAAGCATTAATGGAGATCTCAATCGAGCCTTTAATGATCCTATGAACCATCAACAGGTCGTTCCTCTTTCTTCTGTCAGCTAAGGTACCATCGTGTATTAAACGATCATCGGGAAAACTACCTTAACCAAACTACGTCCGCTTCGTCGCAGTAGACGGCCGTCTTCGAAGATTACAACGGATCCTTCGGCATCCTTCGCATCCATCTGAACATTTAATTTGAAGTCGGATAGTAGTCACGCTAACGTTCAATAGATGCTTGTCATCGAAGCAAATTGGCAGACCACGAAAGTGACCTGCAAGGTTGAAGTTTTGTATCAGTAAGTCAATCTAATCTACATAATCTCAGAAGTACAAGCATCTCGCATCTTAAGAAAGACTATGCATCGCGGGTGCCGGCGAGAATTCTTTCAACGGTTTTACTGATTCATTAACTTATTTTACCGCACAGCATTCTTCGCGTATTCAATGCCGAAATTTAGATATCAGAGCTGTTACGATCGTGGAACCGAACAAGCCCGTAACCGGCCGTTGATCTTGAACATGAACTTTGACGGAGTCATGCATTTGCATCCTTTAGCGCCAAAGACGATAATGTCATGGTGATAACATTCAGCCAACAAGGATCTCAAGTAGTGATGATGTTGAGAAGAAGTCCTCCAACTCTTTCTGCCCATCAATCACCTCCGTTTCCTCATGTGCAAATAAAATAAATAAACAAGTGTGTCACCGTCTGATGAATACTCAAGATACTGCACATTGAACCCAGGAATTAGAACTAACACACACGTCCGGTGAAGATCAGCAAACTCATGCTACCATGCTCCCCACAGCATCAATACTAATGCAATTTCGTTGATGGTGTTGTGATTTTTAAAAAACCGCTGTTTGTTTTAAGAGAGTGGCCCAAAGGACCTGCCTCTCCATCGGGAATTCTTGCTTCACTACGATTGCTGGAGTGCGTCTTCGCCCGATGCTGATGCTGACATCCTACTCCGCTTCCTCCAACAATTGTAATAGCAGGTAGCGGTGACATGTTCTCACAGGTTGCAAAAGCTTTGACCAACACTTTTGATTTAAAACAGGTTTGCAACCCATGCCACGCTATAACTGATGACCATAGCCCAGTAACAAGCAACTGAGATGTTTCTCAACAGCAATTACGAAGTTGCATGCACGCATGCTTGACGTTTTCTTTTTAGATCTCGTGCATAATTCCCGTTCCTGCGATTGAATCGCAGCGATGAGTTTTGCAGAGCGACGCGAAAGGAGGTGGAGTTCCCAGCGCTAATCGCATCGCAAGTGTCCTCATACTTACGCGCTTCGCGCGAAGTTGCAATATCACTAAGCTAAGGACGATCACATCATGGGTGGCTCTGTCCGTTCCTCCAAGTGGTGCCACTGGAAACTGCCCGCTGTGCGAGCTAAGCCGAACACGGACATTCGACTGCAGGCGACGGGCCCTTGTGACAGGCCGGCCTACGAACAGCCATGTTACATCACATGGTTCATGACATTGCAAGTTTTTCGTGATAGTGCTCGGCGTCCGCGGGAGCCGACGCCCACTCGCAGGGCCCGGCGAGAGTGAGAAGTATGCGAGGGTCCCTGATGCGAGTACGGCATCGGGGGGCAACTGAGCTAGTCCGAAAGTCCCGTAACATAAGCAGGACCCGCGTGGCAACGCTGAATGTGGGTACGTTGACGGGCCGCTCGTGTGAGTTGGTTGTAGCACTGGAGCATAGAAGAATTGTTCTCTATGCGGTGCAGGAGACAAGGTGGTCCTGCCGCAAGTCAAGGGATATAGGACGTGGCTTTAAGGCCGTTCTATGTGGAAGTCCCAGGACCACCAGTGGTGTCGGTGTAATCGTCTCCGAACGATATCGTGACTCGATTGTAAGCGTCGAACCCTTTGACGATCGATTGAAGATCGTTGTCGCCGCTAACGAGCGACTCTATCACTTCTTCTCTGCGTATGCTCCTCAGACTGTCTGCTCCGATCAAATCATGGATGAGTTTTGGAACCTGCTTCATGAGAGGACAGCAGAGGTACCGTCGAAAGATGTCATCATAGTCGTTGGTGACCTTAATGGGCACGTAGGTGCTGCGAAGGACGGGTACAGCTGTCATGGTGGTTTCGGATACGGGTCTCGTAACGCCGATGGTGAGCGCATTCTTGAGTATGCGGAATCGCATAATCTCACCAATGTG
This sequence comes from Heligmosomoides polygyrus polygyrus, assembly GCA_947396885.1. Lineage (NCBI taxonomy): Eukaryota > Metazoa > Nematoda > Chromadorea > Rhabditida > Heligmosomidae > Heligmosomoides > Heligmosomoides polygyrus. The sequence continues at coordinate 14,219,914 of OX377206.1, forward strand.
AACACCGTTTTCCGAAAACGCGACTCCCACCTCATCTCATACTATAGTGGGAGCTCCAAGTCTCAGATAGACTTTGTCCTTGTGAGAGATCGCGACCGAAGTCTTGTCACAGGAGCGAAGATCGTGCCGTATGAGACGGTCGCCCCGCAGCACCGAACGCTGATCTGCACTCTGAAGATGTCCCTCCGAGGCTGAAGCAGGTCGAGCGATGCGGTGCTGCAAGAATCAAGTGGTGGCGAATGAGAGAGAAGGAAGCAGCTGTGATTTCTCGCGTGCGGTTACCGACAGTCACGACTGTCGACGAAACTTGGAAGAAAACGACTGACGCGATTCGTCAAGCTGCACAGTCGGAACTCGGCATTACGAAGCCTGGGCGACGGGAGGTCGGCAAGCAGGCATGGCTGTGGACAGACGTGAAAGCAAAAGTGCGAGAGAAGAAGTCGCTTTATCACGTGTTTCTCGGCGAAAAGACGGCCGATAACTGGCGAAAGTACCAAGAAGCCAAAAAGGCTGCAAAGAAAGCCGTGACCGTTGCAAAAGCGACTCATTACGGAGATGTCAACGAGAAGCTCGAGTCGCGCGATGGTGAGCGGTATCTGTACCGACCTGCAAAGTTTCGCTATCGACAGACCGAGGATATTGAGAAGTTTTTCGGCATCAATGATGAGAACGACCATCTTCTTACGGACCGCAAGAAGGCATTGAAGCGATGGCGCGACTACTTTGAGGAAATCTCTACGATACAATTTCCTCATCCAGCCATCCCTTCTACGGCTCCAACCCACGGCCCCGTTCAGAAGATCACCGTGGAGGAGATTGAAGCGGCTTTGAAGAAGATGAGGCCAGGCAAAGCGACTGGGCCCGATGACGTGGCAGCTGATTTATGGAAATCCAAGTACTGGTACCCTGCTGAGTGGTTGGCGAAGTTCTTTAATCAGGTTGTGGCGGAGAAGAAAGTGCCTGAGTGCTGGCGCCAAAGTACGACGATTCCGATTTGGAAGAAGAAGGGCAGTGCTGCTGACTGCTCCAATTACCGTCCGATTCGCTTGCTTTCGCACAGCAGGAAGGTCTTTGAGCGAGTTGTCGAAGGGCGAATTCGGGACATCGTCCAGCTTTCCAGCAATCAGGGCGGCTTCGTGGCTGGTTTGTGGCACCGTTGATGCCATACATGCAGCCCGCCTCCTGACAAAGAAGCATCGCGAGAAACAGAAGCCAGTGCATATCGCCTTTGTCGACTTGGAGAAGGTCTTTGACCGCGTAGCGCGTGAAGTGATATGGTATGCCCTGCGTCAACATGGAGTTCCTGAAGAGCTCATAGAGTGAGTGCGACTTCTCTACTCTTGTCCAAAGAGTCGAGTTCAAGCTGCAGCTGGAACCTCGATGGAGTTTCCCATTTCTGTCGGAGTACACCAGGGTTCTGAGCTTTCCCCACTCCTCCATGGATGCCATCACACGAGATCTTCAGAAGCCCGTCTCCTGGACGTTGCTTTATACTGATGACGTGATGCTCGCTAGCGAAGATAAGGTGAACTAGACCGAGAGCTGCAAGCTTGGTGTAACCGCTTGGAGCGATTTGGACTCAAACTGAACGTGAAGAAGACCGAATACCCAACGACGGACGTTACTGAGTCCAGCTCCATCAAGGTTAACGGCATCGAGCTCTCACGCACCTCGGTTTTTAGGTACCATGATCAGCAGTCGCGTCTGACGGCAAACTGATGGTCGAAGTGAATTCACACGTGAGTGCAGCTTGGTCCAAGTGGCGCTCGTTGACTGACGTGCTCTGCGACAAGAAGATACCAGAGCGCTTTAAGTCGAAGTTCTATAGAGTAGTGGTCCGGCCAGTAGCCATGTACGGCGCTGAATGTTGGCCAGCGACCAAGGAAGTTGAAACGCGCCTCAGCGTCATAGAGACGAAGATGCTGCGTTGGATGGCTGGAGTCACGCGCATGAACCGCATCCGAAACGATGTCATTCGGCAGAAGTTCGGTGTCGCGCCGATAGCCGACAAGATGCGTGAAGCTCGCTTGCGATGGTACGGCCACGTTCTACGTGGAAAGGAAGACAGCGCCCGCAAGATAGGCCTTAACTTCGAGGTAATAGGAAAGCGGCCTAGAGGGCGCCCGAAGCAGCGCTGGGCTGATACGTTACATACGGACTTGAATGTAGCTGGTGTCCACCCCGATCTAGCGCTGGATCGAGAAAGGTGGCGTTATGACACCAGAATAGCGGATCCTGCTACGAAGCGGGAGAGACGCTGAAGAAGAAGAAGAAGCTACCACTTATCGAAAATCTCAGTAAATAAAAATTGGTTTCGTCTACCATGGTTGCTACAGCGTCTAAAGATGATGCACACATAGTACAAAAAGTCCATACGAAAATTTTGAATCCAACTAGAAAAATAAATTGCAGGACAGAGGCACAACTTCATGTCACATGGTCCTGCTCAGCCGAAAGGGTGTGGCACAGCGTTATATCACGTCAAAGGGTTACATTTGGACCTGACGTATTCCTTCCATAACCAAATTTGTGAAGCGTAATGAGACATTTCCTCCTTCTTCAAAAAAATTGCTGTGTCCACATCATTGTGTACATCTAAGGAAACACTATACGTTCTTCAACACGTCAAGCAACGCTAACAGATGGTGATGAATCATAAGAATCTTACCTAAATCTATGGCGTCCGTTGCTGCAGGAGCAGCTGCGGCAGGCGTGAGCCTTCGGAAAGCTCCGGCTCATATGTTGCTAAACAATTCCAATTACCACGCATTTATTTTCTACACTATGTGTAATCCTAGACAATACATTCTGAGGCAATTTTATTGTAGCACATCCCAATAACCTGAGTGAAATTGCTGCAGGCGAAAACTATAAGCCCAGTCATCATGTCTCTAGTACTCCTTCAAAGGTTATATTTCTAATTAGAATAGCTGTGTTGGCTCAATGCTACGAGGTTTGTAGACTCGACAGATATGAGTTTGATGTGGCATGAACAGAAAACCGACACGTCAAACAGGAAGAAAAACGACGAAGTTGACATACCTGTCACCTCTTACCTGTCTTCACTTTACGATCGCAGAGTTGCTCCAGAGGTCGCCAGATTGTCCTGAGGTCGGATTCACGGCAGGTAAGATAATGAGATAGTGGTATTGGTTAAGCCTACCAACAGATAGTGGGCAGAGAGCAAGTTGTATTCATGTATTCATAATTTGGTGAATGATATAATTCTACCCCACCATTCACGCAACCCCAGGTAATGCTTTAACTTCTACCCTACATTCACATAACCCTGGCTAAAGTGATTAATGAACTCGGCTTCTGGCGTTCTTTTGACACCCCGTCAATTGCCGCTCTCGCACAACGTGTGTTACTCAACCAAGAAGATTACATAGCCATCTATCCTAATTTTCGACGACTTGGCGAACGCTTGAGCGCCTCTGATCCGTGAACGTCGACGGTTTTGGTCCTTTTCGAATACATAACCGCGCATACCATGTGATAGCGCACGAAAACGGAAGTTTTTCGACAAATGGATGAAAAAGATTCCGCAAAGCAGTCGCTCAAAACCTGATATTTATATTATATTTGATATTTGTGTGTTATAAATTGGGACCGTGATTCAGTAGTAGACGCTTCTGGGAAATACAAAGTAGTGGTTTATCCATCGGCTGGCCACAAAATGGGTGCAGCCTTCACACAATCCTGCCCGCCGCCCAGGGTTCGCCCTGACGGCGCGAAACCTCGCTGCGGGCTGAAGAATCGTTGCTTGGAAATACGCCGCCTAAAAACCGCGCCACATTTGCTTCGTAAAGCCGTCAGCTTACAACCAGGAACAGGGGTTAGGCGAAGGGACTTCGAAATCCGAAAAACGAGTAGCGGATTAATTTAAGATAGGTGTTTTCAGAAGTAACCCAATCCGACAGAAAAAAGTTCAGACTCGATCGATCGGCCGCTCGTACAAATCAAAGCTTTGCAAATTGCGCGTTTTTACATTGTTAGCGTAGGGATTTAACCCTTTCACAACACGCACGATTTTCGGGTGACTGCCGGGTGGCACAGCGCGCATTTTTCCCGTGCTCTGATTATTTGAATTATTTATTTGTATTATTTGTTAAATATAAAAAACAGTAACGAATGAAGTTTCCCAAGAACCGTCTTGACCGTAGATATTAGTGGACTCATTAATTAATATTATACTATTAAATGCTTTATAGTTTTCCATGAACTGTTTTTATGATGGTGTCCGACGACATGGTCGGACATGTTCCCACGCGGCAAAAAATGTGTCCGACGAGATCGTCGGACAATCTCGTGAAAGGGTTAAGTCGAGACCTAAGGTAGAGTCTGTAAACATATGGAATTTCCATGCGGATCTAGATTGCTGAGGAACGCCCGTATGCTAGGCGTTCCCAGCAGATGGTATGGCTAGCGCTCGCAATGCCTGTCATCGGGAAATCCTTCCCACAAGCTGAGCTTCCATCCCCACGAGGATGGCAGCTGACCAGAAAAGACGACAATTCCTGAATAGGCCCTTGGTACACTCTAGCGTCGCGCCGGCCACAGTGTTGGGCGGGCACTTACGCAGTGCGTAGCTACCCGCACAGTGTTGCAGCGACGGTGTTGCGCGGGCAGCTACGGATTGCGCACTCGCGCAACACTGTCGCCGTGACCGGTCGCCGGAGCGACGCGAGAGTGTAGCAAATTCGGTCCAGTAAAGATGGAAGTACGCAGCTCGATGTACATCGTACATCGAACACTGTACTGTCGTCGTTACTGGGGCGCGTTACTCACTGCTTGGCAGCTATTTCGGACAGCACTATTAGGATGCTCGAGTATGAGAATGCCAGCCTCCAGATAGGTAAATATTACAAATAAGGATTATCAACGAAAGGAGAAGGTTCACAAAGAAAGACGCCAAGTAAAACGCGTAAACGGGCCGCCACTAAGATGATCGGAGTCATCGTTTGTCTTCACGCCCCACCCCTGTTCTCACACAAAGAAGCAAACAGCAACGCAAATAATTGTGTAGGCTACTCCACAACGTTGCGCAGAACATTTCACCAACCGGAATAAAGCGGAATAGGGAGCGACCAAACGACAAAAGAGTCCCTCTTAAAACAATTTCGTACAACAAGACGACTCTTAACTCCTTTTTGGTCCATGATGACTGCTCGTACCTTTCATGCACTAATTTGTCGGCGAATATCACAGAAGACATCGAGACAAAGTGGAAAAGCCGACAGGTAAGACTTCATCACCTATCTTACTTCAACTAATTTTTCTCTGGCCTTGCCTGTCGTCTGCTTCATTTCATGAAACATGCAGAGGTAGGCTGTCCTGACTCTCATCACCTTCTGTCACACACAGCGTCCTCAAGCGATGCATTCAACAGCGTTGGCAGCAGGCTTCGAATGTACTCGAGCTTTCTTCGAATAATAGTGAAATCCTAATTGACTCTCAGTCGAACCTGTACCGAGCATAAATGAACGGTGATGACAGCGACTGCCGTGGAAAGATACCAAGAGAAAACATGGTCTGCTAGAAAAGTCATTGGCGACGGTAGCTAATAGATAACGGCCCTCGGAAGCGAACAATGTGATGAAGATAAATGGCTGGATTTAAGTTTAGCAATCGAACTATGTTGAGGTACGCACCAGTCCAGACAGAATATGGACAGTTGTTTTTACTGCGAATATGGAAATCCTAGTCTCAAATGCCAAGAAAAAGTGAAGATAGCATAGCAAACTTGGTTATGAAAATCTAAACTCAAGTTTTCACAGGAAAGGCAGAACATGGATATAAAACGAGCGAGACAAACGGATTATGAGTGTTCTCTTAATGGAAATGAATCGTTATAGTAAGATGTTTGTTTTGAGATGTTTCGCACGCCTCGTGTCATTCATAAAGGTGGACGGCAGACAAATATAAACGGCGGATATCAGGGGCCAGATCCATCAACCGCTTACCGGCCGGAAAAGGCCCCACAGAGTTCTGCGGCAGCGCCACGGCCCTATGCTTAACCACAGGGCAGAGACGCAGAGCTCGCCGCCGGCGGCGTCCCTTCCCTATCCTTTACCATAGCGGCGAGCGGCGTTGCCGCAGAACTCTGTGGGGGTCTTAACGATGTATAGGTTACCGTGTCCGTATCTCTGCAACTCTGTATCTCCCTGTATTACATACTACGTAGGCCGGTATGGTGAGTCCGCATTGAGATGTTACCAGCGGTATCGTTGATGAATCTGGCCCTCAATTTGTACACGATTAATGCTTTTAACAAGGGTGCCCAGAAAGTATCTGCAGAAAACTTCGCAATGTTCCAGATTTTTTCTAGAATATTCTGAAGATTTCAACATAAGTACTATATAAATCCTGCTGTATCTGCGTAGCATATCCAGCTCCGTCTTCTTTGCCTATTTCACTGCACGATGGCCGAACTGTCTACCCATATTAGACACGTACTCCTTTACGAGTTTGAATATTGGCACTCCGCTGCAGAAGCCTATCGAAACTTGTGTCGTGTATTCGGCTCTGAAGCTCTTTCTGCACGGCCTGTGTATAGCTGGTTCGAACGCTTCAGAAGCGGGACCAGGAGTCTCGAAGATGAGCCTCCTCTGGTTGACCGACAACGACATCTTTGGATGAACTGAGGAAACTGGCGGAGCAGCAACCATATGAAGGTGTACGTTATTTTGCTGCTGCTCTTGGCTGTTTCCGATCCACCGTGGACAATGGACTGCGATCCCATGGAATGGTTAAAAAGCTCGGTCAGTGGCTCCCACACGAACTGACCGACGACAACCGGCGAAGACGTCTGGACACATGCACTCAGCTGCTCTGCCGAAGTCGCAACTTTAACTGGCTGGACACCATCGTCACAGGAGACGAAAAATGGGTCGTCTACGTCAACCACGCTCGTAAACGTGCGTGGTGCCAACGCGATGAAGTGCCGAAATCTTTCGTAAAAGGTGAAATTCATGCGAGGAAAGTCATGCAGAGCGTCTGGTGGGGAGTTTATGGGATCTACCATTTCCAGCTGCTGCGTGACAGCACGACTGTCACTGCCGAGGTCTACGCTACCCAACTGCAGAGACTGGTCGACAAGATGCGCAAGGAACAGCCCAGGCTCGACAAAGTTCCTCACTGCACAATAACGCGCGCCCACACATCGCGAAGATGGCTTCTCAGAGAATTCTGGAACTCGGATGGGAAGCTCTGCCGCATCCACCGTACAGCCCAGATCTGGCCCCCTAGTGACTACCACCTTTTTTGATCATTTCAGCATCATCTGGAAGGGAAGCGTCACGAAGATCGTGACCATCTCGAAAATGACCTCCGAGCTTTTTCGCCTCCAAGTCTCCGGATTTCTACGCCAGAGGAATTCTTAGTCTTGTGGAGCGTTGGCGGAGAGTAGTCGATGTTATGGAAATTATTTGGTTGATTAATAAAATGTTAATAAAAAATTGTGTTATTTTGAAAAAATTGTCGTATTTCTGCAGATACTTTCTGGACACACTAATAAACCAAGCCTCTTTGGGCTTTCATTTGAGTTACCCTTCAATGGATCGTATTTGCACTGTATCATTCTATTGAATCGCTAACATAAAAAAATTTCTTGCTCACACGAAGTCATTTTGTTTATTGCTGACAATGATAATCAACAATTATGAACTATGAAACATTTAAAACATAATCGCTTATCACACCAGCAGCATCTTATAAACGCTAGGGACAAACAGTCTTCCTCTCCCTCACAAGGCGTCACTAGATCTTCTTCGTTGAAGGCATAATCGGTAGGCGTAGAGAAGGGCCCCGTGTGATCATCAACATATCCAGCCGCTACTCGACATTCTACTGTGAATGTTAAGTTTCTACCGGTATCAAACCAAACTCATAGTTATCCCGTGAAGTTTATATGTTTGTGTGCATTTACGGTATCGTTGCTGATATGATTCAGTGCAAATAAAATCCATTGAAGGTAACTCAAATGAAGCCTAAAAAGGCTAGGTTTAAATACTAAAAGCATTAATCGTGTACAAATTGACGTCTGTGATCACGCAGCTCCATAATCATAACGATCCGATGTGTGCAAAAAGGCTAGCGACACCAAGAACCGAACCATCTAATCCGCTCGGTGCGCCCGAGAGGCGCCCCCGCTACCATTGCACCAAAACCCCACATCAGGCTGGGTCGCAGCAAGGCGCCATGAACTTCACGCTCAACGTCTACACGGTCTGTTTTGACCACGGAAGAGCATTCCGAAAAGGGTAACTATGGTTTTGGACTCCCCACACGGGACCCTACATCCTGTAAAAATTGCATCGCGAAAGCTCACCGCCTCTCTGGAGGCTCTCCTTGTCAGATAGTCAGCTGAAATGCAAGAATGCCACGAAGCACGAGAACCGAACCCCGACATCCCTCGCAAGAAATAATCCCCCTACCCACTGTACCACGGCTCACTTGCCATCGGCGCCTCGCGGACGCACAAGACATCGATCGAACGTGGCAACGTGGACACCGACGCGTTCTCTAAGTTACGTGAGTGCAGACAGTAAAAGTCTCGGCGCGACCCACACTGCGGTTACGGTGAGCGGGTCCTGGGGCCAGATCCATCAACGATACCGCTGGTAACATTTCACCGCGGGCTCACCATATCGGCCTACGTAGTATGTAATACAGGGAGACACAGAGATGCAGAGATACAGATACGGCAACCGATATATCGTTACCGGCCGGTAAACGGTTGATGAATCAGGCCCTTGATATCCGCCGTCGCACTTTTACCAATGACACGAGGCGTGCGAAAAATCTCGAAACAAACACCTTACTATAACGATTCATTTCCATTAAGAGAACTTTCATAATCCGTTTATCTAGCTCGTTTTATATCCATGTTCTGCCTTTCCTGTAAAAAATTGAGTTTAGATTTTCTTAACCAATTCGCTGTGCTATCTTCATTTTTTTCTTGGCACTGGAGACTATGGGATTTCCATATTCGTAGTGAAAACAACTGCCCATATTCTCTCTGGACTTTACCTTATTTAAATGGGAGCATTTAAATGGTGACCAAGTAGAAAGCACAGCCATAAAATTCCCACTATTCCCGCCATCATTTAGATGGCGTGTAGATCTGCTTCGCCATAAACAATCGCTGAGTGAACGCATAGCACAACCCTACCGTATGCCACATAGCTTCTATTCCCTGCATTTTGAAATAGGCTTCAAATAAGCTCAGCAACATTCCTGTTGCAGACGAATAGGAATGAAGTGGTACGACCGAGTACGAGTGGTATTCTTCATAGTCAGATGGACTACGGACAGAACATAGACAATTATATCCAAATCAAGGAATTTTAAAAAAAGCGGCACTATCGTACTTTCGGGACTCCAGAGGTCGAGGAGCGGTGGGCAAAAAATCGCCAAAACTTCGGGTAGGGCGTTATTTGGGGTGCTGATCACGAATCTCACATACTTTTTGAAAATTCGGCCGATTACGGTAGGTTACGGTAGCTGCGGGTGACTAAGACTGACGAGGTCATAATTACCGATTTTACCCAAACTTCGCCGAGGGGGGAGGGGTATTTGGTGGACTGACAACGAATCTGATAACCGTTTTTCGTTTTACGCTGGAGCTTGGGCAAAATCGGTGACCACTGCCTTATTCACCCGTACCTACCATAATCTACCGTACTCCAGCGTAAAACAAAAAACGGATGTCAGGTTCGTGATCAGCACCCCAAATAACCCCCCCCCCCCCCTCTCCTAGGCGAAGTTTGCGCGATATTGGTGACTACGGCCTCGGCAGCGTTAGTTACCCGTTCTTACCGTAACCTACCGTACTCCAACGTAGAACGAAAAACGGATGTCAGATTCGTGATCGGCACCCCAAATAACCCCCTGGGCGAAGTTTGGACAAAAAATTTTCGACCTCTCCTCGTCCTCTGGACTCTCGAAAGTACCAAAGTAGTGCCAAAAAAAACTAAGTGAACAAACGATTTCAGAATAGATGCAAGGCATCTGGCGATTATTCATGGAGGGCGTAAACGCTCGGAAGCAAAAGCGACTAAAGACAAGTACCAGATATTAGAGACCAAAACGAGAAAGAAAACGAGGAAAAACGTTAGTCGCATAGCGAAACTGTTGCGCGTCCAACGACTACCTTCACCTTAGCCTCCGATATACTACGGCGAGACTTTCGCTTTGCATTAGTACTCCAAGCACAACAGATGTGGTAAACGACTTTATTCCTTGTCCCTGGCGAACTATAGTACGCAATCGAGTGAACTCTGGTATACACGACCGCAGGCTGGCTTTGACTTAATCAGGTTTAATCATGAGAATATGCGTATATGCAATGTGTTACAAACATAAGAACAACTTTGAAACTTTGATGCATACAAGATCAACACGATTGTCGGAATCCAGCGAACTTTGAGCTCACTTGTCATGAGCAATCATAAATTAAAAGAGGAAACCAACTACATTTACTGTTTACTGCTGCATTTCAGACGTCAATCTCCATGCAAGGTAGAAGCAGTAAGGACTACACACATTGAATAGTATTGTTTACTACATGAACTTAACGAGCACACGTGACAGCGAGACGGAAACACTGGATATGAGAGAGTAAAACAGACAGCAATGTAAGACAAGAGCTTTGTAAAAATTAAGATCACACTGGATTGGACATACAGAGACCGGTCAATTGTAATGAGTGTGAAAAATGGATTTGGAACTTGTTTTGTTCAACTTTTGATGTTCAGGACAGGCCCTACGAATAAAGACATTTTCCGGTAACAGTAACCTACGCGCGCACCTCTGGTCGCGTCCTGCAGGACAAAGAAGAGGAAGTTATCAGAGCTATTAGTGCTCCAAGCAATATCACAGCTACGGCTCAACATTAACTGTCAAGGAGAGCGAGTTCTCCAGCAAATGACTTCGGATTCTTCGTTGCATGGGCCATTCAGATGACTGGTTCGAGACCAGGCATTCATGTAAGGATATATCCGGCAGGGCGACCAGGTGAACACTGTCACGGCAGAGTTGTTCGTTTAGCGAATCTAGCAGAAGCAGATAACAAGGCCCGTCTGAAAGACATTTTAAAGTCACGATGAGCAATGAATTCCAGCACTATCTCAGAATTACGGTTATGACGACTAACTCCAAGAGAACGACGGAGTCAATAAGTGAAACAAAGAAACTATCATCTAACTGTGAAGGCGGCAATTTACAAGAGAATGTTCCAATCTGCTGAATTCCTGTAGCAGCGGAGCTTCCTTCATCTTCTGTATCTTTGCTGGTGCCGCTTCCGAGAATCACCCAAACCGCCCGACGCCGGTTCTAAAAGTGTTTCTCTACCTATTAGATAGCATCAGCACACCAAAAACAGTACATGTGGGGCGTTTGGTCAACCGGCTGCAAGGGGTGCAGCAAGGGAGGTAACAGCCAGTAAAGACACCGACTACAAAGTTTATGTACCGTATAACACTAACTTCCAATTCTCTTTCGGCTTTTTGATGAAACAACGAGGTTTGACTCAGCCCGATTAGGCTCGCAATTGGTACCCTGAGAATTTTCAAGATAATCCAAGAAGTAAGGGAGCATTAGTAAAATTCTCTCACCACGCATCGTTATGAATTGTCGAGCGCCATCGATATACCTTGTACTTGAAATGGCTCCATTTAAATAGACCTTATTCGTTTCGAACTGAAATGAGCACCTAACTTCCACGAAGACAGAAACAGCAGATAAAACAGTTTCTCACCATTTGGCTGACGGCAAAGCCACCTTATCCCGGCGAAGATTTCGCCCCTTTTGGAGATATTTCTGAAAACGATTGTAACCTTCCACTAGATGTCGAACGAAATCACAGGTACCCTGACGCGGTCCAGTGTTAACAGAGCCTGAAATTCAGCTTCAAGCCCTGTACATGATCTTTCATTTAATACTCCCGGAAACTTCTGTATTAAGAACGAGGGTCATTTATGGCTATGGAGCAAACAATATTGAAAATTGCGAACGAAGAAAAATGAGTTGCACGCCAGCTTCGCGTGTTAAAGCAGTTAGAATTCAGGCTAGAGTTATTTCATTAAAGAACCTATGATGGAGAACCAGTACGGGAAGCCCTCTAAAAGCACTAGCACAACCATTTCGTTTCAGAATAATACAACGTCTATCGGCTTACTGTCATTCGTTTTCCTTCAGATCGGCTAGAAATGAAGGGCGTGGCGCAACCCTGAAATGTGATTGACAACGTGATTGCTCTTCAGAGGTCTTTCCTTTTAAGCTGAAATCATACCGAGATCAACCAGAAGAAGATACGTTCAAGTCGTTCCGCCATGATCGTTAACGCATACAGTTGCGTATAGTAGTTCGCATAGTAGTCCCCTATAGATTGCCAAATATGAGCGGATAGCACTACTGCGAAGAAGTACCGTAGGGTGCTTACTTACTTGGCAACCTTTTCTAAGACGCCAACAACGCAGGTGCACTTCTAACACTTACACAGGTCTCTGCAAACGCCTCCACTACGACAAGGCTGAAGGGCGCTATCGTCGACACCTAAAGCATGAACATCGAGAAGCACAAACTTGGTTGCAGTCTACATTGTATCTATAACGCTAAAACCGGAAGAAAATAAAACATGTGCGCGTCGATAACTCCGAATAGCAATCAATATCGCTATCAGATCGACATAAAACGACTGGCAAATTCGGTAAAAACATGAGCACACGCATACTCCACACGACCTAAGCTTCATCAAGAAATTTCTACCGAGAATAAATTGAGTCGCCTACCTTCATCACATAACATGCCATCATAGCCAGGTGAGCACCTATACAGACTGCTTGGAAGAATCTCGTGCTTCACAGAGTGGCACGTGACACGTGTCCGAGACGCAGTCACTGCTATTGTGACACATCGGTGACGCACAAAGATCAGCTTCATTTGAACAAACGTTGACCCAATAGAGTTAGTCAGTAAAAAAACGCTGAAAATGAACTCACTGGTTTCCGATCTGCTTCTGGCGCAAGTGGTATTACATTTACACAAATACTCCGATTTTGCTGAAAAAAAGCACACCCAGCTTCCTATATTGGCACTACAGCATTACGAGAGATTTTGCTGTCGCAGATGACAGCATCTGGGCCTGAAATATAGATCACAGCAGCATAGCTTGTATGACTACATACCTACAATAAGGAAACAGCAACTCATCTAGAGTTCGAACTCTCCAAGATAAGGGATTGATCTAACTCCCCAAGAAGACTCAAAACATACTTCCAGAAAGAAAGAAAGGAAAGAAAGGGAAACTAGGAACGAAAAAAATCTGTGTACAGACAGTATTTGGATATTATTCGACCCCGTATAGAAACGGAAAAATAAAGAACGGCTGCGACGGTCCGTTGAAGAAGTGAACATAACTAGTCACGCGATTAATTACGATGAGAGCTGAACCACGTCCACAAGCAAAGTCCACAACGGTAGGAAACCTATGAGACAATATTCCTGGGGCAGCAAATACAGCACCTCAATGGTGATATTTGGCCGGTAGAAAAAGGGACAATCAAAGGGTGCCATAAAATCGTCACCTAGCATTGATGTTGTCAATTCTCAGAGAGATTCCATGATCTTTGAGCAGACCATGTCCGTAAGAGCATGTCATCATTAGAAGCACAATACGAAGCCCCATCCAGCAAAATATTCATGTAGTGACGCTGCTCGAGAGCAAGGCATCACCGCAAAACCGCAAAGTTAGCAAGGAAGGTTGACCTAAACTTGATGAAAGGAGAGGCGCTTAATTTGAATCTCAAGAAGGCCAACAACACAGACACAAGCGTTTGCTAATCAGCCGCTCTTCGATGGTGTTCCATAAGTAACACGACTGCCGTTTGAGAACGAAGCCTAGCGAGAGGAACAATGGAACAACCGATTCTGTGCTTAATTGTGCATACATGTAATCATGGAATCGATACGGCACTAAAAGATCGGACATTTATGTAGCTAACTTCGGAGATCTACCTTTTTTTACACGACTATGTTCGTGCGCTACATTACAAAAGAACTTCAACACAATGTAATATACCATGACGTCCAATGAATAAGGGTTCGCAACACCTGAAGCGTCTTACTCTAGGAACATATATGCTCACGGAGTAATTTTTTTCGAAAGAGTTACAATACGATAGCAAGAAATGCTTGCATCATGCTCGACACGGCTACGCGTATCGTTCATCTCCCTTTTAATCGATATCGATCGGTAGCTCTCATTTTGCCTTCCTACTGCACGACAAGAATGAGCAACACCTGATGTGGGATTTATACTTCAGTCGTCTTCAGCTTCCCACATAGTCTAACATCATACACAGCTCAACGAATCCAGATAGAGCTATCCCGAACTCAGCCTGGACGATGAATCGAATCGTAACACTCGAATGGCTTTTGTTGCCATCTAGGAGATTTGTACATGTTCTAGAAGACGTTAGTACAGTACACAAAACGTTGGGTGCTGTGCATGATCAGCCATCTGGCACTTCACTCCAGCAGCACAGATGAGCTTAGGTTACTGTGAAAACCCATGAGTGTTACAGCCAGCTAGAGCTGGCTAATGCACCATAGCATTGTATTAGAACTAGTCATGCCTTTCATGCAAATGTGATGATTAGTTTTAAAATCGAGAAGAATGAGAAACAGCTGACAAAATTTGGCTACAACCAAATGGGCCTGCCTTGAGTGCGCCACGCACTCCAGTATTATGCGCCATAACAGAAACACTGAACGATTATTTTCCCCTGCATAGAGAGAGAGCGACAGCGTTTAAATGGTTCAAAGTTACCAGACACTCTGCACGAATATACAACAAAATACCTGATTGGCCTGGCTGCAAAATCGTATTGAAAATCGATTTGTTGCCGCCTACAATCGATTCCTGTTCACTGCACAGTGTGGAATCCATCCAATATCTTTGTTACGATGTTCCTTAAAATGTTGCATGAGATGCGCATTAAAAGACGCCGAAGGTGTTCCTGACCCTTGACTGCGCATCAGGGTTGCGATGGGTGCGGATGCCCTGAGCCTTGGCAGCCAGACACCAGGATTAGTTGGCTACAGCCGTCCGTTCCCATGAAACGTGACATGTCAGTATAATGTTAAACGTGAAAACACAATGTCGCCACAACGGCCGAAGGAACTCTGAACGCTGAGTGGATGACGAACACGACATTTTTCAGACTAAAAATGGCCTAGCCAGCAGAAGAAAGAGACAAACAGCCAGCATACGAAGGGAACGAAAACATTGAGAATCATACAATGAACTCTAAAAAACCTATCACAACTTACCAGCAGTGCCGTAAGTTTACTCTGCTGCCTGCTTCGACTTGACTCCATCTTCAAGAGAACCTCTGCAGATCGCCATACATGGAAGGTTAATAGGCATAGCGTACTTCCACTATCGATTGCGCAGTGCGCGGCGCGCACTCGAAATTATCCACGCATTTCTGTAAACATCGCCTCAGATCTTAGGATACCTCTAGCTTAAATTAAATTAAATTTTTGTGACATCTATGTGTTGTACAGCAAGTAACACCTTTAGAATAATTACCGAGCTTATGCGAACAAATCTTTTTTTAAGCTGGGGATACGTGAGAGTATAATTGCGCCTATGAATCGGGTCCCCAATCGGGAGGAGGCGCATTTTCTGCGTCTCTTACCAGCTGCACTATTCCGCAAGGCCTTAGGCAATTCGAACTTAATATGACGGGCTTATAAGGCATTTCTGCAAAAAACGACTATGATATTCGTTCTCTCCATGGCATACTACCCCTAGTACACCTATTTTGAACAAGATTAAGTGGGGTACCATAAGTACAGTAGTACCCATTAATCAATCCGCTTTTCTGAATATTTGATTATCCTTCTCAAACCATTAGATAAATAAACTACGCTTACCGATCCATTACCTCCTCAACCCATTCGTTCATAGCGTCTCCAACATTGGAAAAAGTTCTCAGCTACGAACCACTGTGCTCTCCTTCAGCTTCCAAATCAGACTAAAGAAGAAAGGTCTATTTCTGTAAGAAAACGGAAACAATGGTATCTCTTTAGACTGCATCATGGTCCAGTTAGCTTCTGGTGGTTCATATGGTAGATAAGAACCCTTCACGTTTTTTTGCGCATATTTTATTTGTTTCTTCAAATGGTTCAAGTAACAGACAAACATCACACGATTCGTATATGCGCTTAATATAAGTTTTTAATTTTTCACATAACGTCCCTCTTGTTATATTCGTTAGGTCAACTATCCTGTTGGACTGTTCATCTTCGTTCCGGTGTCATTCTTATTTATTGAAACGGGCTAGATCGACTTGACTCAAATCGATTTGCTTGTTCATGGACGGCATGTAGGCCTGGACTATGTGAGCATTTGTTACTGCCCCGATGTCGACTTGCACTGACCGGCTATTGCCGGCTGCTCCTACAGGCCTAGCAGCGTTGGCTGCTGGCCGGTTGCGGCCTCTGTCGCCTAACCGCCGGCAGTTGACCGTTAGCCACTAGTAGTAAGCCACGGGCTGCGGGCCACTTATATGCCCCGACGGAGGTGGGCGATCGCTGGTTACTGTATCGTGTTTCCGTGAAGCGGAAGTCATGACATTCTCGACAGTAAAAAAGAAAAAGTGTCGGTTTGCCTGTTTGTTCCTTGTTGGCACTATTGAGTTTTATTTCGTTTAATATCGTGCCTTATTGGCACTATTGTGAGTGCTTTGAGTTTTTTCGATTCGTTCCGTTAGTGTTTGAGGGATTTGAGTTGCGAGAGCAAGATGAGAAGTGCTCTGGAAAAGTATGATTGCAAATAGCTGTAGCTTAGCCTTTGGAATATCCTCTGTTGAGGTTTTTGAAGTTTGATTGTTTTTACGTTATCGTCTGAGTATTATTTCGTTTACGATTCTGTAGAGTTTAATGTAGTTTAGTGTAGAAATGGAGGAATTGGTAGTTATTGTGTGACAAAAAGTAGACAGCGGTATGAGATTTTGATAAGACGGATTTCGAGCGTTAGTATTGTTGCATAGCTGGACTGTAAAGGCGTTCGCACACTTTTGCGGCAGCACCGTGGCCAGTAAACGGCTAAAGTGGGGGGGGGGGGGAGCCTTCAAGCTGCAGCGCTCCTCCCCAATAGTGCCGCATGCTCATGGACGCGGCGCCTACGCAGCGCATTCCAATCGGGACCTACTCGCTCAGAAGGAGAGCGCGCTCCGGCGAGGGACCATCATCGGTGCCATCGGCTAAAGGCCGCCACAGACTTCGCGGCGCCGCTCGGCGGCGCCGCTTCCCTATGCTTAACCATAGGGCAGAGACGCAGAGCTCGCCTCCAGCGGCGCCGCAGAAGTCTGTGGCGGCCTTAAGCGTAGCGCAGACAGTCTCTGCCTGCGGTATTGTCGTGGCGACGGCAATAAATGATTTGAACCATTACTGACGGCGCTGCTTGCCGTCAACGGCGACCTCCGCGTCCTTTCCTTATGCTGAAAGATAGGGTGTGGCGTTGCCGCGAAAGTGTGCGGATGCCTTAAGCCGTTTGGGCCCCCTGATGGGACCGCAAGATTTGACTCAACCCAGCTGGGCAAATGTGCAATAGACACTTTGAGAATTTCCAAAACAATCCCTGAAGTAAGGGAGCATCAGTAAAATTGTCTCACCATGCACCGTTACGAAGATTGTCGATCACCAACAATAAACTTTGTGCTCGGCTGGCTCCATTTCACTGGTCCTTGTTGTTTCGATCTGAAATGAGCACCTAGCTTCCAGGAAAACGGAACCAGCAGATAAAAGGATTTCCCACCATTCAGCTGATTGAGAAGTCAGCGAAAATCTCGTCCCTTTGGGAAATATTTCTAAAATCAACTGTAACTTTCCACTCGGTGTCGACGAAATCATAGGTACTCTGACGAAGTATAGTGTTAGGTGTTCATCTAATACTCCCAGAAACTTCTTGTATTAAGTCAAGAGCTTTTTATAGCCATAGAGAAAACAATATTAAAAATTGTGAATGAAGAGAAATCAGGTAAATACCACCTGCGTGCGGTTAAACAGATCGAATTCAGGCTAGAGTTACTTTGTTAAAGAATCTATGGTGGAGAGCTAGTACGGTGGGCCTTCAAAAAGCTTCAGTTGCTAGATAATTTTGCTCCAAATAACCTGATATGTGATCAAGTAAGTTACTATTCAGGACGCATTGAAGGGGACTTCAATGAATAGTAACGTTCTTGATCCCATATCAGGTTATTTGGAGCACAATTATACAGCAACTAAAGCTTTTTGAAGAAAGGTCAAAGAAATCGAGCCAGAAAAGGATGCCGCCCATCTCTTATTCAATAATTTCTTTTCAAAACACTATCGGTTTACTGACTTCCGTTTTCCTTCAGAAATAAAGCGCGTGGCGCACTCCATAAGTGTGACTGACAACGTGACCGCTCTTCAGAGGTCTTTGCTTTTAAGCTGAACTCATACCGAGCGCATGCAGAACAATATGCGTCCAAATCGTTCCGACATGACCGGTAACGCGTACGGTTGCGTAAGCGGGGCAATAAATAACGAGTACGGCGGTCGGTTGAAGTCCAGAGCGGTAGACGACCCATGAGAAAGTATTCCTAGGGAACAAATACTGCACTCAATGAGGATGTTAGTCCGGTAGAAAAGGAAACAACCGAAGGGTGTCATAACACCGTCACCTAGAATTGATTTCGTCAATTCTGAGACTCCATGATCTTTGCACAGACCATGTCCGTCAGAGCATGTCATCACTAGAAGCACAACTAAGGAACGAAACACGAACCTTCATCCAGCAAAACTTCATGTAGTGACGCTTAATCTGAATCTCAAGGAACCCAATAACACAGAGGCAGAGACGTTTGTTATCAGCTGCTCTTCAATAGTATCTCATAGGAAGCACCACTGCGGTTTGAGATTGAAACCTAGCGAGAGGAACAGAAGGAGCCAATTTTGTGCATAACTGTGCATACATCTAAGAGCATACACAATTGCATCGATACGGAACTGAAAAATCGGACAAATAGTTGGATTAAGCGCTAACTTCTGAACTTCGCGACAAGTGCCAACAACACCTGATGTGGGATTTGTACTCCAGTCGTGTTCATTTAGGGAAGCCCCTATCATTTCCTACGTGGTCTAAGAGCATACACAATTCAACGAATCCAGATAGAGCTATCTCAAACTCAGCCGCGAGGAAGAATCGAATGGCACACGGCAAGTCGCCTCTGTTGCCATACGGGGGATTTGCACATGTTCCAGAAGACGTTGGTCTACTACACAAAGCAACGTACACTCTGCAAGACCAGTCATCTGACACTTCATTCCAGCAGCACAGATGAACTCAGGACACTGCGATCCGAACCCATGAGTGTTACAGCCAGCTACAGCTGTCTAACGCAATAATGGAGCATTGGATTAGAACTAGTCATGCCCTTTTTGTAAATGGTAAGATTAGTGTTAAAATTCAGAGGAATGTGAAACCGATTACAAAATTTGGCTTCAACCAATTGGAGCCGCTTTGTTGGGGTGCGCCACGCACTCCACTATTATGCGCCATAAGAAAAACATTGAACGACTATTTTCTAATGCATAGAGGGACCGACAGACATTTAAATGTTTCAAAGTTTTCAGACACTCCCCACGAACAGATAAAGGACGTACATGGCCTGGCCATGAAATCGTTTTGAAAATTGATTTGTTGCCGCCTACAACCGGTTTCTGATCACTGCACAATGTGGAATCCAGCCAAGATTTTTGTTCCGGTGTTTCTTAAGTGGTCGCATGTGACATGTAACAAAAGACGCCGAAGGTGTTCCTGACCCTCGGCTGGGCGTCACGGTTGCGATGCCTGCGACATCTATGTAGTACGTGAAAAAGTTACGGCTAGCTGTGTTAAAGGAAACTGCTGCGGTCATTTATCTAATATTTGAGTTGACCACCAACGCGAAAACATGCCTTGCGACGACTGATAATGCTTCAAAAATGTAATCCACTCGCCCGGAGCAAGAATAGAGTGCAGCATCCACCTGAAGTAAAGTTATATAAAGCAAGCACTCATGTGCAACATCCAAGGAGAACCAGAACAACTCACTGAATGTCGTCTAAATAGGAATCACTTGTACAGAGGAAATCATTCTGCACTTTGTTGCACCCATCGGTACCTGTTCGGTGAGCCTCCTGTAAAAATTCGTATTTTCCAATACAGCATCTGTTGCAAAGCGTCCCATCGGTTTATGGTTCGTTGCTGCAACGACGTAAGCTTAACACTCTCAGCTACACGCAATACCAGCGCTCTGTTTCTACAGGAGCTTCCGCACTTGTTATGCTATGCACCTCATTAGTATGAAAACCATTGGCATCGATTAGGCGGCGCAAAAGATCGATATCTCTCGCCATTGTAATGCTGCGCCACGCTTCTGCCCAATTTCGCTTCAAAAGGCACTTAAAAGAACTGAAAACCTACCCCAAACGCGACTTGAACTCCACAGCACTCGCGCTGGCAAAATCTCAGACTGCTGCAAAGAGAATTCCGCTCTATCAAAGATCACCTTGCATCTTTGAGACAAGCTGCTGTAAGGCACCCATCCTTAACTTAAAACCACTGTTGAAATTCCGAACACCACTGGACTAAATACCGTCTCACCATCAAGACTCACATTGACACCGTGAAACAATTTTGGCTTGGGTAAGGGTACATTTAGGTAACGTTTCCGATCGACCTACATGTACCGTCTGTTTAGACAAGGTGCCTTCGCGAAAGAAGAGGACAATCCTGAAAATAGCTGAAATCATCGTTCCACTTACGGCGGCGAAACCCGTGAGAAAGAAATACCGATTTCATTGGCCGAGTGAGCAGCAACCATGAATCCAACAACCGCACGATGCAACTGACAGAGTTCGCAGGTGGAAACGAGGTTTGTCCTTTCTCGGGCGTCTATGTCTTCTTAACCGATAATGGTTTCTCAAACGACAGTAAGACATGTCATACAGGCGCCGTTAGAGGGTCGGGCAGCTAGTAGCTGGTGAGCGGCCAGTTGATTCGCAGCAGTTCTGCTTTCTTCCACAACGAATTTCCCTTTATTCGCTGTTGACCGTCCTTTTTACAACGCGTGTGTTCGCTTTAGTAACGGCGTAAACTAATGTAGCTGGAGCACGACCGAAGAGTAGAAAACGTAACGACGCTCCTCCTTCTTTGAACCCAGCAGAGACAAGTAGACGGTCCCCGCTGGGCGACGCTCCCGTCTCCTAGATGTGTGTTGAGGAGGATCGCTCCTCACTGTTGAATAAGTCATCGAAATAGTTGTAGATAACTTCGTAGTCGCCATCTCCAACGGCGATTGTGAAGGTTGGAGACGGCGACTATGAAGCTATTCACAACTACTTTTCTATCTCTCTCTACTGGACTGCTGGAGTCCAGAAGAGAAAGATAAGACGCATGCACACTCCGCAGCGGCAGTCAGGCAGCCACGCTGAGGCCTTCGGTATACTCCCCCGTCGCGCCGGCAATGGTCGCGGCGCGGCGGGAGCTGGCCTCCGCCCACATACGTGTGCTAGCTGCCAGCCGTGACCTCTTCCTGGCGGGCGGCGCTCCCGTCTCCTAGGCGTGTGCTGAGGAGGATCGTTGCCTTGTTGAACAAATCGTTGAAGTAGTTGTAAATATCGTCATAGTTCCCATGTTTAACGACGATATCGATATTCAACGGCGATGGATGGAGTCCAGGAAAAATAGATAGACCGGCTCCTGGCGGACTGCCCCCTTCTCCTACTCGTCTGATGAGGACATCCTTCCTCCTTGTTGGAATCCAGGAGAGACAGGAATGCTTCCTCGTGGCGGAGAGCGCTTTCTAGGCGTGTGTTGAGGAACTGCTCCTTCCTTGATACCCGGCCACATACGGAGACCATCTCGTCACGAGAGATCCATTTTCTTTAGTCCTTCATACAGGGTACAAGCCGTTGTAGCTCCGCTCTCCAAGGGGTGTGCTGCCGTTTGTAACGGGGGTCCCTTTGAACTACTTGAAGAGCATGACGTGCGATTTGTCGAGTGACTAGCTTCGACGGAGCTCTTGATCTTGGAAATCCTTGTGCGAGCAGGTGTGACCAAGGAAGTGATCACCGGTCGGCGCAGTAGTTCCCCTCGATTTGAACCATGTCAGTATGGCCTGCGACCTTTCTTCCGCCGCTTTGGCAGGTTCCTGAAATAAAACTTCTTTCCACTGGGCTAGAATTTCTGGCAGAGCTGATTATGTGTTCCACAATCGCTCCTACAGTGTTACCATTAAGCATAATGTGCAGATGTCACCAAGAAAAAGGTTACCCATAGGCTGAGAAAGGCGAAGGTTCTTAAATGAACAAGCACACCGGGCATACCCTTGTGGGACGTCATCAATAGAGCACTTCAAATGTCAACGGCAGTCAATTCAAGCTTTACTATTTTGATACTTATGTAAAAAGGCTCCAAGCTTTCCAGCAGTGAATAATATTGATGGGGAAAATCAACGAAAGAAGACTAACAGAGTGTATACAGGGAAAACCGTCAAACTCTGTTCCCTACAAACGTCGATGTTCGCACATGCCTTCAGAATGGGCAGTTTGAGTTTTTGTGCATTAATTCTGTATTAAAATCTTGTTTTTACAATTAATTCATTCTTTGCAAAAATCTCCACAACACACCTTGATCACTCTCGTGCAAGTCCGCGGCGCTATCCATTCGGTCATCCGCCAAAACGTTTGCATTTCTGAACCCCACAAGGCGTCAGCTTTGCGTTGTCATCCCATACTGAAGCGGTACTTTTTTGTAATTTTTGACCTACCCAGAGGCCTCAAACTATGGAAATTAATTTTGTACAGCTAGAGATGGGCTACGTCGACCTTTGTATACCCATACGATCAGTTCACTTCAATCAACAATTTGCCCCAATGACGTATGTGGGCTCAGCTCATTCTGAACACGATTTCGGGAAATATTCACATGATCGACAACCAGTAATGGCACAGCTAGTCCGTTGTCACTACTGTATATCCTCGTACTCGTGCACTATCGCTTGAGCTTATTGTGCATTTGCTCGACTTCTACTCGATGCATCGATAAGGTTTGGGTAATTATTTACCGGTATGTATAGGTTAGAGCCAACGAGTTATTTCCCTCTTTTGCTTACCTCTTTCCTTTGTCTGGCTCTCAATTCTACTACCGTTCTCATAGGTTTCGTATAATTGTCAAAACGTAGTAGTAAGGTGCCCTTTAGAAAAAAAAAAAGATTACGATCTGACCAGATGAGTGTCACAACCCGCTACAGCTAGCTGTGGCACCATGGCACAGAAGGCTAGAAGCAATAACCCTTCAAGTGGTACTTGGAGGAGAGATTAGTTTTAGGATTCAAGAGAATGGGAAAGCGTTTGTTAAATTCCCACTCAATATCCCGTTCACTGTACTTCTATGTACAATGAAAGAACGACGAAAGACCGACACACACTTGCTTCACTAATCCAAGATTACCATACATCTACCCGGAAGGATAAGAGATAAAGCTGACTTGGATGTGAAACCAAACTCAAATCGAATCGTTGCCCCTACAATCAATTCCTGATCGTCGGGAAGTGTGGAGCTGATACTACAATTTTGGTTAGATGTACCACAAACACAGGCATCTTATACGCGATGAAAGACGGCGAAGGGTATTCCCCCGCCGGAGAGGAGAAACAGTGCCCTTCGGCGTCTTTTAAACAGCAGACATGGATCGGGTTTGTTCGCTTTGCATTTCTATGCGTGGTCATATTAGTGCTTTGAATAAATAAGTAAATAAATAAATAAATAAATAAATAAATAAATAAATAAATAAACAAATAAATAAATAAATAATAAACTCTACAAAATATTCCAACCCACCACCAATGTAGCGAATGCACACTATAGCTCGATTTGACTCATCTCCACAATGTTCGAGAGTGCAACTTCGAAACATCATGCATGAAAGTCGATAAACATAGAGTAGCGCGTGGTGCATAGTGTCTTTCAGTGAAGACGAATCGAAAGGTCACAGTTCGGACCAGAAACTGCTGAAAAACAAAGTAACAGCTCCGCGAGCAAATGAAAGAAGGGCAGCAAATTTGAGCAAGGCTCCAGCCTGCCACTCTGGAATGCACAGCGCGCGTCATGCTTTCCAAAATGACCCGTCTTTCCACGTTTTTACCAAAAAATGCCAGAACAGTTTCTAAAGAGGTTTATGAATTGTATGAATGGAGTCAACTGTCCGTTCACCAAATAGATCCACTGCCAACCGAAACAATAAAGAGCACTCTTAAGCCAATTCTCGTGGATCGATATTGATCAATAATCTGATCGGACCAAATGAGTGGGAATAAGCCTATCACTCAATCCTATTAATTGGCGTGACAATGTTGAAAACAGGTAAGGATGTGTGTTTCTCGCGTAATACTAACTATTCCACTACAGTTTTAAGAGTCCGTTTAGACTTTTGCGATATCTACGAAGACCCCAAGGAGAAAACAGAAGAAACGGTGGTACAGCGACCTGCTGTAACCACTCTTCCAACAGCGAGCTGATTAACAACGTCAAAACATACACGACGGCTGCCATTGCATTGGAGAAACGCTTCTCATGTGATAACAGCGCTGCATTCATCTGAAGCGAAGTTAGCTAAAGTAAAAATGCAACTAGATCATTTAAAGGAAAAAAGTCAGACCAACTCAGTGAACATCGTATAAATGGGATTCACGTGGGCAGTGAGAACCTTCTTCCACTTTGTCATACTCATCGACGACGGTTTCATGAGCTTGTTGCGGTAATTCGAAACTCTTCCCGGATTCGTCTGTCAAACTTGGTACTCTCAGATAATTGAAGTACTGCACTGATTTTCTTCACTATTGGAGCTTCTATACTTCCTCTGACATGATGTGCAGTAGTACAAAACCGATCGACATTCATCAATTAGACGATTTTAACTACCAATATCTTCTAGTGCTGCAGGCTCCGCCCCATACTGCCAGTTTTATTTAAAATACATTAAGAAACACTAAAAACCTACTATGGACCACTTTGACGCTCCTCAAAACTTGTCTTATGCAGTTAAAGATAAAATCCGCTCCCTCGAACAACAACTCGCACGTCGCAACAAGCCTCTGTGAGACCGGACCTTTGTCTGAAAACTGCACTGTTTTATTAATTATTTATTTATACTACGGGGCACATAAAGCGCACGCAAACCACATCTCATGCGCTGTGACCGTAACGCGGGTAGCTACTGACTGCGTAGCTACCCGCGCAGTGTTGCGGCGACAGTGTACCGAAGGCGATAGACACGCACATCGCGCATCGCAGCTGCGTGCGGTCATCCCTACTGGAGCGCGTTAACTCGCTCACTGCTTGGCAACTATTTCGGACGTTACTGTTAGTATGTTGGAGTAGGATAATACCTCGCTGGCTGAGGAAGCATCCCCAGCTAGGTTCGGGCTACGTTCCCAGTGTGGCCCACCATACCCGAAGCCGGCGAAGCCGGCAAGCCTGGCGTGGCCCGCAACGTCCAACGTACGGCGCCGGCGAAGCCGGCGACGGACGCTGGCTGAGGAAGCATCCCCAGCTAGGTTTGGGCTACGTTCCCAGCGTGGCCCGCCATACCCGA
This sequence comes from Heligmosomoides polygyrus polygyrus, assembly GCA_947396885.1. Lineage (NCBI taxonomy): Eukaryota > Metazoa > Nematoda > Chromadorea > Rhabditida > Heligmosomidae > Heligmosomoides > Heligmosomoides polygyrus. Next base: position 14,245,590 of record OX377206.1, read on the forward strand.
AGCCGGCGACGGACGCTGGCTGAGGAAGCATCCCCATCTAGGTTTGGGCTACGTTCCCAGCGTGGCCCGCCATATCCGAAGCCGGCAAGCCTGGCGTGGCCCGCACGTCCAGCGTACGGCGCCGGCGAAGCCGGCGACGGACGCTGGCTGAGGAAGCATCCCCAGCTAGGTTTGGCCTACGTTCCCAGCGTGGCCCGCCATACCCGAAGCCGGCGACGGACGCTGGCTGAGGAAGCATCCCCAGCTAGGTTCGGGCTACGTTCCTTGTGGCCCACCATATCCGAAGCCGGCGAAGCCGGCAAGCCTGGCGTGGCCCGTACGTCCAGCGTACGGCGCCGGCGAAGCCGGCGACGGACGCTGGTGCAGCCATAATTCGGGGGCATGAGTATGAACAGTAAGTCATATTTAGGAGCCTTGATATGCAGGGATCCATCAGGCTATCGCTTTAAGAGATGGCAAAATATAAGCCAAAGGCTGTTAAGCAGTTTTTACTCTGCTATATCTCCTTCACTCTGCTATATTCGTCGACTTCACTTTCTTCAATCACTGTTCCACATTTTTGCCCACTACAAGCACCGTACCCCGACTCATTAGTACGCGATGAGAGATACGCACCTCTCCTATCACCATCCACACTGTGTCTGAAGCTGTCGGTACCGCCGCCAAAGCCGTCTTCGTCCCCGAATCAGCCAGACTGCAGGAGAAAGCTGCCTCCACCACTAAACGCGCTGTCGTCATCAGTGCCAAAACCACCGTTATCTCCACCACCGAAGCGACTGTTACCTAAACCGAGTCCCTCCAAAAGATCGGCCTGCAGTAAAATTAAAACTATACTCACGCTAACAAAGGTGGCAGGAGTGTGCCAATTTTCTCCATGTAAGCGCATTAAAACAGGCCAATAGTGGAACACTAACTTTGATTCTCATTTGAACTGTTTTCACCATATTCTGAAGGGAGAAAGACTCAAGTATGTCATTCTGCAAACTGTCAAAGGATGCGCTAAAACACACTGTGCGGGTGTCCAGAAGAGGTACAATTTCTGCGAGAACTGTTCTTCTCCTACGCAACTATAGAACAGTTGTGGATCTCAATATCTTCATTGAAAGCACAGGAATCTATTAAGTGATTAAAAAACAAATTCAATCATCCACATGCTGCTTGCCTATATATAAAGCATATGACAGATCTGCGGTGCTACGACACTCAATGTCAGAACGCAGAAAACCAAAGCGGCAAAGTAACCGAACTTCACCTTCAAATATTGACGAAAGTACATCAGTACGGCTATTGGAAATGCCAAATTCATTCAACGATCAACAAGTGCTCTACAGATTTATTGGCAAATATTACATGTAAGATTGTTGCATCTTTTGTTACATTTCAAATATGTCATGAACAACGACTTCAGCATGAATGCCATGAGAAAATGGATGTAAATTGAACAAGAGCTTTCATCAAAATCTATCTAGTTTCCATTGAAGCTAGAAAGATGTCGTTCGACGTCGCTTTCAAAACCGCAGTCGTTGATGTTGCTGTTGTACCAGCCTGCACCTGTACCTGATCCTGCATATTTAGAATAACAATGTCGTCTCTATTACTTCAAAATTTAGAGGTTAGTAAATCAATAAAGGTAACAGTAGAAGCGCAGCTGAGCTTACCTGTTATCCATATAGGTGCTGCTGTTGCAGTTTGACGGTTTGCAAAGCGGATAAACGGCCATTGCTGTAGGATGACAACAAAAGCGTTTATTGTGGTAACTTCGGTTTCACACGTTGCTTCAAAGATGGCTTATGCTTGTCTGTTTGTTGTTCATAGCACAGAAAACTCATAACCCTCGAGCCAACATGTCATCTAGCACTGAAGTGAACTCAGATTCTTTAGTTGAAAATGTAGGTCTTTAGGGAAGGACACGTGTTCGACGATTGCCACCCATACCTTTCGTCATCTGACTTGGCTCATAAGGGCATCAAACGCTTCCAGGTACTCAAAATATCCCCACTGCTTTCAGAGTACCGAAGTTCTGCTTCGCCTCGAAGCACACTATCAAAGCATACGGTGTTCTAGCGAGCAAAACAAACAGCAGTGAAACATGAAGTGTACAAGCGGAGTCTTGCATACCTGACCAGCATGCCGCACGCGGATTGGTTCGAGGCGGAACGAAGGCTGAAAATCGTAATTTCGTCGCTGAATATGGAGTGTTAGAAGCGTCTTACATTTTCAACTTTATATAAGAGATTTCTTATTGATACAGCTAATGGCAGTGTTTAGTCCAGCACTCCCTATTTATGGATGAACATTGTGTGCTCATACAAATAGATGAAGGCGTAAATAGTCTCTTTTTGTGAACGGCAACGTGTGTAGGGTGTGGCTTTTCTGCAACAACTGTAAGGCCGACGTAAAAATTCTCGCATTGCAAAAAGTGTCCCGAACAGGTTCGGTTGGCAACCGAAATCCCTTGTAGGCTTTATCTGAACGAACTCTGTTACATCCGTGGTTCTCCCGTGCTTGCAAAGGACTATTGGTTTAGAAACTGGCGGACGATCGATATGGATACGGTAGCAGCAGCGAGCGTCATCGCAGTTTACTTTCGAAGAAGTCGTTCTTCAGCAGAGCGAGAGATCTTCATGAATAACTAATAGTGTAGTAAAGTTCTGCGTTTTTCCTTTCTTCGTAAAATCTTATTTTCAAGCTTGGTCGACCCATCATCTCCCATGATGTGATCCCAACGAATAACCCGGCTACTTTATTGTGAGAGCGAGAGCTTCTCTTTTTAGAGCGACGAGCTCTCTGAAAGCTGAAAATGGTCGCTGATGGCCAGAAGCACGGGGTCATGCTAGGTCCTTCTCCAGAAGGGACATCATTAATCAGCACATAGATACTTTCACGCTATCTTCTTCAGTTAACGCATTTTACTATGAGGGTACATCCTTACTTAGCGATCCATTTTTCCATTTACTTTTATTCACTCAAATTGGGTTAATCTGAGATTTGCTAGACGGACAATGCCACAGAAGAGCAGTTATGTTAAAACTAAGCCTTATTGGTATTCCGAAAGCTACTAAACCTCATCAGGATGTGAACAAATTAGCAGTACTTAGTAGCGTAACACATGAAATCAACTGCATCCTTAATCGCCGTCTAACAGAAAGATGGAAAGTCGCACTAGGTTAGACTGAACGTTTACGATACTGCTATTGGCTCACTGAGTCATAACATCAAAGAAGTATTAGTTATGCGGGTCGCAAATGTTTTATAACAGCTGTTGCTTGGGAAAAATATGGTTAAGAAAATGGGATCTTTGCTAAAACATCATACCAAGTTTGTGATCCCATTAAACAGAAATAGGAGTGCATTCAAAATGAGGACCGTCAAGGCGTAAAGAAAATAGCATAAATTTCGGCAGAAGCTCCGTGCGAATCACCAAAAGAGCGTTTATTACCATGCTCTCCATAGCATCCAGACTAATAAAAATTCATTGGCGGTATTGGGATTTTTTAAACCGCTGGTTGTTTTAAGAGATTCGTTCAAAGGACCTGCCACTCCATCGGGCAGCTTCTTGCTCCACTACGTGAGCTCGGTCGTCGCCCGTTGCTGGTGTTGGCACGAAATTCGACATTGTATCCCCGCTTCCTCCAGCAACTGTAATTGCAGGTAACGATGACAAGTTCTCACAGGTTGCAACAGCTCTGACCAACAGGTTTGGTTTGAAACAGTTTTGCAACCCATGTCCTTCTATCACTGGTGGTTTTAGCCCAATAACAAGCAACCGAGATGTTCCTCAACAGCAATGACGAAGTTGTATGCACGCATGCTTGACACCATCTTTTTAAGCCTCGTGCATACTTCCCGTTGCTGCAATGGAATGGCAACGGTGGGTTTTGTAGAGCGACGCGAAAGGAGGTGGAGTTCCCAGCGCTCTTCGCATCGCAAGTGAGAGTCGCACCTGCGTGCTACGCGTGAAGTTGCAGCACCACTAAGCTAGAACGATCACATTAAGCTAGCTGCTCCATCTGTGCAGTTTTCACCCCTCTCTGGCAGTACAAAAGACGATACTTGAAAACCCTATTTTGTTTCAACATTGATCTACCTTCCTTGAGATAAGGCGAGTAGTTTTGCGGTACGAAGCCATCCAGACCTCCACCCTACGCTCAACATCGGCATCATCTCCTGACGGTTCAGTGATACCACTGCTTGTGCTAATCAGTGACCTCGTCTACTAGGTTCTTGGGCAACCCTCCGGATGCCCCACAGCACGGTCCTCCACTCAACTCTAGTGCCAACTTCACTGCAGGCACCATCAGCCGTCATGCTCAAACGGTCAACCTCATACAAAAATCGACGTTTTCGATAGATACTGGGCCTCTGATCGGTTTTGGTCACGCGACGAAAAGTCTTTTTGACAGAACGGAGGATCCCCACCACACCTAAACATATGTTGAACACAATTTTTTTCCACGCAGGACCCCGCCACAGCAGTGACGAATTGGCTGACCGTCACAGACAAGGTCACTTTCAAGTTACAATCAACAATGTCGCTCGATATTTGCCTTCTGATCGAAAGTTCCACCTGCTATGAAGCACTTCCGTCTACCATAATAACGCCTGTCTCCCAAACCGAAATCACCGGTCAGGGAATCGATAATATCTTCCGATATTGGCCTCCCAATCGAAACCTCCTACCTGCTGTAAAGGCCTCCCGTCGATGATCACTTAAAACTCACCCTGACCGGTTAAATCTGAGAGAAAATCAATGATATCGATATTCATTGCCTGATCTATATGTCACACCTTACCAGAACAACTCCCTTTACTCTCAATAATCCGCTTCAATGATCCCCTTAGCGGACGACGCCTTCGGCACGTCTTCTGAATCCCCTGGCACGTAGAAGACGTTTGGGAATTTTCCGCTATTTTCGCGCCAGGTAATCCTCCCCCCATCTTTCCCCCTATTTTTCCCGCTATTTTATGACTCAGCGTCGATCGATGGTATGACTCATCGCTTAATGCGTGATTGTATAATATGATTGGCATGTAGATGATGACCGCAGACTGGCGGAAACTTTGAAAAAAGCAGAAAACTGAGTTTTGAGAATGTTTATAACAACAATACCGGCAAATGCACTCAGATGTGCTCACCTTTCAATGATTACATCAATGATTATACATACAGTTCTGCCAACAAAACTCGTTATAATTGTTTTTCAGCCTCGAATATCATTCAAGTGTTGCAAGGCAATTTCAACCCTCGGCCCTAGTCGCCAAGGTGGCTCGAATTGGGAGGTAAGAACGCGTTGGCCTGCCAGTCATAGGTCATGTATTCGATAAACTCACCTAGACGGCACCCAGTGCTCCAGGGCGGCGGCAGGTGTGAACCTTCGCTGCGTCGAGAAGCTCGGGCTCATATGTTACTAAACAGACAAGAGCCTTACTCTAACTTCACGAGAACAAGCATCGATGAACTTTTATGAATTTAACGGAAAATTTTCTCGTTGAAAATAGTCGTTAAAAATTTACCGAAAAAAAATTCAAAGCACACCCCTGATTCGCATGCTGTAGACTGGACCCGTTACTTTAGTGGTAGAGGTGTCTGGGATATATTGTACAAAAATACCGGTTTGCCTATCGGTTGGCCACCGCATACATTGTAAAGAGCAAATTCACACTCAGAATTTTTTATCGATTTTACGATCATTAATTGTTGTTGACAGTAGACAAGTTTCAGTGCTCCTTACTCGCTTGCCTTATTTTGCTCGCACTGCATTCTTGACTCCAGGGAGCACTAGCTTTCCCGTGGCACCTATCGTGTTTGAGTTCTTCAGAACAAAGAAAGCATTTGGAGATCTTAACCGACCCTTCAATGATCCAATGAACCATCAACAGGTCGTTCCTATTTCTTCTCTCAGCTAAGGTGTTTAGAGAGAACATTTAGTTCCTCGCTGCACTACGAGGGAGATAACGATAGTCCATACCAGTAACCCTAATCATGAGTTTCCTAGTGAAGCTATTTCAGACTCCTTCGAAAGCATCAATGATCGATTTCTTTGTGGGGTTAAAAATGGTGGTACCGCATTCCAGAATAGGTCTTATGTAGGTTTTATAGGCTTTGAGGGTAACCTTAGGGTTTCTGGAATGGAGACGTCTAAACAGATTGAGAAGTTGAAGAATAGCCTTATTCCTGATATGACTGCAGTATTAAGAGAAGTCAAGTTTACTATTGCAGGTGTTCCCTAGGTTAGCAACTTCGTTGACAGCTGCTAGCTCCTGGTTGTCCAAGAGATATCTTGTGGGTGTGTTGCTAGTACATAACTACCTAAGTGCAAGACCTTAGTTTTGTTAGCTGCAATGGGTAACCCCAGGTACTTGACCAAAGGGAGAGAGCATCAACAGCTTTCTGGAGATAGGCTAACTGAATCGCTTGTCGAGTTAACGTTGGTGTAGATTTTCAAATCGTCCGCAAACATTTTGCAAACGACGCCAAACGGTCTCAAGACAGAAGATATATCACGAGTATATAAGTTGAAAAAAAAACCGGGGAAAGAACACTATGAGGTACCCCAGTAGGTGCACTTTTAGTCGAAGAGGACGAGCCATTTACAACCACCTGAAACGTTCTGTCCTTTAAGTGTTAGTTCACCTATCCACATTACAATGCATTCATGAACGCCTCCCGCTCTCAACTGGTGGAGTAGTTTGGTGTGCGATACGCAGTCAAAGGTTTTTTCAAAATCGAAATATACGATATCTACACCCACTTTACGGTCAAGTAAAGTTGTCCAGTAGTTTAAAGGCTCAAGCATCTGAGTTTCTGTAGATTTAACTTTTTTGAGTAGCCTTCTGGTTAGAATAGTTGCATGGCTACTCTGTTTTTTTGAAGACAATCAGTTATAAGGAAACTTATTCATTCTTTTCTATATTAAAGTTGTCTTTGATGATAAATCGTACTTCTTGAGCTCCTGCTGCGGTTCGACCTTGGCTTGCAAGGCTGGTTTTCTTGGGTGGCTCGCTAGATGCGCGGTTACAGGTGCAGCCTGAAATATGATACCTACTAATAGGTGGTTAACCATCGTGTATTAAACGATCATCGGGAAAACTACCTTGACCAAACTTCGTCCGCTTCGTCGCAGTAGACGGCCGTCTTCGAAAACTGCAACGGATCCTTCGGTATCCTTCGCATCCATCTGAACATTTAATTTGAGGTCGGATAGTAGTCACGTTAACGTTCAATAGATGCTTGTCATGGAAGCAAAGCGAAAGCGAAAGTGACCTGCAAGGTTAAAGTTTCGTATCAGTAAGTCAATCTAATCTATACAATCTCAGAAGTACAATGCCTCTCGCATCTCAAGAAAGACTAATCAACGCGGGCATCGGCGAGAATTCTTTTAACGGTTTCATTGATTCATTAACTTATTTTGCCACACAGCATTCTCCGCGTATTCAATGTCGAAATTTAGATATCGGAGCTTTTACGATCGTGGAACCGAACAAGCCCGTAACCGACCGTTGAGCTTGAACTTTAAGAGTCATGCATTTGCATCCTTTAGCGCCAGAGACGATAATGTCAAGGTGACAACATTCCACAAGAATCTCAAGAAGTGATATTGAGAAGAGGTCCTCCAACTCTTTCTGCCCATCAATCACCTCCGTTTCCTCATGTGTAAATAAACGAATAAATAAATGTGTCACCGTCTGATGAATACTCGAAAGATACTGTACGTTGAACACAGGAAATAGAACTAACACACTCATCCGGTGAAGATCAGCAAACTCATGCTCGATTGATAACTTTAGAACCCGCTCTTACTTTTAACATGATATGATGATGCCCTTCTCATTCTAGCCTCACACCTCGCACTCACACGACCTGCGCATACTATTGAGGTCACGCACAAGATACGGACACAAACTACTGCGAGGCTCCAACGTCGAGAAGAACTTTTCCAGCATCCGGGCAAATCCTAAGCGAACTGTACTAGAAGACATTTCGAGATTAGTATGAGATATCCGGAACCTGGAGGAAGGACATCGTTCATGCATCTCCCTCCTTTCAAATGGCATTACGATACTAAAAGGTCCAGCACTGTGATGCAGTCCAACGTCACGTGTTCGGCTACTTTTCCAGCTGTTTTTTTTTTCAGAAAAAATATGGTTAAGAAGATGGGATCTTACCTAAAACATCATAGCGAGTTTGCAATCCCATTGAATAGAAATAGAAGTAGCTTAAAAATGAGGACCTTCAGGGCGTATAGAAAATAGCATAAACCTTGGCGGTAGTTCCGTGCGAATCACCAAAAGAGCGTTTATTACCACAGCATTAATACTAATGCAATTTCGTTGATGGTGTTGTGATCTCTAAAAAACCGCTGGTTGTTTTAAAAGTGCTCCAAAGGACCTGCCACTCCATCGGGAAGCTTCCTGCTCCACTACGATTGCTGGAGTGCGTCGTCGCCCGATGCTGATGTTGACATCCTACTCCGCTTCCTCCAACAACTGTAAGAGCAGGTAGCGATGACATGTTCTCACAGGTTGCAAAAGCTTTGACCATCATGTTTGATTTGAAACAGGTTTGCAACCCATGCCACCCTATAACTGATGGCTTTAGCCCAGTAACAAGCAACTGAGATGCTTCTCAACAGCAATTACAAAGTTGTATGCACTTATGCTTGACGCTTTCTTTTTAGATCTCGTGCATACCTCCCGTTGCTGCGATGGAATGGAAGCGATGAGTTTTACAGAGCGACGCGAAAGGAGGTGGAGTTCCCAACGCTCTTTGCATCGCAAGTGCCCTCGCACTTGCGCGCTTCGCGCGTTGACATCCTACTCCGCTTCCTCCAGCAACTGTAATAGCGGGTAGCGATGACATGTTCTCACAGGTTGCAAAAGCTTTGACCAACACGTTGGATTTGAAACAGGTTTGCAACCCATGCCATCCTATAACTGATGGTTTTAGCCCAGTAACAAGCAACTAAGATGTTTCTCAACAGCAATTACGAAGTTGTATGCACGCATGCATGACTCATTCTTTTTAGATCTCGTGCATACTTCCCGTTGCGATGGAATCGCAACGATGAGTTTTTGTGAAAGGAGGTGGAGTCCCCAACGCTCTTCGCATCGCAAGTGTCCTCGCACTTGCGCCCCTCGCGCGAAGTTGCAGTATCACTAAGCCAAGGAGACCACATCAAGTAAGCTGCTCCACCTGACAGAAATTTAATTTCTCAGTTGCTCAGTAAGGCAACCCGTGCCTTGATGAGCAACTGAGATGTTTCTCAACAATACTGACGAAGTTATATGCACGCATGCTTGACGCTCTATTTTTAATCGACTTTGGACGATTTCTTTGCAAGTTATGGACGAACAAGGTCGGGGATGGTAGCTCTATGAGAAGAGGCACGCATAGCCTCCCGATGCAGCAATGTTAGGTCCATGTCGTCAATATGGGAAACGGATTTGGGAGGTGGGAGCGTGCTAGCCAATCACGAGCAATCAGGGTACATGGAGGTGGGAGCATGCTAGCCAATCACAACCAATCAGGGCTCATCAGGAGACTACCCCAACGGTAGATCGGAACGGCCCAAATGTATATGGGCAGAATCACCTCTTTATAGAGTAAAGCAGAGATGACGAGCAAGTGGTGGTGGCGCAGTGGAAAGAGGGGTGGCGTAAGCCCCATGATCGCTTTTTCCTGCCAACATGAGCCCGCTCTCCTCGCCCAGGCAGAGGGCTAACGCCGCCAACGGCCCATCCCGCCGTCCCTAACTCTGCGTAGAGTTGCATTGGGGCCGAGTTATTTGCATTTTGTTGTTTCTCAGAAAGAGGCGATTCTGCCCATATACATCTGAGATAGTCTCCTAGTGAGCCCTGATTGGTTGTTATTGGCTAGCACGCTCCCACCTCCCAAATCCGCTTCCCATATTAGCGACATGGACATCACATCGCTGCGTCAGGAGGAAGCATGGCGCAAGCGCAGAGAGTAAAATTGGCCCTCTTTCACATTCGTAGCGTTTAAATAAATAGTTTTCAAAAACTATTGGAAACGTTATGTTAAGCACGAATTAATATTTCCCACAACTTTACAGGAACATCTGAGCTTGCACCGCTAAGTTTAAAGCTGTCAGCTATTGAAGAGATACATATTTAGCTTTCTCTATACGACTACACCAGACTAATCTTTATCGTCCTAGAGTTTAGGTTTCAAATTTAACACGATGACGATCGTGCGATTTTCGCGTGTCTAGCACTTGAGACCAAACGATATTTTGCAACGACGAGAGTTATTTGTTAATTAAAGCTTCCACTTGTCGATAATCTCACTAAATCAGTAAATGGAAATCGTTCGATCATGATCGATCGGTTAAATCTGAGAGAAAATCATTGATATCCATCGATATTCATTGCCTGATCCGTCTGAGACACCTTAAAGGAACAGCTCCCTTCACTGTCATTGGTCCCCTTCAATGGTCCCCCGCCCTAGCGGACGACGTCTTCGGCACATTTTCTGAATCCCCAGGCACATAGAACACGTTTGAATTTTTTCCGCAATTTTCCCGTCCCTTAATCTGCGCCAAAACCCCAGGGCTCTAGTTCGCACAGCCTGAACCACATCCACAAAATTGATAATTTGCTCAATATCAATTAATGACGATCGATACTCAAAAGCGAACTTTAGATTCAGCGACTTCAATAATCCCCTAGGCTAAAGTTTCGTACTAAAACCGTATTTTGATCAATATCGACTGATGGCCATCGCTTCAAAGACGAACTTCAGATTCGTGTTCAGCGACCTCGATTACCCTCTGGCTAAAGTTCCCATGCACGTAGAAGACGCCTGGGTGTTCTCCGCTATTTTTGCGCCCCGTAATTCCTCCCCTCCCCCCGATTTTCTCCCTGGTTCCCCTGCTGTTTTATGACACAGCATCGATCGAAGGTATGACTCATCGCTTAGCGCATTATTATGTAGTATGATAGCCTTTCACACTCGTAGCGTTTAAATAATTTGTTAAAGAACTATTGAAAACGTTATGCACGAATTCATGTGTCCCACAACTTTAGAAGAACATCGGAGTTTGCACCGCTAAGTTTAAGTTGATTTCATATTTGACACATTGACGATCGCGCAGTTCAACTGTCAACTATGGTGGAGATACAGAGCTAGTTTTCTATAGACGACTACACCGGACTATTCCTTATCGTGCTAGAGTTGGTTTCAGATTTAACACGTTGACGATCGCGCAATTTTCGCGTGTCTGGCTGGCACTTTAGATCAAACGATATTTCGCAACGACGAGAGTTATTTGTTAATTAAAGCTACCACTTATCAATAATATCACTAAATCAGTAAATGAAAATTAGTTTCGTTTACCACGCTTTTTAGAACTTCTAAAGATGAAGTACACATAGTACAAAAAGTTGCTTCGAAAAGTTTGAATCCAATTGGAAGAATAAGTGACAAGACAGAGATACAACTTCATGTCACATGTCCTATTCAGCCGAAAGGGTGTGGCATGGAGTCATATCACGTCAAAGGGTTACACTTGGACCAGACGTATCCCTTCCATTACCAAATTTGCGAAGCGTACTGAGACATTTTCTCCTTCTTCAAAAAATCGCTAAGTGTCCACATCTTTGCGTACATCTAAGGAAACATTCTACGCTCCTCATCAAAACATGTAACGCCAATGCATCCGTAATGATTAATCACAAGAATCTCACCTAAAGGGCGTCCGTACCTCCAGGAGCGGCAGCGGTAGGCGTGAGCCTTCGGGAAGCTCCGGCTCATATGTTACTAAACAGACAAGAATAACATTCTCCGCATATGTAAAACTCGCTAGGGTAGTCGCTAGAAGCTGTTTCACGGCTTATTTCTGATTACTTTTTCATCCACTATCTTTTAGTCGCAGTCCGTGACGTAACCTGGCACTCACGACCAGTCTTTTTGGTACAATGGGTGCCAATTACCACGCACTTCTTTTCTCCACTATGTCTAAACCCAGGCCATGCATTCTGAGGCGTAGCATTTGCGTTGCAGCACATCCCAATAACCTGAGTGAAATGGCTGCAGGCGAAAACTATATGCGCAACCATCACGCAAGTCTAGTACTTCTCCAAAGGTTATAGATCTAATTAGAATAGCTGTTTTGGCTCCAGTGCTATGAGGTTTGTTGACTCGACAGATATGAGCTTGATGTGGTATGAACAGAAAACCGACACATCAAGCAGGACGAAAAACTACGAAGTCGACATACCTGTCACCTCTTACCTGTCTTCATTTTGCGATCGCATAATTGCTCCAGCGGTCGCCAGAAAGGTGTCCATTCGTCCCTGTTCTTAGCCAAGGGAGTCTAAGGGTGTGATTGTCCTGAGGCCGGATTCACGACTGGTAAGATAATGAGATAGTGGTAGTGGTTAAGCCCAACAGAGGATAGTAGGCAAAGGGCAAGTTTGGTATACATGTATTCATAATATGGTGAATGATATAATTCTATCCCACCATTCACCCAACCCCAGGTAATGCTTCGACTTCTACCCTATATTCACATAACCCTGGGTAAAATCATTCATGAATCCGGTCTATGGAGTTTTTTCTTTGACACCCCGTCAATTGGCATTCTTGCTCAACGGGTGTTAAACAAGCAGATTACATAGCCATCCCTCTTAATTTTCCGACGATCTGACTAGAGCGCCTCTGATCCGTGAACATCGACGGTTTTGGCCGTTTTCCAATACCTAACCACGTACATCACATGATAGCGCACGAAAACAGATGTTTTCCGACAAAGGTATGGAAACGATTCCGCAACGCAGTCGCTCAAAACCTGACATTTGTGTGTTATAAGTTGGGACCGTGATTCAATAGTAGACGCTTCTCTGGAATACAGAGCAGTGGTTTGTCCATTGGCTGGCCACAAAAGGGGTGCAGTCCTCACATAATCGGCTGCGGGACATTATGTACGAATAGTCGTCGCGAACGCGACGAATAGCGCGGCGAGCGCGGTAGAAGACGTCGCAGTTGGGTGACTTCAGCGGCCAGTGATATCTAGACCTACATCAAAACTTGCGCACAAAGTGTTAGAAAGTGTATACAAAGTCAGTTTCACTGCGATAGTGTGTCATGTTTTCAGCTTTTCCTGAAGAAGCATCATATAAAATTGAGCGTTATAACGTTGTTTAGTTTTATAACTTGAACTCAATTTCTGAACCAGAGCATGTTTTTCCCGCAGCTCCTGCAACAGTAGAAAGGGATATCAACAACTCAAACCTAGCGTCTGCAACAGGTCATGAGGCACAGCTCACACGACCGCAGCGGAGCACACGCGGCAGTCGCGGGCGCGGGCGCGGTGACTATTCGCACATAAAGACCGCCCCTCTCACAATCCTGCCCGCCGCGCAGTGTTCGCTCTGAAGGCGCGAATTCTCGCTGCGGGCTGCAGAATCGTTGCTTGGAGATACGCCGCCTAAAAACCGTGCAACGTCTGCTTCGTGAAGCCGTTAGCTTACGAACAGGAGCAGGGGTAAGGCGACGGGATTTCGAAATCCAGAAAACGAGTAATGGATTATTTTAAGATAGGTGTTTTCAAACCCCGTCTGAGGAATAGTACGTGGGGTAACCCAATCCGACAGAAAAAAGTTCAGACCAGGCAGACTGGTAGTCGTACAAATCGACCTAGCGCCGACCTTTGCGTTCCATCCTTTCTGGTTACAGGACTGCAGCGTGTTTGATTGGATTGCACGAATAAAAATGGAAACCTCTCCAACATAGTAGCGTCTGAATTCCAGCAAAACGGAAACAGGTTTAATCCAGATAAAAGAAGACAGCAATCCTTCCACGAGTATTTCTGTAGAGAGGATTTTCTAAACGCATTTTCTGTCGGATTGCACAGCACACCCTGAGATAAGCGGGGCAGAATAAACCAGCGGAGAAACGTCACCCCCTAATGTAGATGATCGTGAGGTTGGGAGACCGAAAGCCAAAGCGACAACCTACCTTCACCTCTCAACAAAGATTCAGAAGTATGGCTATTGGATATTCCAAAACCAGCTAGCATACAACACTGCTGTGCAGATTTATTTACATATTTTACAAGCATTTATAAATAGCCACGTCTACTACCACACTTCAAATATGGATCTCAAATATATGGCCAACAGTGAGGATAGCAACACATATGCATTAGTACGACTACAAAAGCTACACATATAGTGAACAACACATAAACAAAACATTGAAGCACCACAAGGTATATCTTGAAGCTAAAAGAACAACACTAGGTTGCACTAATGATATGAGGTGAAATGTACATCACGGCATACAGTTTCGAGTGTTGACTCTATCTACGTGTTCAGTGTCTGTAGCGGGCATCGCGGTGTAGAGTAACGGGTGGTTTTCATCTTGCCTTGACCGTGCTCTGCCAAAGCAGACCGCAAACCCGGTCCGCAGCCGAGCACTGGCGGCGCAGTGAATAGGAAAGCGTAGGGCGGGAGTCCAGTGTTGATGTTGGGCTCCTCCGCAACGTCGCTCTTTGTCTCTTTCTGCAAATGATTCGATAAGGTCAGTCGGTACGAAATCGCAACGAAGAACATCGCCAGGAATGAGAGGCGATTCGACGGCTTGTACTCTCACGAATCACAAGGTCGGCAACCGGCATCTTGAAACGGGTGAGTTAGATCAGCCAGATCCCGGAGCTCCATTGATCCGCGCTCTCCTCCGTGCTTGCGGAGAACAGCACAGTAACCGTGTTGAGTATTTTACGGGCATGTGCAATCTTGATGGGAGCATCAGCCGTTAAGTACTAAAATTTTCGCCTTCGTCTCGTCCTAGGGTTTTATATGAAGTGCTGCCACAAATACGGCATTCGTCTTTGGAATCTCGGCTGACAGGGCACGTTACGGCAGGTGAGAGATACAATACTACTCCTGTCTTTTAGTTTTTGGGCGGAATAGACGGAAAAGACCGCCGTTTCCGCCGCTTTTCCATAACTTTCTTCAAAGTGCTCTGATGAGAAAATAATTGCGACCATTGGACTCTACTCTGGATGGACTATCCAATGATGTAGGTAGCTCTCAGTGGTTCTTAAAAAAGTTGATTCGGTGACCTATACAATCTCGACGGCGGCGACCTCCCTTCGTCGCTCGAGATAATTGCTCCCAAAGCGGACACCGCCCCGACTGACTAGAACCAGCAGCTTTATCCTAAATTTTCCGTCTTTAGCCCGTGTTATGTTCGGCAGTACTCACTTTTTCGTATGTGGCAATAAAAAGTGATTACTATGATATAGCTTTCCGAAAAATTCCTCTTGTTCAAGTTTCTGATATTCAGAAAACGTTTGAATTTGGTGACGTCTGATCTAAGTCTAGCGATGTCCGTGAAGTCTCAAAGTAGGAAGTTCAGCTGACCTAGTGGTGATCTCTTACGTTGCTCAAGGAGAGCGATCATAGCAGCATGGTTAGAAAACTGGCGGCTGTCAAAGTCATCTACAGTGCAAAATGTTGGTGAAAAAAGTGATTTTTACCAAACTAAATGGCAGCTAGAGCTGTCGCATCAAGGAAGATACATCACAGAGTGAGGACTTTAGGAAAACTCTTTGTGGTCTTCCACCTGTGGGCTCACTGGCTTCGCATGGGTGCTGTGCCCCAAGCAATCGAGTAGTTAAAGTTCGTCGAAAACATGAGGTGGCCCCAACACAATATTTGCTCGAAAAGTTGCCCAGGAACGGAACAATTTCTTCACTGTTGAATTCTCAAGTCGATTCTGAGTTGACTAATGCTGGGTTCCAGGATTTGCCGTTACTTTAACTATTATCCATATTTTCTCGCTTGACTGTAGGCTGCGGTCGGCGTGACTAGGCCGAGCGCCGCTCTACAGTAGCAGTGACCCAGCGCTACCCCTTGATGTCCATTGTCGCCTGCTCGACATCTTGACACCTCTTAATGAACACCAAATATCACGGTACCTCATCGATCCTTCCTCGAACCATTGCTCTAAGTAACTATCACAAAGTCTTGGACCCTCTTCAATGTTTGAAGCCTGTAAGCATGAGCACACCTCCAAGTCCTTTTAGGCAAATCTCGTGGTCATGTTCTCATCGCAGCTTCGGCAATAAGTAGACTATTTCAGAGAAAGAATTGCTTCAAAGATTCCTCAGGACTGGGACAAGCCAATTCCTTGAAATATACCTGTTCAACCATTTCTTTGACAACAAGATCATTTATAGTGTAGGAAATATTTAGCAGGATGCTTTACATACATAAAAATATTTTAAATTTCAG